>QANY01002375.1:2375031-2899575 GCA_003255025.1 Datisca glomerata
GGGGTCTGGCGCTGGCTACAAATAACCGGCATTCAGGGTGCAATCGCAGGTGGAGGTGAGGAGGTGCCCTTTTGGGTTGTACGGGCTACGGGAGAGAGAAGCTGCAAAGGAGAGGGACAGAAACGGACAAAGAGTGTTCCAGCGAGGGGCAAAGGGTAATTTCGTGGGTGATTTTGTGGAATGGGCCGTGATAAAAAATTAGTCATTTAGTATGATGTTATTTTTTTACACATGCGACCTAAATGAGAAAACAAAATCAGCAGTTAAGATTCTTTTTATTATTTTACTGTTATACTCTTAATTTAATTGATTTGGGTTTTAGATTTTTTTTCTCTTTTTTCACGTTTTTCCTTATTCTTTTATACAAATTTTACAGATTTTAATATGAATCGTAGATTCGAACGTTTTCCAATTTACAGCTTCTTCTTCCATTCGCTATTTCTTCCATTCGTTATTTTTTCTTTTCCGATTTGCATATATTTCTGATTTTTGATTTGCAAATTTCATTTGTTATTTCATGACTTTCATGAACTTCACTGTCATTGAGTTTCCTAAGATCGTCGGGATCAGATCTGGTCGTTGTTTCCCTGACCGACATGACCAGATCTGATCCAGGCTTCCTTCACCACGATGGTGTATAAAAATATACCTAATGATATATAAAAATATATTACATATATACTATGATATACTAATAGTATATAGAAATATACCATAGATATATTACGATATACTGATAGTATGTAAACAACTATACGAGTATATTATTATATACCATAGAGTATATATCTACAAATTACGTAATATTGTCCGCGAGAGTTCCGCGAGGGTCCCTTATTAGTGAGAGCAATTTTGTATTTACTATGTGTTTTTAGGTTTTAAGCATGAACAATTATAAATTTCAATCATTTGTGCAAACTATAACCTTTTCTTCTTTATTTTCATATAGTGACCTATTTACCTAATTGAGCCTCATTTAAAACGTAGAGAGGTTCCCTCATGTTTTATGTTTATCGACAAACTCATACTCGGAATCAGAGGAGAAGAGCCCTCTGCTTTGATGAAAAAAAAGAGAATAATTATACTTTACTTCTCAAACTGTCACTAATATATATTTTAAATTTTAAACTTTCAGCTATTTGAAAATTACAATTTAAACCCTCAAGGTAACTCCATCACATACTCCATTATATTATCAAAACGACGTAATTTTAATAGATTTAATGTAGGCGAGAAAAAAACATTCGGGCTAAGCCACTCAATAATTTCTCCGAGGAAGACTCAATACTCACATTCCAAGGGAGGGCCCATATTAAGTCCAAACCAATGACGTCTCCACGACCGAAGTCACCATGATGACCGAGACATCCTCCATGATCGGGGCTATGGACACTACCCCTCCTATGCTTACACTACTAAGGTCACATGGATGATCGATGTCCTTTCATACCTAAGATCGCGATTACTCCAGATAGCCGAGATCATTTCTCCGACACAATAAAAATATGATAATCAGTCATACAAGGAAATGATAAGTACACAACACCTCTATAATGCAATCTCAATGGTTGTTAAAGAGAATAAGATGATAATCAAAATATCCTGATTAAGTGAATATTCTCCATATATATAGTCATTCATTAACAGAATAAGGAGGAAGATACACTAAACCGGGTCATTTACTAATATAAGAAATCATTATAAATATATGATGATCTCTATTAAATGGTAAGTAATTCTCCATACTGTTAATATACTATAAACACTCTATTGGCTTGATCGTCGGAGTGTAGTAGGTGGGGCACCCCCCGATGTCCTGCCTACTTCTTTTACAGTCATTCTTGATTTTTGTAGATCCTTAGACGAATCACTGAACGACGCATGATGATCCTCTTGACAGTCGATGCTGTCATATTTTTCGTATCAACAGTTCGACGCCGTCTGTGGGAACGTAAGTCTCCCATTTTTCAAAATCGATCATACAAAAAGTAATCCACCGACACGATCATCACAACAATAATGAAATGAACGTATCGTTTGGTGATTCGTTTAAGGGTATGTAAAAATAAAAAATGAGAAAAGACGAAGGAGAATGATGACATCGACCTGAAAATCTATTTCCGTAAGTTACGATCGGCTACCGCCATAGATTAACGCTAGTTTTAAAAAAAATGAAAAATCAAGTACAACCGCGAGAACCCGACAAGATCCGCGATTTCCCCGGAGCATAGTCGACGCCGTGGATGCATAATCCCCGACGAATGCATATTTCAGGTTGCCGGATATTCCCTGGAGAAGAACATCCACGACAATCGACGCCATGAAAAATGAATGAGGAATACTCCTCCACACCAAAAGTTGAATCTCAAATCTACAAAAAAAAAAAGAAAAAAAAATCAGATTTAAATACACCCATAGAGATGTTCAGACGGAGTTACCGGCGATTCAAGCCATTCCCGGCTGAAAACGGACGCCGACAGTAGCATCACGCGTCGACACGCGGCTCCCGGCAATGTCTATCTTCATCCTTACCCACTTTAGGTAGTCGGGTTAACCTATCTGGCTCGTTCCAGGTGTTCCATGCAAGACCATGACCCGCGAAGGATCTGCGTGAGCTACTTGCGGGTTGACCCACGGACTGAACTGCTCCAGGCGTGACCTGCGTGATCTGGGCCTTACGCACCGGCCTTACCTCCATATGAAGCCTGAAAGAAGCCCAGGCCTCAGCGCCTCTCCACAGGCCCAACGCCTATTTTCTTCCTCAAGTGCCCCAACACTTATTCCCTTCTTCAGATGGCCTAATCAGCTCATTAAATCCAATGTTGATGAATTCTGAATGAATAAAAGAGACAGAAAAAAGGCACCATTTAAAGGATGTGCGCATTATTTATGTCATTTATTATTTTTTATAATTAATTTACAAAATTATATTTGATTAATTTACACTATTTGATGTACTCTTAGAGTTAGGAGAATAATGCAATTATTTGTATCAATATTATTTAATATCTCAAACATGAGTGAGTTTCGAGATTCAAATGCTACCACATAGCTCGGATTTGTACTATCTTGTATTTTTAAAATTTTTGTGTTACGTTATTTATTATTCATGCTCAGTCTTATTATTCTCTTAAAAAATATTTTTAAAAGCACTTTAATTTAGTATAATACCAAGCATGAGCCCATTATGAGCAACGAGATCCTATGACATAATATAAAGTCTCAAAATCCATGAATTATATCACCATGACACTTTAGCGTGAGGTCTATGAATTTCTTGGGCCCAATCAATAGGGGATAGAAAACTAGAAATAAAAAATACGGTGAAGATCCACTAGGAATTTATATGAGCAGTCAAAGGGAAAAAATGCTCCCGTGATATGTCAAGCAAGATCCAACAGGTAACGGATTACGCAAATGCTCCCACGAGAGAACAATCTTAATCATCAAGACCCGAGATGTCCACTACTTTGACTAGCTGGCCAACGTGGTGGAGGTGTTAAGTGTATGAAAGTGTGAATTAAATATTAATTTATATGGGATATTTATCAATAAATTAGGTTTATCGTGATATTTTTATTATCATTATTTCCCATATTTTGGACACTCTCTAACTTGAATTTTGTTGGTTTTTCAGAGATTTATTGCTAGATTTTATGCTCGTCTTTGCTTTGATTTTGTAGGTAAGGAATTCAAGCACACTTGAGGTGATTTTAGAAGATTTGAAAGGTAAAAAGAAGGATAAAAGTGGTAAATTGACGGATTTGGAGAGAACCATCAACGTCATGATGCTAGGATCTCAAAGTCTCGATTGTGGGAAAGAAAGCACGAAGAGGCAGAATGCCCACCGTCACAATGCTAGCTTCCCAACATCATGATGCTGGTGCGAAAGAGACTTGGACAGAATGGCCAGTGTCGTGATGCTGGCTTCCCATCGCCACGACGCCAGTGTGATTTGAGGAATTTGTTATGATTTTTGTTCATGTTTTATCCTCGACGAACTCTTGTGTATAAATATAATATTTTAACGGTTCTTTTGGATGTTTTTGGATGAGTAGCAGCAAAAGGACTAGCAAAACACATGATATTCTTCTATCTAGGGGTGTGCACGAGATCGGACGGGATGGTTTTTAAGATTTTTGTTCCGTCCTGATCGGGACAGGACAATTATTTTGGTCTCGTCTCGTGTTGAGGGAAAAAACCGAGCGGGACGGGGCACGGTTCAGGATGGGTAAAAAATTTAAAGGTAAAAATTGAAATTGGTTTAAAGTTTAAAAGATTAAAAGGTTAAGAATTAAAAAAAATTAAGGGTCAAGATTTAAAAATTAATGGTCAAATTAAAAAGATAAAATTTTGGGATATTTATAAAGAAATCGGGACGGGACGGGATAAGTCAGAACAAAAATTTGTGTCTTGTGTTCCAACCTGAACGGGATAAAAAATTTCTCCCGTGTCCTGTCCCATCCCAAACAGGATAAAATTTTTTATCCCGTGTCCCGTCCTGTCCCGAACTAGACAAAATTTTTGTCTCGTGTCCCGTCCCATTCCGAACGAGACAAATTTTTTTGTCCCTTCTAGTCCCCTTCGGTTTGGGATGATTTCCCGCCACATGACGGATTTTTTAGGACGACTGCACACCCCTACTTCTATAAAGAAACCAAATTGATGAAGATGAATCATATATTAGGCTAAGTCACTAAGCAAGGCTGTGGATGATCTTTCAAGTCTAGTTTTCTCTATATCAAAACGTTGATCGTTTCATGTTCTTATAAATTTTAAATTTGTTTAGGGTTAAACTCTTTATTATTCGTTAGACTCTTTTTAATCCAATGATTATATTTTTCTTCTTTCATATAAATTTAGTCGAGCTTTGTTTATGTGAATGATTTAATTTATAATTGTTACTGGTGATTTTATTTTACGTATTGATCTTTTACTACAATATTGGCGTTCGATATATTATCAATTTTAAGTAATTCGTAAGTATGTTAAAGTATAATTTAATAGAAAAGCATTTCATCCTATCAAATATATTTTATATTTATATGGTCTTCAACTAAATATTTTCTGATTGTTTGTTTGTGATGTGAAATAAGTAATTGAGTTACTATTATGAATCAAAGTGAGAAATAGAGACATTAAGATTGAAAGTGATTGCCGATGCCTTGTCATTTTTATCATTGTTATTAATCAATTTTACTATTGCATTCTTAATCAAAATCATATTTTCTTCTTTATTAATTATATTACTTTAATTCATTATTTCTTATTGTACGACACTTTTTCATGGGATCGATACCTCAATCTATATTACAATTACCAGTATATTTTGAGCGTAATCAAAATTTGACGCGGTTGGCGGAGAAGCATCATGAACACAAGAAGTTTTAGTGATTTCATTGGGAACTTTATTCCTTTATGTTAGATTTTGTTTTTAATTAAAAAAAGAGTTTCAGAATTCTTCGGCTTATAAGTTAATTCCATAGGCTTTGGTTTAGTTATAGATTGTTTTAGTTCAGTAAAAAAAAAAAAAGAGATTCGAGCCACATTTATTGATAGTTATCCATTTTACTTTTATAATTTTATTCTTCTTTAGTTTAGGTTAGTCGCGGGTTTTTTCTTTTCTTTCTTCATTTCCACATATTATTTTTTTTCTATTTATTATTTTTAATTAAAAATAAAATACAATGAAAAATATTGTCATGGTGAATGCCTAGGAATAAGAAAAGATATAGAGATAAATTAGGAAGATTTGCAAAAAGATCTAAGTCACATACTTCTAATTGTTCATTTGAATCGTTGACTACTACTTTATTGTCAGAGTTATTTCTAGGTAGCAACATGGATCTAGATTAAGCATTGGAGCAAAATGCTGGAGTAGAGGAAAATGTTGTAAAATTTTTTAGAAACTATTTACATCCTACTCGTACGACTAAACCATCATGCATAATGTTTTCCGCCAATAATCCATATCAAGAGTTCAAACTGGGAATGATTCAGTTATTACCTACCTTCTATGGTTTAGAGAATGAAAACATCTACGTGCATGTTAGAGAATTTGAAGAGGTAATATCCACTTTTTATAGCTGACCTGAAAGTACATATTCTATAAGGTTGAAAATTTTCCACTTCTCTTTAAAAGACAAGGCGAAGAGTTAGGTTTTCTTTGAGACCAAGATCAATAGGCCATTTGGGGGAGATGACACAAATATTTTTTAAGAAGTACTTTCCACATCACAAGACCAACAAGATAAAGAAAAAAATTACAACATTCTCTCAGATGGATAGTGAAACATTATACCAAGCTTGTGAAAGATTCAAAGAGTTTTTAAACTTGTATCCTCATCATGGGTACGAAAGTTAACCCTTAGTAAGCTATTTTTATGAGGGTCTCACAATCAGAGAGCATCAATTTATTGAGATGATGTGCAATGAGGATTTTCTTCACAATAGGCTATGAATTATCTGAATGAGTTAGCCGAGAAAGCATATACATAGATCGGCCCAAGTGCTACTGATAACATAAGCAGAACAACCGAAATTTATCATCTAAAGGAAGAAGATAATTTTAAGGCTCAAGTAGAAATCTTAGCAAGGGAATTGGAGGCTCTTAAAACCAAAGACACTAGAGGTACAAAAGCAGTTGCTTGAGTTGAATCACATGATGCTTGTTTTGTGTGTCGATTGGTAAATCACCTGGCTCAAGAATGTCCTACTTTGAGTGATATGCGAGGGGTATATGAGGAGTAATGTAATTCCTTTGGGACATATAGGAAACCATACTCGCCTTATTCCGAGACTTACAATTTGTGCTAGAAAAATCATCCAAACTTTAGTTGGAAGTCAGATTCCAACAAACCTGGACAGTCTAGAAATTCATGGAAGCCTGAAGCACAACCTCCAATGTCTTATCATTCTCCCCAATATAGTGCACCACTGGTTAAGAGATCCTTAGAGCATAATTTACAAGCATTGATGGAGGCACAAAATAAAACCAATAAAAAATTTGAGACTGTGCTCTCACAAGTAGTGGGGGAGAACAAGGAAATGAAGAACCAAAATTATAAACTAACTAGTTTCTTAAATGGGCAAGAACATGGAAAATTTCTAGCACAACCTCATTCCAATCCAAAAGGACGACACATGATACATGAACCTACTTCTAGTTCACAAAATGTCAAAGATATCAATGCCATCACCACTCGAAGTGGTAAGATCCTAGAAGAACAACTTCCACCAAGTGGTAAATAAAAAGCTCCCAAAGAAGAAGGTGAACAAAGATACAAGGTTCCAATGTCTTTTCTCCAAGCTCTGCGTCCTAAAGAGAAAACTAGAGAAATCCAATGTGAGATTCTAGAACACTTGAAAAAGGTAGTTATTGACCTTCCTTTGTTGTATGTGATTCACCAAATACCATCTTATGCAAAAGTGATCAAGGATTTATGCACAATGAAGATCCAGGATGCCCCGCAAACCTGACGGAACAAGTGAGTGTGGTGATCGAGCAGAAGACGCCGTCGAAATATAAAGATCCAGGATGGCCCGCAATAACCTTTTCACATAGAATCTCTAGGGCTTTCCTAGCCACTATAGTTTTGTTTTTTATCTTCTTTGCCTGAAAATGGGTTTGATTTGCTTCACCTGTGAGAATTTCTACAGATTCTTCTTTTATTCATCAAAGCTCATCCTAATCTCCGTCGAGATTACTGCCTTAGCCTTGCCTATCATCTGTATAATGGGGTTCATACGAAGCCATACCATGCCTTCGGGAGACACTAGTGATGATTGCCATGAATGCAGCCTTCGAGGACATGTACAAGAAGATCTTTGTCGATTCCTATCAACATGGTGCACCTCTCAGTAGAGGGGCGTGAAAAGGCCGTGGAGACTTTGACCGAATGAATAGGGATCAATTGATAGAAATTTGGATTGAGGAAGAGAATCTGAGATGAACGCTATGCGTCTATGCCCTATTTGATCTAGTAAGGGGAAGGCCTATAATGGTATGATTGTTTTGAAATATGAAATGGGTAATCCTCCATGTCCTTAGTAGCGTTGACAAAGAAGATCAGACGGTTAAAAGACATCGATTATATATATAGGCCAGCTTAAGAAGCTACCCTTCCTCTTCATCTGAGGTACGAAGAGAAAGATCTCTTTCTTATGACTTCCACTTATCGATCCCGGCACGAATAAGTGACCGACCAGGGCCCTATTGATGAATGAAAGAAAGGGTTTATGAGCCATAGCCCTGTAAGCCCACACCTGTGAAGAATAGATCGTTCAACACATGCGGTGTGAGATTGGGAATGTGAGATTGATCAAGCTTTATTAGATCTAGGAGAAAATGTTAATCTAATGCACTATTATATTTACTTGCAGTTAGGTTTTGGAGAAATCATTCCCATATCTGCGGTTCTGTAGTTGACCGATTGCTCAATAAGAAGATCGAGGGGAATAATTGAAGATGTTATACTACAGATTGATAATTTTTTTACCCTGTTGATTTTTTTAGTTTTAGACATACAGTCTGTGGTTGATATGGATTTTAAGATTCCATTGATTCTAGGTCAACATTTTCTTGCTACTTCTAATGCTCTTATAAATTGCAGGATTGGCCTGATGATGCTGTCATTTGGGAATATGACCTTAGAAGTGAATATCTTTCATGTTGGAAGACCGCCATATGAAGAAGATGAATATTATCTTTCATACATGATATACACTCTCATACCAAAGGAGATGGATAAAAGGAGAATTTGATTCTTTAGAATATCTTCTTTGTGACTCTGATTCTGAAAATTTGCTTTATCCTGATAACATTATTGATGGCTCTATCATTTTTTTATGATTCACAAGATAGGCGATCAAAATTTTGGCAACCACACTTCGAGGAGCTGTAACGAGAAAGATAGGATCTGAAGCCGTCCACCATTAAGATTCTAAATGTCAATCTTGCTCCATTACCTAGAGGACCTAAACATGCATTTCTAAGACCAGGTGATACCTTTCCAGTTATTATTTCTTCTGAGCTTAGTACTTTAGAAAGTGAGTAATAGATTAATATATTAAAAGAACATAAATCTACATTAGGTTGGACCATGTTGATATCAAAGGTATAAGCCCACTGGCACGTTCCCATAGGATCCATTTAGAGGAAGGTAGTAACCCTAAGAGAGATCTCGAAAGAAGACTTAATCCCACAATGAAAGAAGTTGTTAAAAATGAAGTCTTGAGATTATTAGATGCATGAATCATTTATCTGATATTTGATAGCAATTGGGTTAGTCCTACTAAAGTGGTACCTAAGAACTGTGGGGTAATTGTCATTAAAAATGAGGATGGAATAGATGTTCCAGCAAGGGTAGTTATTGGGTGGCGCATGTGTATTGATTATAAAAAATTAAACTATGTTACCCATAAAGATCATTTCCCTTTCCCATTCATTGATCACATTTTAGAATGTGTTGCATGTCATCCTTTCTATTGCTATCTAGATCGTTATTTAAGATATTATCAAATTGAGATTGCTATAGAAGACCAAGATAAAACCACTTTTGCATGTGGCACTTATGTCTTTCGTAGTATGCCATTTAGTTTCTGTAATGCACCTGCTACATTTCAAAGATGCATGATGAGCATATTCAGTGACATGGTTAAAAGAGTATGGAAGTTTTTATAGATGATTTACTATTTTGTGAGTCTTTTGATATATGTCTGCTGAATTTAAACGCTATTTTGACCAGTTGTGAAGAAAAGTGACATTGCATTGAACTAAGAAAGTGTCATTTTATAGTACTTTCTAGGATTGTTTTAGGGCATATTATTTCTGAAAAGGGGATATAGGTGGATAAATAAAAAATTGAATTAATTTCCAAATTATCCACCCTAGATCTATTAAGGACGTGAGGTCTTTTCTTGGACACGCTAGATTTTGTAGAAGGTTTATATAAAGAAGAGAAGGGAAGCCTTTTGTCATATACTATGCTAGCAGAACTTTAAATAATGCGCTGATGAATTATTCTACTACTGAAAAAGAATTGTTAGCTGTAGTATTCACTTTGGATAAATTTTGTGCTTATTTGATTGGCTCTCCAATTACTATTTTTACTGACTATGTAGCTTTGAAATACCTTCTTTCAAAGAAGGATGCTAAGGCCTAGCTGGTTTGTTGAATTTTGCTTTTGCAGGAATTTGAATTGACAATTAGGATAAGAAGGTGTTGAAAATGTAGTTGCAGATCACTTGTCTCAGTTGGAGTTCAATGATTCTACTAATGACCTACCAATTCGTGATGATTTTCCTAATGAATATCTATTATTTGTCACACAAGTTCCATAGTATGCACATATTGTCAATTATTTAGTGTTTGATGACGTTCCATCCACTTGGAGTGCACACGATAAACATAAGTTTTTGGTTGAGGTAAGACATTTCCATTAGGATGATCCTTATCTGTTCAAATATTATCCTGATCAAATTATGAGACGATGCATTCCATAGAGTGAAATTGATAATGTCTTAGACTTTTATCGTAGTTAAGCTTGTCGTGGTCATTTTTCTATTAAAAAAATAGCTACAAAATTTTTACAGTGTGGATTTTATTGGCCGATCTTGTTTAATGACACTAACAACTTTTGTCGTCTTGTGAGAGATGCCAAATATTAGGTGCGTTGTCTCATTGCCACATATTGCCTCTCAGCCCGATCTTGGTAATAGAAATATTTGATTGTTAGGGGATTGATTTTATGAGACCATTTTCATCTTTTTTTGGTTATCTATATACATACTTCTTGATGTTGATTATGTGTTAAAGTGGGTAGAAGCCGTGGCTTGCTGTACCAATGATAATTCTGTTGTTGTAAATTTCTTGAAAGAAAATATATTATCTTGGTATGGTACGCCACGTGTTATTATTAGTGATCATGGGACACATTTATGTAACCGTTCATTTGAAGCTTTGATCCGCAGGTGTAGATACTGTATTTTGTCTGATATAATACATTGAAAATATGTAATTTATGTTTTTTAGTATAAGACTGTATATAATTTGAAAAATAGCTCATAGACTAAAAATGAGAAGAATTGTCCAATGCCTAAAAAAAGAGCAAAAAGACTAAAAGTAAAAAGTGAGGCCCTAAATTTACCTATAAATAGAGGGGAAGCATTCACTTGAAAAATGTCATATTTTTGGGAGAGAGATAGAGAGGTATTGAGAGAGAATGAGATGATATTTTTTATTGAGAGTGTGTGCGAGAAATAAGAGAGATTTTTCAAGATAGAGAGAAAGATAGTTTACATTTCTATTCATCTTTCTCCATTATTTTTCTTAAAGTAGTTTAAGTTTCTTTGCATATTTAGCTAACAATATATCTTGTTCATTATTTTTCATCATCTCTCATCCATACTCATGTAGTGTATACTCTTTATTTCATTTTCCATCGATAAATGTTTGTTCCTCATTCTCCATCGTTTACTCTTAATCTTGAGTTTTATTTTTATGCATTGATGATTTTCTTACAAATTTGATAATGAGATATATTTGTCATCAACTCATCAATGAGGATGATGATAAAGCCTTTGAGGGGTACAAATTAACTCAATGTGAATCAACCGTTTAATGGGTTAAAAGTGTACATTTGTTGCAAAAATCTCTTAAGATAATTTTTCATACATAAACATGCATAAAATAGAGAGTTAAACATCTATATAAAGATTATGCAAATATTTAAGTTTTAAATTTTTTTTAATGTTCTCACAAGTCTTTTCGTTATTTTAGATCTTGTTGCTATTTTAGTGACGTTTGTTTGAAATAGTTACCATCTATGATCATTTCTTTGCTATTTGATTAACAGTGAATGAAGAAAGAAAATAATGATAATTAGTGAACTATGTAGTCCAAAATAAAAAATAGTATATTTATATAAAAAACTATTTTGAAATTTTATTCATCGTTTTGTCTAACTAGCCACCGTCCGTAATTTCTCTTTTGCTATTTGAATAGCAATAATTGAAGAGAAGAAAATAATGGTAATTAGTAGACAATGTAGTAAAAAATTATATATTTATGTCAATTATGCATTTACATATGTATATATTATCTTAATAAAATTAAACATTTATATAAACTAATTTATTTTAACATAAATTGTTTAATATTTATATTTTTTTATAATAATATAAATATATTTTGAAATATAAGGTGTTTGACCGAGGGCAAAGACCTTCTGTCGAGCAACATAGGGTGAACACCCTCTATCCCCCATCCCCCCTTTTTTTCTTTTTTTTTCTAATTTTTTCTAATTTATTTTATTTTATTTTTTACTTTATTTTTAATTTTCTTTTATTAATATGTATTAGTAATTATTTTAAATTTAGATTTTTATACATATTCTTTACATGTTTTACATACTATTCATTCCTTTTTTACTCTATACATTATCATCAAATTTATCATACATTTTTAACTTTTCTTTTACCTCTTTTTCTTTATAATTGTTGTTGTTCTTATTTCTTATTTATATATGTATCATTGCCATATTATCATACTTATAAGTCGATTCTTATCTCATTCTCTTATTATTTGAGTTAATATTCATATATGTGTGGATTACAATCTTAGCAATTAGATTGAAATGTTAATTCAATTATTTAGTTTTTACTAAAAATCTCGATGATGGACTTTGAGATTTTTGTGATACCAAACTTCTCACTATTGTGGTGAGGAGTTATTCTTGGGATACCGAGAGTAACTCCAATAATATTTTGATAAAAAAAGATAATAAAAAATAAAAAATAAATTTTCAATGGTTTTTGTACCACCCATTAAATGTAATTTATTTTGTTGATTTTTATGATGCAAACTATACCAAATGAGATATTCAAAAATAAATTTCTTTATTCTTGTTTTAAAATATAATTTGGATAGCATTTGGCTAAATCTGGTAACCATTTCAACAATGAGTATTGTGAGGTGCTAATACCTTCATTACACACAAATGACTCCTGAATTAACTTTGAGTTTTTGTAAACCAAAATTTTTGTTGGGTGACCAATCACAACCTAAAATGATTGGTGGTGAGTCCGAATTGCTTTTCTTTTCTAAAAATGATTTTTTCAATCGCCACTTTGCATCGCGTGCATGTTGCGACAGCTTGGCGACTCCATTGTGGACATAATAGGTCTAACCGTGTTTAGATCAATAGATAATTAAGCTAAAATTTTATCATATGCTATCCTTTTGTGTGGTTGTTTGTTTATTTATTTGATTCTTTGTTTTTTTCTTAATCATGCTCGTAGTTGTATATAGTTCATTATTTTTTACGATGTATATTTCTTTACATAGTTTTTAATTTCACACACATGCATTAGCCATATACCCGGGTTTTTTTTTACGATTAGCAAGAATGAGTAGTGGAATGCCTTTGTGGAATTGTGATTTCTGTGTAGGCTTATGAAAGTTCTCACTTAGACCGACCCTTTAGGGATACCGTTTGGAGGCCCCTATTACTCCCTTTGTATAACAATGTGGACAACCTAAGAGCCCATTAAGAGATTTGATATCCCAACGACATATGCATTTGGTTTCTAGAGCCCATCTCATGACCAATGTTTGATAGAAATAGAAATTCTGCTTAAATATGGTATCATGATTAACTTTGCCTTACACTACTTAAACATTTCTTTTCTTCCCCATCGTTTCACTTCTGACTTTGTCTTTATTTTTTGCATATATACATCATGATGTGTAATATGGATTGTAAAAAAATATTCAATTCATTCATATTTTAGAGACCATGACTTCCAGATGTTTCACCTTTGGAATAATTGATCTTGCTCCTACAATTGAAGAATATGAAGTCCTACTGAATGTCCTGTTGTAAAACACAGACAATGTTTAAAATTACAATAAAAATCTCATGTTGAAGAGAGCTTTATCCAAGTTCTTGGGTACTGTCCATGCGTCTGAGTTTGAAAAAATGATGAAAATTAAAGGGGGAATGAGTGTGTGCCGCTAGATTACTTCCTAGGTCTCACCCAAAATATCTTGAAGGAAGATAGGGGTATGACTCATTATGCTCTCTATATTTATTGCACCGTGTTATTTCTAAAGATCCAAGGTTAAGTGGATGATAAAGTGATACAAATGTTCCTTCAAGTTTAACATGGTGTTAACCCTGTTATCTCAATTCTCGTTGAGACTTTTCATTCCTTAAATCACATCCGAGTGTTTGGAAAAAGGGAAGTTCACCGGCTTTCCATCTCTTTTGTGTATTTGGATTCTTAGCCATCTAAGATGTTCACAAGATTGCAAATGTTCTCAAGTTAAGTTTTCAAGTCCATGGATGAAGATGAGAATCTCCATTGCAGAATTTGGAATGGCCAAATGAGATCCGCAGTTTCCTATAAAAGGGGTGTGGCTCTTATACCTATCAAAGTTGAAAGATGGGGATGTTATCTGGAAAGCCTAATGGTAGCCGTTGGAAACGATGATCGACATATGTGGAGACTTTCATTGGTTCCGGCTCCCAAGATCATGGGGTTATACTAGTTATGCTCCACTAATGATGCTCCATCAATTATACATGAAACAATTTGTTCCTGCCACATACACATTGAAGGACATTGAAATTAGTTACAATTCTCAAGATATTGAACAAAATTTACAGCAGCTGATTGGAGCTTGGAAAATAATGAGAATGATGCAAAATGAGAAGAATCACATGAACTGCACAAAGGAGTATGAAGCGTGGCTTGAGAGTAAAAGCAAAGTAATTATTTCCTTACTAATTGAGGATTTACAGTCATCCAAATCACTAGAAGCTCATCAAGAGATTGTTAAAAAGTAAGAGCGATATGAGTTATATGAGGAGCGTTAAAAGAATATATCCCTCTTGGAAGAAAATAGACGACTAACAGTTGAGGCAAATTTTTCTAATGAACACAAGATTGAAGCCGAAAAACAACTGAGAGATTTGAGAAGTAAGGTTGAGGATTGAGAATATCTTAAGCTTAAAAAATCAGAGTTGGGATTTGACACTCGCCAACTAAATAATAAAATGAGCAAGATGGAAAAAGACAATGAGAATTTGCGATGGGTAATCTACGAACAAAAGGATCAAATCATGAAGCTAGAAAAGGAAAATAAGTTTGCACAAGAGGTTTTAGAAGAGGTGAAGCGGACTATTGATGAGAAAAATGCGTACATCGTTAAGTTAGAAGACAATCTGACAAGTTGATTTGGAGAATCAGAAAGTTAGGAAGATCGAGTCAACAAATGATTGTGAAGAACTATTGAATGTCATCATAAGCCTCGAGCAGCAAGTTAGAACTTATCAGAATGTGGAAGAGAAATTGGCAAGAAACAACGATGCTAATGTCAATGTATTGAGATATGATTACCAATTGTTGTAACAAGAATATGACTTGATTGGACAATGATCTGAGTAGGCTGTGGACTCGCTGAAAGGCATGGCTGTGAGAGCAAGCAAATTGGTGGAAGAAGCATAATTTTTGAAGAGAAGTGTTTTGCCCATCCAACCTAATAGGAAGAACTTGTCTAAGTTTTTAGAAGAAATCAACTGAGATTTAGGTCATTTTGTATAAACTCATATTGCGAAGTAATGTAATTGACTTCTACATACTCAAATGTAGTTTACTGCTTTACTAATTGAATGAAATTGCGTACTTGAGGACTTTCACTTTGCGCAGTATAATTTTTCATGCATAAATTTACCTTCATTATTATTATTGTTATTTCTTCTTTTTTATTAGCAGAATCTACTATCTCATTGTTTTATTTTTATTTATTTTAAGAATTTTTTTAAGGATAGACCGTTAACTCTGACATCTCTATTGAACAAAGCTCAAGTTAGGGTCATGGACGAGCAAGAAAGAAAAAAATCAGAGAGGAAATGAAAAATGAAATTAGAAAGCAGAAAGAGAAAATGGAAAGAGATACTCCACCTTACTCTCTTGGGTTTACTCCAACCTATCAACGTCATCAGATTGACCAGTTTTAGCATGCTTCACTACCAGTAAATATCCAGCACTATCCATTTTCAAATGTCTAGGATATTGATGCAGAGAGGGAAAATTGGGTACAAACCAACCACAATGTGAACTCGTTAATGAGCCAATCATCATACCCGATGTTGATGACCCTAAGGTGCAAAGGCCTGTTACCAAACCAAGCGAAGACCCGCTGTTGAAAGATAAGCTGGAATTATGCGTCATTCAAGGGTCATATGGTACCATTGATGCCACCCAATTATGTTTAGTCCCAAATGTAACCATCTCACACAAATTCAGACTACCTGAGTTTGAAAAATATGATGGTATTACATGCTCGAGAAGTCACCTTATTATGTACTATAGAAAGATGGCTGCTTGTGCTAGTGATGATAAGCTGCTGATTTATTTCTTTCAAGATAGCTTGATGGAGGATGCACCTCGCTGGTATATCCAATTGGATAACCAACATATTCAGAGGTGGAAAGATTTAGCTGATGTTTTATTATGACAATATAATTACAACATAGACATAACTCCTGATCGTCTGGATCTACAAAGGATGGAGAAAAAGCCTACTGCAATGTTTACTAACACCTTGAGATCTCCATTCTATGATAGGATGATTGGAAACGCTTTAAACAACTTCTCTGACATTATAGTCATTGGTGAAATGATTGAATATGGGATAAAGAATGGAAGAATTTTAGAAGTCATATCAGATACATCATCTGTAAAAAGGGGCCACCGTTTAAGCGAAAAGAAATGGATGTACAGAAGATCAAATTTTGGGTACTCATCACAAGCTGTGAACCTGGGGCAAGGATTTTCAAAGTATAGCGAGGAGCCTAAATCTGTGACATCATATGTGGAAAATACCTCAAAAATTCTGTATAATAACACTCTTAACAATCAACATTTCAAAACAACCCAAGTCCAGATTTCAGACCACCGACTCACCAGAAAAATGTTGTTTAGCTTGATCAGCCTCTAGGGGGAAATGCAAATAATCAAGGTTTTGTCCAATATGATCCAATCCCCATGTTATATACGGAACTCTTACCACAATTAATACAGAACAATCGATTGGTTCCATTTTCTTATAAACCTCTCCAACCACCATACCCAAGGTGGTATGATCCGACTGCTCGCAGTGATTATAATGCTCGGGCAGTGGGACATTTGATTGAGGATTGTATGGCATTAAAGGGTATACTACAAGCATTGATCAAGGCTGGATGGTTGAATTTCAAAAAGGCTAATGGGAACCTAGATATCAATTCCAACCCTTTACAAATTCATGAGAATCCGACCGTAAACGCAATTGAGGAATCTTTTCCATATGAAAAGAAGGATGTGGAAGATGTGAGCATGTCAATGGAAATACTTTTCCATCTTCTTTATAAAGCGAGGTACATTTACCTAACATGCTTAGAGGATGAAGGTATTTCTAAGAAGCATATGCATGACTTTGATTGCTTGTTTTATGAGAATGTGACTGGGTATACAATTGAGGAACGTGCTGATTTTAAAATAGAAGTGCAAAGGTTGTTGGATACAAAGATACTTACGATAAGTCATAAAGGAGAATGGGAATACCGATGACTCTTTAGTCCTCATGATAACTAAAGAATCGTCTGAGTAATGTTGATTTGTCATCTTATATCCCAAAACCTCTCAGAATACATTATGAGGAAAAGTCAACTCGCACCACTACATCTTATGCTATGATGCCCATCACTATTCAAATACCGGGTGTATTTGCTTACAAAGATTCAAGAGCACTACCATGGAGGTCCGTATATGAGGTTATTGCGAGCGGTAACAACAAAACTCAAGCGCTAAATCCGTCAGACCTCGATCTCCCCATAACTAATATTTCAAGAGAAGGTGGGATGACGAGGAGTGGCAGATGCTACACACCAGATGTTTCTAAAATGGATAAAAGTGATGATTTTAAAAGGAAAAGGAAAGGGAAAGCCAAAGAAAGTGACAATGGTCATGAGTTTAAAAAAGAAATGTATAGCGGGCAAGTGATAGACCCAGATATAATGAGATGTACGGGGAAAGAAAGAGTAGTGTCTGAAGAAGAAGTATGTGAATTTTTGAAGCTCATAAAAAATGAGTATAAGGTGATAGAACAACTTAACTACATACCTCCTCGCATATCCTTATTGTCACTTTTTCATAATTATGAACCGCGTCACTAAGCATTATTGAAGGTTTTGAATCAAGCATATGTCTGCCATGACATTACGGTAGAAAAGTTGAGTGGAATTATGGGAAATATTACGGCAAAATTTTTTATCACTTTCAGAGATGATAAAATCCATGCTAATGGTATTGGACACACCAGAGCTCTACATATATCGGTGAAGTGTAAGGACTATGTTGTTGCAAAAGTATTGATTGATAACGGTTCATCTCTAAATGTAATGCGAAGATCTATGCTAGCAAAGCTCCCTGTGGACATGACACATAGATGACCAAACATGATGATAGTAAGAGCATTCAACGGAATTCAAAGAGAAGTAATCAAAGACATTGAGATGCCAATACGAATCAGACCATGCTTATTCGATATTATTTTTCAAGTGATGGACATAACTCCTGCATACAAACTTCTTTTGGGTCGATCGTAGATTCAATCTACTGGGGTAGTACCATCTTCATTGCATCAGAAGTTGAAATTCATAATGAATCATAACGTCATTTGTATATATGGGGAAAAAATCTTACTGGTATCCAAGCCAGCCACTATGCCATATGTTGAGGCAGCAGAAGAAGCATTGGAGTGCTCATTTCGATTATTTGAAATCTCGAACACCACATTTGTTGCTAGTGGGAAGCTTGCTCTAACGCCAAGCCTATCAAAAGCATCTCAGATGGTGGCAAAGTTGATGATAAAAGAAGGATACAAGCCAGACAAAGGACTCAGGAGTAAGCATCAATGCATAAATAAGTTAATGAATTGGGACAAGAATGGGTAAAGGTTTGGGCTTGGATATAGACCGGCCAAGGCTGATAGAGGGAGAGTGGAAGTTCCAAAGAAAGAAAAGAGTCGAAAATAGGGAATTTGATATGAAAATGGCAAGTATACCTCATATTTCTGAACCCTTCAGAAGTAGGGGAATTTCATTCGAAGAACTGGTTACAGTAGAGTAGTATGACCTTGATATCGCCCAACTTTCAATATCTGTAATCTTGGCAAAATCATCAAGTGCAAGTATAGAACACTTGGTTTCTCGATACGATTCAGATCATGAGCTTAACAATTGGGATGTCACCGAGATGCTAATACTTCTTAGGGATTTTCTAGAGTAATGTATTAATGTCAAATTTCTAATGATTCTGCCTAATGTCTTAGGAATTTATTTGTTATGGGCCTACATTTTCGTCTGTTTCAAGTCATCTCTTTGAATGAAAATCTAAAAACTTGTTTCGTTTCCATATGTTAATGATAAATACAATTCCAGTTCTTTTTTTATTCTTCCTCTTGATGTCTACTTTTGTTTTCCATTTTTGAAATGTTGTTCAGAATCATGCATTGTTTATTTTATTTTCTCACATTCCTTTCATCCAATAATCTGATTCAGGTTTGAGAACGGTGATTTTAAAAACATGATCATAAGCAATAACTTCGACAATCACATTCTTAGCGTAGTGTCAGATGAAATTGATGAAGATAGTTTTGAATCATCTCTGAAATGTTAAGAATGGTAGAAGATGATGATAAAATAACTCAACCTCATCAAAAGTTAATGGAGGTGATAAAATTTGGATTGGATGAAGAGACAGAAGAAGTCTTTGGCACTTTTATGACAAGTAAAAGATGAAGACAATTAATTGACCTACTCAAGGAGTATATAGAAGTCTTTGCATGGTCTTTCCAAGATATGTCAGGTCTAAACACTGACATCGTGGTCCATCATTTTTATCTTATGATCAAAAGTAAACCAATGCGATAAAAGTTATGAAAAATGAAACCAGAAATGCTGGTACAGATCAAAGAAGAATTTAAAAAGTAAGTAGATGTAGGTTTTCTAGATGTAGCCAAATACTCTGAATGAGTTGCTAATATAGTCCTAGTGCCAAAGAAAAATGGGAAAGTAAGGATGTGCATCTATTATAGAGACATAAATCGTGCAAACCCCAAGAATAATTTTCCATTACCCCACATCGATATCTTAGTAGATAACATCGCAGGACATTCAATCTTCTCTTTAATGGATGGTTTTTCAGGGTATAATCAAATCAAAATGGCTCCTGAAGACCATGAAAATACCACTTTTATAACTTTATAGGGTACATTTTGTTATAAGGTTATTTCATTTGGTCTAAAGAATGCAGGGGTGACTTACCAACAGGCAATGGTAAGACTGTTTCATGATATGAAACATAAATAAATTAAAGTGTACGTTGATGATATGATCACCAAATCTCATCAAGGGGAAGATCACAATTTCAATCTACGAAAACTATTTGAATGGTTGAGAAAGTTCCAGTTAAATCTTAACCTGACAAAGTGTACATTCACAACATCTTCAGGGAAACTACTTGGCTTTGTCGTGAGCAAGGAAGGAATAAAATTTGACCCCGACAAGGTTTGAGTCATTATTCATATGCCACCACCTTAAACTTAAAAGGAAGTTAGAGGTTTCTTGGGGAGATTAAATTAAATAGCCCGGTTCATTTCACACCTAACTATAACTTGTGAACTTATCTTTAAACTTCAACGCAAAAGTGATACAGAAAGGTGGAATGATGATTGCTAAAATGCTTTAGAGAAGATCAAACAATACTTGCAAAAACCCCCTATACGTGTTCCACCAACTCCAGGGGGCCACTCATTTTGTTTCTTACAGTAACAAAAAAATCTATGGGTTACATACTCGGTCAGCATGACGCTTCTAGAAGGAAAGAACAAGCAATATATTATTTAATGCAAAAGGTTCACAAATTATGACGCTAATTATTCAATATTAGAGAAAACATGTTGGGCATTAGCCTGGGTTTTTCATCGACTTAGACAGTACATGTTATATCACACCACTTGATTAATTTTAAAGATGGACCCAATCAAGTATATCTTGAAAACCATCACTTTCTAGGCGGATTGCTAAATGGAAAATGTTACTCACGAAATTTGATATTGTCTATTTCACGAGGAAGTCAATAAAGGGAAGTGTAATTGCTGATTATCTGACAGATCAACTAGTGCAAGATTATGATTCTATGAAGTTTAATTTCCCTGATGAGAACGTCTCAGTCATATTAAAAGATGAAGAAGAAACTATAGACCTAGAATTGTGGACAATGTTATTTGATGACGCATCTAGTAATGTAGGACATGGAATTGGCACAATCCACATATCACATAAGGGAAAGTTTTTCCCATTCACAACAAAATAATGTTTTGACTGTACAAACAATATGGTAGAATATGAAGCATGTTCCATGAGAATTCAAGTAGCTTGTGATATGAAAATAAGGAAACTTTGAATGTAAGGAGATTCATTATTGGTGATACGGAAACTAAATGAAGAATGAGAAGCTAGAGACTCCATGCTAGTACCTTATAACAAACATGTAACCAAGTTAAGCCAAACTTTTGAAGTGATATCATTTGACCATATACCCATAGAGAATAATCAAATCACGAATGCACTGGCAACTCTAGTATCCATGTTTGTTGCAGACTTTAAGGAAGAAGTTCAATCCATAAAAATTGAGAAACCAGATTTTTCTACTCATTGTATGAGTATTGAAGAAGAGTCTGACACAAGAAATATATAAAGAATGGGGAATATCCATCCAAAGCTTCTGAGAATGATAAATGCACTCTTCATAGGTTATCTATGGGTTTCTTTTTTAATGGTGAAATACTCTACAATAGAAATCATGATATGGTGCTTTTAAGATGTGTTGATGCAAGGGAAGAGAATCAGATTATAAAGGAAGTTCAGGAAGGAATTTGTGGTGTCCATGCTAATGGTCATATGATGGTCATATGTGTTGAAAGCAGGATATTATTGGTTGACTCTAGAATCTGACTACATCAAAACGCCAAGAGATGTCATAAATGTCAAATTTATACAAATAAAATTCACGTATCAGCATCCTCTTTACATGTCATGGTTGCGCCTTGGCCGTTCTCTATGTGAGATATGGACGTCATTGGTTCCTATCATACCAAAGGCCTCTAATGGGCATCGTTTCATTTTGGTCTCTATAGATTACTTTACCAAATGAGTGGAGTGAGTTATTATTCGAGCATAACCAGAAGTGCGATTGTTCAGTTCATTAAAAAGGAGATGATTTGTCAATATGGTCTATGTGAAAGGATCATCGCAAATAATGGGACGAATTTAAACAACAAGATGATGAAAGAATTATGTGAACAATTTAAAATTAAACATCATAATTCATCTCCTTATCGTCCAAAGATGCATGGAGCAGTGGAAGCATCAAATAAGAACATAAAAAAGATAATAGAGAATATGACAGAGGTTTATAAGGATTGGCGTGAGATGCTCCCTTTGGCACTACATGGGTACCGAACATCAACTGGGGCAACGCCATTCTCTTTGATATATGCCATGGAAGCGGTCTTTCCAATCGAGGTAGAAATTCCCTCCCTTAGAGTCTTAATGGAGGAAAAATTAGAAGAATCAGAGTGGGTACGAACACGATATGAGTGATTGAATTTTATCGAGGAAACAAATTGACTGCATTATGTAAAGGGAAATTATATCAAAGAAAAATGATGCAAACATATGACAAAAAGGTACATCCTTGATGTTTCTGAGAAGGATATTTGGTGTTGAAAAAGATACTCCCATATCAAAAGAAACACCATGGGAGTGGATCCCAAATTATGAAGGATCTTTCGTTGTCAAGAAAGCTTTCTCTGTAGAAGCTCTCATTCTAATAAACATGGATGAAAATTATTTACTGCATATAGTGAATCCTGATGTAGATAAGAAGTACTTCGTTTGACAGCTCTAAGTATGGGAAAGGTGAAGTTAGGCAAAAAAATATGTTTTCAAAAAACTGTCTCAAATACTGGAGAAATTTTTGTTCCATAATTTTTCCAAATCCTTGTTTATAAACATTTTTTCATCCGTCATCAATAAAAAGCTTTCTTTTACAGTTGAAAAACATATATACTTTGTCTTCCCATTATTTCAATTATTTCTTATTCGCTTAATTCCAAGACATATATGAAATATCATTAATTACTCTTGAAAGCTAATTGATTGAAAAATAGAGAAAAAAGAGAAAAGGAGAGAAACTGAAAAAGGTAGTATGGTGAAATCCCGAAAGTCACTGTAAGGAAAGTCAGTAGGCGCATGGCGAAAGTTAAATGCAATGGGAGGTTCACACAATTAGAAGTTCAGAACAAAAGTAAAATATGGAGAAATGATTCATTTATCTTTAGCATCGACATGGAGCTGAATACTAGAGCATAAACCAATGAATAAAGATGCGACATTTTTTTGAAAGAATGCTCACTGCGAGTCCATGATCCTAGGACAAGTGCTTGTTTTGAAAGGTGGCGGATATGGCTACATTAGTCAACTTTCAAAAAATAATCATTCAATAATTTTCTTACAAATGTTCACAATCATGCATAACACGCATGCATACAAATTCACTACTTTGCATTTATAGACATGCATCACATTGCTTTGTTTTAATACAATTCAAGTGCATGAATCATTTCAAGATATTCTTTTGAAATCCACACATGACTTTTCAACTTTTAGAGCCTGCATTAGTCCAGCTCTGGCTACCATAGGAAGCTTGTATAAATCAGATCAAACATCATTTCATTTTCTTCAATTAAATCAAACCCGAATTGAGTCGAGGTTGAAACGTGTGTCTATCCAGGTCCCTTTCTTTATCTTCTATTAAATCAAACTCGAATTGAGTTGAGGTCGAAGCCTGGGTCTATTCAGGTTCGTTTCCTTATCTTCAGTTAAATCAAACCCAAATTAGGTCAAGATCAAATCCTGTGTCTATCCAGGTCCATTTTTATCTTTGGTTAAATAGAACCTGAATTGAATCGAGGTCAAATTCTGTGTGTATCTAGGTCCATTACTTCATCTTCGGTTAAATCGAACCTGAATTGAGTCGAGGTCGAAGCCTGTGCCTATCCAGACCCATTTGTTTCTTTATCTTCGGTTAAATCGAACTCGAATTGAGTCGAGTTCAAAGCCTGTGCCTATCCAAGTCCATTTTCTTTCAAATATCTCGGTTAAATCGAACCCAAATTAGTTCAAGATCGAAGCCTGTGTCTATCCAGATCCATTTTCTTTTAAATATCTCGGTTAAATCAAACCTAAATTGAATCGGGGTTGAAGCCTGTGTCTATCTAGATCCATTTCTTTTCAAGTATCTCTAGTTAAATCGAACCCGAATTGAGTTAAGGTTTGTCTATTCAGGTCTGTTTTCCTTTTAAATGTCTCGAACATGAATTGAGTTGAGGCTGAAGTCTGTGTCTATCGAGGTTCATTTCATATTTCTGTCATTTCATAGAGCCCGAATCAGTCGAGGTTTCTATTTCCCTTATCCATATAATCTTTTCTCATACTAATCAAAATACTTATCAATACTTTTGTACACCTTCTATGTTTAGAAGCATGAACAAATGGGGCAACTGTAGATACCGTATTTTGTCCAGTCTAATATGTTGAAAATACATAAATTTTTAGCACATATACTAGTCTAAGACAATGTGTATGATTTGAAGAATAGCTCATAGACTAAAAATGAGAAAAAGGATCCAATGACTAAAAAAATTAAAAAATGAGCAAAATGACTAAAAGTAAAAAGTAAAATCCTAAATTTACCTATAAATAGAGGGGAGGCCTTCACTTGAAATATGTCATCTTTTGGAGAGAGAAAGAGAGGTCTTGAGAGAAAATGTGAGGATATATTTTTAGAGAGAGAATATGTAAGAAATATGAGAGATTTTTCATGGTAGTTTAAATTTTCCAAGGTAGTTTAGATTTTCCAAGGTAGTTTGAAAAAAAAGATTCTCTCATTCTTTTTCTGAAGGTAGTTTAAATTTCTTGCATATTTAGCTAACAATATATCTTGTTAATTATTTTTCATCATCTCTCATCCATACTCATGTAGTGTATACTCTTTGTTTCCTTTTCAATGTATAAATGTTTGTTCCTCATTCTTCATCTTTTACTCTTAATCTT
This sequence comes from Datisca glomerata, assembly GCA_003255025.1. Classification (NCBI taxonomy): domain Eukaryota; kingdom Viridiplantae; phylum Streptophyta; class Magnoliopsida; order Cucurbitales; family Datiscaceae; genus Datisca; species Datisca glomerata. The sequence continues at coordinate 2,400,258 of QANY01002375.1, forward strand.
GAGTTTTATTTTTATGCATTGATGATTTTCTTATAAATTTGATAATGATATATCTTTATCATCAACTCAACTAATGAGGTGTGGATAAAGTCTTTGAAGGGTGCAAATTAACTCAATGTGAATAAACACTTTAATGGGTTGACAGTGTACATTTGTTACAAAAATCCAGAATGATAATTTTCTTTACATAAAAATACATAAAATAGAGAGTTAAACATCTATATAATGATTATGTAAATATTTAAGCTTTGAAATTTTTTAATGTTCTCACAAGTCTTATCATTTATTAGATATTGTTGCTATTTTAATGACACTTGATTGAACAAGTTACCATCCTTGATCATTCCTTTGCTTTTTGATTAGCAATAAAAGAAGAAAAAAATAATGGTAATTATCATAAATAATTTAATATTTATATTTTTATAATAGTATTATTATTTATAAAAAACAATGTGACCCTCGGTCAAACATATGGTGATTCACCCCTGGCGAGCAACAGAGGGTGTCACTCTCTGTCCCCCCTTCAATTTTTCTTTTTGTTTCTAATTTATTTTGTTTTTCATTTTTATTATTTTTTTTCATTTTCTTTTATTAATATATATTAGTGTTTATTTTAAATTTATATTTTTGTGAATCTTCTTTACATGTTTCACATACTATACACTATCATCAAATTTATCATACATTTCTAGCTTTTCTTTTACCATTTTTTCTTTATAATTGTTGTTCTTCTTATTTCTTATTTATTTATGTATCATTGTCATATTTTCATGCTTATAAGTTGATTCTTATATCATTCCCTTACTATTAGAGTTAATATTCATATATGTGTGGATTACAATCTTTGCAATTAGATTAAAATTTTGTTAATTCTATTATTTAGTTTTCACTAAAAGTCTCGATGACAAACATTGTAATTTTTGAGATGTCAAACTTCTATGTGGTTTAGACTACAGAGATTTGGATTTCTATGACTGGTTGGGAGTATAACTCCAATAATATTTTGATAAAAAAAAGATAATAAAAATGAAAAAAATTTCAATGGTCTTTGTACCACAAATTAAAAGTAATTTATTATGTTCATTTTTATGATGTAAAATGTACCAAATGGGACATTCAAAAATGAATTTCTTTAAACTTGTTTTAAAATATATTTTGGATAGCATTTCACCAAATTTGATAACCATTTCAAAAATGGGTGTTTTGGGGTGCTAATATATTCCCCACATAGAAATAAGAGTTTAGGTACCATTAGGAAGGACTTGAAGTTTAGAAGGTAAATTAATTTAAAGTCTAAGTTGAAGTGGTATATGTTTTAACCCTTGAAACAAATCTAAATCTTAAAAAAATGACTTCAATAGTCTTTTTTGGGTAGATGATATCCGAACACCATAGGTTTTTAGGGAAAATCCACTTGAATCATGATTTCTAAAAATTTCACTTTGCACCTAACGTCACCATGTTATTCCCCGCGGTTGCACTTCCGTCGAGTGCATTTTTCTTAACAGAAATCATTAACACGTGCGTTGTAACGCTAAGGGTGAATTCGTGAACTCTATTTTTAACTAACACGTGCGTTGTCACTCATCATTTAACACTCAATTTTTCACTCTTCAAAACCCACTTTAGCCCCTTCTTCCTCCCGCAAAAATATTTTCTGCAAATTAAACTTAATTCTGATCGAAAACCTTAGCCATTCAAGCCAATCAAATTATTATCTCACCACTCCTTGATCAAAACCCTAAACATTTAACCCGATTCAAAACCTACCCGGAGCTCCACAAGTTTGTAATGAAACTTCCACTGTGCGATTAAAAAAACTCATGGACGAATCTTAATCCTTGCAAGAGATTCTTTGCATGTTTCTCAAGAAGACGCGTAAGTCAATTTTTTTAATTTCTAGAGAGTGTGTAAGTTGATTTTTGTTCTTTTTTTCTCTCTGATTTGCTAGAGTTTCTGAGTATTTTTTGTTTTGATTTTCTTATACAAAATGAAGGAGGGTGTGGGTCTTTTGTATCGTCAGCGACCCTCCGATTTTGTGAAAAGTCACGGGTTATGATCCTTGGCTTATCAATTAAAATTAATTTAATTAGTTTTATTTGAAATATATAGCTAGTCTTGACCATTTGGATTTTATAATAAATTTGGCTTCTCTCACTTTAGAAAATAGAAGCTATGATAGCATGCCAGTGACCTAGAGCGACGATTGAAAAAATTATTTAAAAAAATAAAATTAGATTCGTTCTCAATCATTTTAGGGTGCAATCGATCACATAATTTAAAAAAAATAGTTTTTAGTCTATAAAAACTAGACGTGGTTCGAGATTCATTTGTAAGCAAAGAATGTACTCCTAGTAGCACCCTACAATATCCATTATATAACAGTTATCAAAATTTGTCAGTTTCCAAATTTTTAAAAGGGTCCTAAGAAAGGATTTGGGAAAAATATGTTTAAATGTCTAACTTAGTCAAATTTTGTGTCAAAAATGAAATAAATATATGACAATAAATGGGTGGTGTTAAGGCCATTGAAAATTTTGAAATTTTATTTTTTATGAAAATACTGAAATTATCACCAGTATCTTAAAAATAATTACTTACCTCATTAGTTCAGGAAATTAGTATTCAGAAAGTCTCAAAATCTATCGTCAGTTTTTTTTTAAAATAAGAAAACAACCAAATTATTAGACTTACCTTAGTAATCCCAAAAATGACTCCTCATCTCATTAATTCAGAAAATTGGTATCTCAAAATTTCCAAAACCCGTCATCAGAATTTTTAAATTAAAATAACATTAAATTGGTCTTTCACGCATTAATTGAAAATGATGATAATATCCATAATAAAATTTACCCAACAACAAAAATCTAAATCACCCTTATATACATGTTAATATGTTAGCATATAGATAGAATATAATACAAAGAAGAAAACACACATATATATACAAGAAAAATTAAATAAATAATAACGTATATCAACTTAAAAAAATGTATTGATGTCATCGATATCTAAATGAATCATGAGATTTACCATTACAAAGATGAAAAACGAGGGGGTCTTACTAAACTATCTTAAAGTGATGGGTTTCGCCGGAAAAGTTGTTGGGTGATGAAGAATGGAAGAGTTAAAGTTTTTAGGCCAAAATTTTAAGTGGTCGTAACTCACTCATCGTTCGTCCGATTATGTTGAAACTTGGAGAAAGGTATTTGACATTGAGACAAATCCAACAACCATTTTTGGGTCACTGAAAAATGTCGGTCGGAGGCGGCCCCAACACCGGTAGTGATGACGGTCGGTGTGGGGCATTCTCTTCTCTCTATCTCATTCTCTATAATTTATTTTTTCATTCCCTTTTCTAAGAAAATCCAATCGCTTTCCGGTCACTCAAAACTCCTCATTTATAGAGTGTAGGAAAAAATTTCCCCAAGATCTCATAAAAAATTTCATCATTAATGTCTAGATCTTCATTCTAAGGAAGTAAATAACAACTTTTCTTTTCTCCAAATTTACTTGATGATTAAGAAAAATCTTTTAGAAATTTTCATGATTTTAGACCAAAAAATAAAGATTTTCCTTTAGTATTCTTCTAAAACAAAATCTTTTTTTTTTATATTTTTATATTTTCTCCTTTTCTAAACTTATTTTTGTTTTGTCTTTTTATATTTCTTAATTTTTTTTGATTTTGATATCTTTTTTTGGATTTTGGGTATTTTTCTTGAACTCTATAATTGGGCCAAAAGATAAAATGGCTCTGAAAACACTGACCCAGACAAAATAACTTATCTACAGGTAGATAGACAAAGGCTTCAACCTCAACTGAGTCAGGTTTGGTTTAACCACAAATGCTTAATATAAGAATGGGCCTGAAAGACACCAGCTTTGACTCAACTTAGTTGCGTTCGATTTAACTGAAGATATTATAAAATGACAACGGGCTTTAATAGACACATGCTTCAACCTCGACTAAGTTAGGTCCAATTTAATCGAAAATATTCTTCTAAATATGGATCTGGATAGACATATGCTTCGAACTTGACTTAGTCAGGTTTAATTTAAGCAAAAATTAAAACAGACCAAGATAGACGCAAGCTTCAACCTCAACTGAATCAGGTTTGACTTAACAAAATATGAAAAATGTACCTGGCGCTGACACGAGGCTTCAACTGTGATCGAGTCGTGTTCGATATGACTATATTGATTGAAACAAACTTAGCGTTGACACCAGGCTGCTTTAACCATATTAATTAAAATGGACCTGGCGCTGATGTAGCACTTTGACTGTGACTGAGTCGAATTTGATTTAATCATATTGATGAAATAGACCTTTCACTGATACGTGGCTTCAACCGCGACTTAGTCGGGTTTGATTTAACATATTGATTGAAATAGACCTGACGTTGACACCAGAGCTCGACCGCAACTGACGAGTTTGATTTAACCATATTGATTGAAACAGACCTGGGGCTCGCACCAGGCTTTGACCGCGGCCCAGTTGAATTTTATTTAACCATATTGATTGAGACATACCTGACACAGACACCAAGTTTCAACCGCGATGAGTTGGGTTTGAATTAAAGAAATTGATTGAAATGGACCTAGTGCAAAATACCAAGGTTAGATCTTGATTGATTATGGTTCGATTTAACCATATTGACTATAACAGACCTAGCATTGATACCAGGCTTTGACCGTGACAAAGTCGGGTTCAAATTTGACTTATGCAGTCTCATATGATAATAAGAACTAAATCAATGCATGCCCTAAATTTGAAGTAAGTCTCATGGACTTCAGACGAAAATTATTAATGATTTGTGCAGTTGAACTGTGTCAAAGCATGTAATGTAATGCATGGCATTGCAATGCAATTCATGACTATAATTACAAATGTAATGAGTTGTTAATGTGAATGCTATGCATTAATGTGAATAACTTATTATGTTCTTTATGAAAATGGGTCATTGTGATCATCTCCACCATCCTTCAAAACAATCACTTGAACTAGGGTCATGGTTGGCAAGGAGATGAGGAGCATGCTTTGAGAGAATGATGCATTCTTTTACATCAGCCAATGCCCCAGTTCTTAACATTTGTCAATAGCGGAGACAAAAAAATGATTTTTCTTATTTTCTTCACTTCTAACTGTGTAAAACACTTAATAGTGTTCTTTTGAGCTTTCACTATGAGTATACTGCCTTGTAAGTACAGTTCTACCATCTTGACTATGGTGTGATTTTCAGATTTTCACTATAATCGTAACTCTTATTCTTTTCATTAGGTCATGCTCCGTGATTTCAACTTTATTTTTTAGGCAAAGGCTAATGAGAAAAAGGAATTTTATCTCGATCCATCTTAAAAATGTCATAACTCCCCTTTTGTGTTTTCATTGTGCATATGCTACCGTGTAGATATAGTCCTTTTTTTCCCATTGTGCCCTTCCAAGTTTTCACATACCTTCAGATTGTATTTTCTCTTTTTCTTTTTCTTTTTTTTGTAAAAATCATACTTGTAAGTTATTTCAAGAGTTATTTATAGTGTCGTCTACATGCTCTAAATGTTTTGGGGGAAAGAAATGAAGAAAAGAAGAATGATAAAATGGATATTGTGACTGAAAGGCTTTTTATTGACAAAAATGATGATTATGAGTAAACAAATTGTGGAATAAGACGTTTTTCAATTTTTGGAACAAGTCTTTTGAGAACTAAAGCATTTCACCCAACTTCACTTTGCCACACTTATAGTGATTATTCTTTTTTTTTTTTCTTTTTCCATTTTTTTAATTTTTCATTTTTTGATAGGTGATGTTTTGCTCATGACATGCATACATTGAGGTATTAACTTATTCAAAGCCATGCTCTTATTGTAAATATATCTTCTTGATCTGGAGAAGACTTTCATTTAAACTCTAATGTTGGCTAGAGTTTATAGACTGCTAAAAGAAAGGATATGAAAGGCTCAAAATGCATATGAAAAGGGTATGTCTAAACTAATGATCACTATTGAGGATTTTTCCAAACAGATTGCCCCAGTGTAGGCTTTGACATTTTGTCTTGGGAGAATGGATTTAGAATTTTTTGAATAAATTTTGGCCTAATGTACGAGGACACTCTTAAAAATATCACAAGACTGTTTAAATCTCTGACGACGCACGACAGAAGGCGTGGTGGTGTTTTTAAAAAGATAATAAAATGATAAACGATCACATCGTCGCAGATCTCAAAGATGAAAACTTTTTAATTAAAAAAATATTTTTTTCATATCAGATCCATTATATATTTATATATTAAATCTAAAACATACAAAGATATGAATTATACATCTTGTGGTTTAGGGTTTAAGGTTTAGGGTTTAGTGTTTACATCAAACGTCCTTACAAATAATGAATCTCACGAACAACAAACTACGAGATCCACACTAAGATCTTCCAAGTCAATCCTCAAACACACTCTAACATGTGTGGGCATGTAGAGTAAATCAAAGAAACTTTTCTGTCTCTAGATATACTAAACACATGCGATCTAGATATTTTAGAAAATGACTATTGCGAAATGAAACTCTAAGAGAATTAGGAAAACTCATAAAGATTTTTTTATTAACCTTTATCACACAATTGCACACTGATTGGAGTTGCAGCACTGAGGCCAATAGAATAAAATCAATATAATTCTTCTAGGTCAAGGCTCATTAGAATTTTTAGAGATTTACACAAATTAATAAGTTAGTTACAAATGTGTCATTGTAGTAGGATCCACTATAATTGAGTAACACTGCAGTACCACACGACATCACCCGTAGTGTTGTGAGGCACTACAGTGTGCCACATGTCCACTGTAGTGCCACGTCACACTACAGTAGTCCATATCAATCTATAATTCAAAATTAGTGATGTGGCAGTCCAATATGCCACATGACAATTTTTCCAAATTTAATATTTATTTCAATCAGATAAATATCTACATATAAGTTAATTCAAAATTAACTTATTTAATCTCCTAATCAATTATCGTATCTGTTAATTCACAGATTAGACAAACCAAATCAAATCATTATCTTGTAGTGATTTAATATTATTTAATTTCATAAATCAAATATTCTGTCTCACTTATCGATCAATAAAAAATTAATCGATAAAATTATTTAATTGTAATTCTAAAAATTACATTAAATAATGTAATTAATTAATTACATATAATCATCTCATAATTATATATTGGCTAAAATGCAAAACACACCCATGCACTTTGATGAAAGTGCAACCTATATCCCTACACTTTTTTTGCTTATTTTTATACATATGCATTTTGACTAAACTGTAAAATATACCATTCAGTTACCTTTTTGGTTAAATTTAACAGAAAGTTAACTCTGTTTTGCAGCTTTTTCTTTCCTGCCGAAAACTTCATTATTTCCCTCCATTTATCTGCATTACTTTGTCCCTACAAACAACTATCTTCTTTCCCCTCATTTTTTAAACTTTCATTTTCACTTTCAAGCTATTTTTGAGATAGGGACAACAACTTTTTTGAAAATATTGGTTGACAAAAAATGGCTTCCATTATAATTTACAATTTAAGAATGAATGCATTATGCTGAAAATGCATACTAGCAGATTTTTTTTTTCAATTTCAATTTCTTAGTGTTTACGTTCTTTACACTGATTCACAATCTGTAAAAATGCAAACATCCGAATACCAAAATTTGGCTACTAAAAAATTATGCTACTAAAAAAGATCATCACATTCATCATTAAAATCATCTCAAAATATCCAGAAAACAAAGCACAGAACAAAACAAAAGCATGCTCGAAAATGGAACAAAGCCAAGATACAGAACAAACCGAGATGCAAAACAAAAAACGGACTCGAAAACAGTAAACAAATAAAATCCAGAACCCCAGAACCCAAAATAAACTCGAAAATAATAAAGAAAAAAAACTCAACCCAAAAGAAACTCGAAACAGTAAATGGAGATTTTGAACAAATCAAACAAATTAGTGAGATTTTAAACAAATTATTAAAAGAGTAGGAAAAAACAGACTAACCGAATTTACTTTTAGCTTTCATTAACGATTTATTAATGCCGTTAACGGAAGTTTGGCACATGCGTGGCACATCCCATTTTCTGGTTAGTTTCGAGAGAAATTCTAACGAGGAGTATATTTTGTAGTTTAGTCATAGTATTAGAGTATGAAAATATAAAAAATGTGTAGGGATATAATTTACAAATTTATCAAAGTGTAGGGGGTGTGTTTTATATTTTAGCCTTACATATTTACCCCAGAAATTTAACTCTTATCGTAAGTTAGTTTTTTTTTCATGTTCTGAAATATGCACACCCTAAACTGTATAATACAGATGTGACTTGGGGACCATAGACCAACAATTCTAAGCATTAGGAAATCAGATCATTAATTAGACTATTTAATTAAATAATATTATTTATTAATTATAATATTACTCCACTATAAATATGGAATTGCACCCTTAGTAATTATAGAATATATTATTATAGCCAATAAAAATTACCATTTTACTCTTCTAATTACCTTTTGATCCTTTCGTACCATTAATTCACTAGTAAATGGTCAATTTATAGTCGTATTATAAATTTGAGCTCAATAACCATTCAACTCCAGAATTAACACTTAAGGGAACCAATATACGATCTATTAGAAAAACTTGGATTCTAAATCTTGTAAGATCATGTTCTCAGGCATCCATGTCACTGAATCTCCGAAACAAAAGTCACTAACCTATTTTACAAACAAACCTTAATGAGTAAACCAAAAGATTCAGTAGACATGCATAGGAGTTCTTGGTTACTCAGGATTCAGACTGATCTACATATGATCATCAGTTTTGATGAGAATTAAATTTTTATCATAAATGGTAAGTTAATAAAGATATTAATCCACATCGGTCATGTCCTACATAATCTATATAAAGTACATTCACTAAGATGTCTATCCACATCAATGATCTGGTCTAGATCATATGCATTCATAATGTTTAGTGAACCGTACTAGCAACCATCCATTAAAGATTACATACTTTAATATGTTACAGACTATTTTATTCATTATATATGATCTTAATCCCATCATACTTATGCAAGATCATAGTCTCATTAATCAATATGAATTTTTCAGATATTTATATATAAATTATTTAACAATAATTCAAAAAGAATAATTATAAGAAAAATGTAATTTCATTAATTTCATATTAAAAATGTCTAAACACATGCTTTGAGGGCACTATGCCCAACAATCTTCCACTTGCCCTAAAGTAAATGTGACATCTCTCTCAACCCTGCACACATGACCCTTAAATGATTTTGAAGGAAGTGTCTTGATAAAAGGATCAGCTAGGTTATGATCTGACGCTATCTCCACATTCCTTCGATGCATGATCTTTCTTACAAGATTATATTTCATTTCAATATGCTTGCCCCTCTTGTGACTCATTGGTTCTTCAGAATTAGCTACCGCCCCAATGTTCCCACAGTACAGGATCAGTGGCTTGTCCATATCTGGAACTACTTCTAGAACAGTATAGAACTTTCTTAGTAATATCATTTTTTTAGCTTCACAAGCCGCTATATATTCGGCTTCCATAGTGAAATCTATAATATTGGATTGTTTAATACTTCTCCAGATTACAAATACTCCACCTAGGGTGAATACTGATCTAGACGTCGACTTTTAACTGTCCCTATCTAATTAAAAATTAGAATCAGTATATCTAGTGGGGTTCAGGTCTCCACCTGAATAAACAAACATATAATTTTTCATTCTCTGGAGATACTTGAGAATGTGCTTTACTGTAATCCAATGTTCTAAACCAGGATTTTATTGATAATGTTTGATAATTCCTACTACATAACATATGTCTGGTCTCGTACACAATATTGCATACATGAGACTACCAACAGCTGAAGTATAAGGAACCTTTCTCATATCCTCATCCTCCTTAGGTGTCTTAGGACGTTGCTCCCAGGAAAGAACAATTTCGTGTCTAGTTGGTAGTTGACATTTCTTAGAATTTTTCATAGAGAATCTCTCCAGCACCTTATCAATATAAGATGCCTGAGAAAATGTCAAGAGCTTGTTCTTTCTATCCCTTAGAATTTGGATGCCTAGAATATAGCTCACATCTCCCAAATCTTTCATTTGGAATTTCTTAGCTAACCACTTCTTTACTTTCGACAAAATTTTTACATCATTTTCAATAAGTAGAATATCGTCTACATAAAAAACTAAGAAAATCACTATCTTATCTTTGATATATTTATAAAGACAAGCTTCGTCAATATTTTACTTGAAACCATATGATTTAATCATTTCATCAAAGTAAAGATTTCAAGATCTAGATGCTTACTTCAATCCTTAAATGGATTCAAGCAACTTGCATATATTTTGATTTTGCCCCTTTTTCACGAACCCTTATGGTTGCATCATATAGATGTTTTCTTCAAGAGAGTCATTCAGAAAAGCTGTGTTGACATCCATTTTCCACATTTCACAGGCTAAACTAGTGGCTATGGATAAAAGGATGCACATAGATTTTAGTGTGGCAACGAGAGAGAATGTCTCTTCATAATCGACTTATTCCTTTTGTGTATAGCCTTTGACTACCATCCATGCCTTGAAAGTCTCTACTTTCCCGTATGCACCTCTTTTCTTCTTGAAGATCCATTTATATGCAATGGGCCTGACATCTTCAGGTGAATCTATAAGTTCCTAGACAGAATTGGAATACATCGATTCCATTTCTTGGTTCATGGAATCTTGCCATTTCCCATTTATTTCAGGATTTTCCATCACCTATTTAAAGGTTAATATATCTTCCTTATCAATTCAGACACTAGTACATGTGCCTCTAGTTCATAGCGAATAGATTGTCTTACAACCCTCCAACTACGACGTCGCATCGGGGTTTCCTGAATAAGACCAGTGGTTTATGTGGTTTGTCGTTTATCAGTTAATGATGAAGGTGGTCTGATCTCATCAGATGCTAATTCTTTGAGAACTACTTTGCTCTGAGATTTATAGTTTTCCATATAGTCGTGTTCAAAGAAAGTGGCATTTGTCAATACAAACCAATTTTGATCATTTTTACTGTAAAAGTACACATCTCATGTTTCTGAAGCATAGCCAATAAATATACACACTTCCGACATTGAGTCTAACTTTCCAGTCTTGGATCTAAGAACGTGAGTAGGACACCCTCATATACGGAAATGATATAAACTAGGTTTGTAGCCATTCCATAACTCTAGATTGCGTTTGAAGTGCATATCCCCAGAATATGAGTGGTAGTGATGAGTAGTTTAACAGTGATCTAATCATATCCAATAGGGTTCGGTTACTCCTTTCTGAAACACCATTTTGTTGTGGTGTTCCAGGTTTTGTGAGCTAAGATGGAATGTCATACTCCATCAGGTAATCCTTAAATTCTAAATCCAACTATTCACCACATCGATATGATCGAAGTGTTTTCAAAAATTTACCTAATTACTTTTCAGCTTCATTTTTGAATTCTTTAAACTTTCCAAAAGTTTCAGATTTTCTTTGCATAGGTAAGTATAACCATATCTAGAGTAATCTTCAATAAATATGACAAAATACTCATACCCATCTCTAGCTTGTACATTGATTGGTCCACACACATCACTATCTACTACCTCAAGTGGTTCTTTGGCTCTTTGGCCCTTTCCAAAAAAAAGACTCTTAGTTATTTTACCCTCTAGATAAGATTCACAATCTGAAAGAGTGCAACTTTTAGCTCTCTCAAAACACCACACTTTGTTAACCAGTTTAATCTATTTAGATTAATATGTCCCAACCTATGATACCATAGATATGTGTCATCATCATGAGAAACTCTTTGTCGTTTGTTACCTTTAGGATTTGCTACTTTAAATAATTCTAAATTATTTAACGCACGTTCTGTCGGATTAAGCATATACAGCCCATTCAAAATTTTTGCATGACAAATATTTAATCCATTCTTTGAAATAATAAATTGGTTATTAATAAAAGAAATGTCAAATAATTGTTCATGTAGTAATGATAAAGAAATAAAATTTCTTGAAAACCCAAGAATAAAATAAACATTGTTCAAAACAAAAAAATTATTTCCAAAGCTTAAACGGACTATCCCTAATACTTTTGCTGACATGAGCGCGCCACTGTCAACTTTCATTATCACCTCACCATCAATCAACTCCATTGATAAATCAAGCATCTGCAAAGAAGAACATACATGGTTAGTGGCTCCTGAATCCAATATCCAAGATGACAAATCATATTCCACTAAATAACATTCAAGTACAAGTAAATCATATTTACCTTTCTTTTTCAGTTCGGAGAGATACTTGCTACAGTTTCTCTTCCAGTGAACTTCAACTTCATATTGGAAACACTTTCCCTTGGGTTTGATGTCGCCATTGTTCTTCTTAGCCTTGGGTGACATTCTTTCCTCTTTTGATGTCGCTTTTTGTTGTTCTTAACAACATTGGAAGAAGGCTTTTACTCAACAATATTTTCCCCACCCTCTTTGGTCATATTCATGTTGAGTGACTCAAAAGTCTGCAGCTCATTAATTAATTGGGTCATTTTGAATTTCAACTTGTTCATAACATAGTTGGTGGTGAACGCAGAAAAAGCAGGTGTAAGCGACTCAAGTATAATGCTGACTTGAGTTCGTTTATCAATGGTGGCCTCATATACTTCTGCTTCATGCATTATGTTGACCATGTTAAAAACATGTTCATGCACAGAACTACCTTTCTTCATCTTAGTAGTCATGTAACTCCTAGTAGCCTCATGACGACTTTCATTAGACTGTTGTCCAAACATCGCCTGTAAAGATTTCATAGTCTCATAAGCAGTGGCACTTAGCTTTATTGTTGGACATAATCCAATTATCAAAATTGTCCCTAATATCTTAGTAGCATTGGCAGCGGACTCCTCAGGACATTCATCACTAAGAACAAACTTGTTGTTCTCACATATTAGCATCAAATTTAATTTCGACTTCCATCTTTTGAAGTTATCACCATTAGGTTTTTCAAGCGCGAGTACAGTAGTAATAGGGTTTCCCATGGTAGACATAATAATAACTAAAAAATAAAACATACATAATTCAATATAATTGAAATAAATATCAAGAAATTTAGAAAGTAAATGTGATGTATGAATATAACATATCAAACACATAAATTTAACAATTACTAATCCACGATAAGACAACCTAACAATTAATGTGCCACCTTAGGATGGTCAGATTAGTTATAAACTGTCTATGAGACAATCTCATCATTATTAATTAAACCTCAAAATATCTCATATTTTTTTCTTTTAACAATAAGGTATCGCTAATTTGGTCAAGTCACAATTATCCACTCAAAACTTAATTGTGACTTTGTGAGTGTAACCCATTATTTCAAAATTCATAACTTGATTTAGAATATGCCACATTGGGGTTGGTTAAATCTAAATTGCATCACTTAGTGCTATCTTCTTAAGAAGTTCAACCTTGATATTGATACAGTTCAAAACCTTCATTAGTGGGATGAAAACAAAGTTATCTCGAGGCTCTCTCTATATCTTATGATGTTGTACTAATAATGAAAACTATAAGTTACATTGACATGCCAACTTTCTCTCACTCACTATTTTATAATTAATGTGTTTCTATTTAACTAACTAATTAATTCTAAAGTAATTACTAGTTAAAATACCCTATGAATATAAAATTAATTATCAATCCAATCTAATTGGTCTAAGTTCATTCAACCTTCTAAAGAGCCTAAGTTAAAATTAAGTAACTTAAAAAAACTAATTAATTACATTCATCAAACTTAAATAAAACTCTTTCAATAAAGTTGGTTATCCTAAAACTTATTATGACATTTATAGTGGTGTGATTACCAAGTTTAACTAATTAAAACTTAAAAGTTTACATGGAATTGATTTTTTAAAGTAATTCATATAAACATATTAAGAAAGTCCTAATCAATCATATTTCTAATGATGATATTAATGATTAAATAAAACTGTGTGGCATGCGATTGACTAATGTATGATCATGTTATCAATCAAATAAATAAATATTTCTTTAAATAAATATAATAAATGAATAAATAAATGAATGATGAATCGAATGATTATTGAGTATTCATAAATTACAGCTTTTTAAAAATAGAAATAATTACAAAGAGGACTATAAAAATAGCATATTTTCAAAATAGTTCATTCTCCACCAGAGGTCCATCTTCATAATCTTCAACCTTTGATCAAAATCCTTTTAATTCGGATAAACTATTTTTCCTAATTTAATAATCTTATTAATTATCTTTTAAAATTAATTGAATTTTATTAGTCAAAAAATAATTTAATGACACATCAATCTTGGGTCAAATCTAATCAATTAATGAATTTTAATTTTTAAAAATTAAAATGGATAACTATCTTTGTAAAATTTCAAAAATTCAAAATTTAAAATTCAAAAGATAAAAGATAGGATTAGGGTTTTCACGAATCATCGTAAGTATAGGGCAACACGGTATTAGGGATCCGCGAAACATACCCTGGCAATCACAATGATTGCCGCCGGCGGTGGCCGTGGGACACTCCCACCGCCACCGACGCCTAGCCTCTGTTGGCGGTCCAACATCCGACGTCCCTCACGGCGACGCCACTGCCGCTGCCAACACTGCTGTTGAATTTTCCTATTGTGATTCCTTCATTGGAAATTCGGTGGCGCCAGTGCCGACAACCAGTTTGCCAGTGTCGGCGCTAGAATTCTTATTTCCTATTTCTCTTTTCTTCACCTCATTCTTCTCGTGCGTTCTCTATCTTCTCACGTACGGAATTTTTACATCATGATATTCAAAATAAAAAATACAAAAATTCTTACACCCCAGTTGGCTTACACGAGATCTAAATAAAAAAAGAACAAAGCCCAACCCAAAACTTACCATACAATTAATGATTCATCATCATGCATGCATTCAAAATATATAACCATCTATTGATTCATACATATCAACATATATAATGAATAATACAAGAAACTTACACAACATTTAATGTATACATATATCAAGACCGTTTTGATACTAATTGTTGGAATCCACGACGACGCACGGTGGAAGGCGTGGTGGTGTTTTAAAAAAATTATAAAATGATAAATGATCACATCATCACAGATCCCAATGATGAAAACTTTTTAATTGAAAAATATTTTTTTGGGATCAGATCTATTATATATCTATACATTAAATCTAAGACATACATAGATATGAATTATACCTCTTATAGTCTATCAAGCGTTCTTGCAAGCAACGAACTTGTAATCTCACGAGCAACTGGCTGCAAGATTCACACCAAGATCTTTCAAGTCTATCCTCAAACACACTAGAACATGTGTGGGCATGTAAAATAAATCAAAAACACTTTTCATTCTCTAGATGTACTTAATATATGAAATCTAGAGACTTTGGAGATAACTATTGTCAGACAAAACTCTGAGAGAATTTGGAAAACTAATAGAGCTTTTTTATTAACTTTTAATCACAAATTACACATTGATTGCAGTTGCCGCACTGAGGTCAATAGAATAATATCACTATAATTCTTCTAGGTCAAAGCTCATAAGAGTTTTTTGAGATTTACACAAATTAATAAATTAATTATCAATGCGTCATTGTAGTAGGATCCACTATATTTGAGTAACACTACAGTGCCACACAACACTCCAGTATGCCATGAAAAGTCACAGCGCTTGACTAAACTAATGATCATGGCACCACTATTAGAAAAGCTTAGATTCTAAATCTTAAGATCATGTTCCCAGCCATCCATGTCACTGAATCTCCAAAATAAAAATCACTAGCCTGTTTTACAAATAAACCTTAACGAGTGAATCAAAAGATCTAGTAGACATGCATATACGTTAATGACTATTTAGGATTCAGGCTGATCTAGATATCATAATCAGATTTGATGGGTATTAAATCTTTATGATAAACGGTAAGTTAATAAATATATTAATCCACATCGGTCATGTCTTATATAATCTAATTATATAAAGTATATTCACTAAAATGCTTATCCACATCAATGATCCAGATCTAGATCACATGCATCATAATGTTTAGTGAAGTGTACTAGCAACCATTCATTAAAAATGACGTACTTTAATATATTGCTGACTATTTTATTCATTACTTATACAAGATCATAGTCTTATTAATGAATATATAATTTTTGGATATTTATATATAAATTATTCAACAATAATTCAGAGGACCAATTATAGGAAAAATATAATTTTATTAATTTCATATTAAAAATGTCTAACCACATGTTTTGAGGGCACTATGCCCAACAAGGACTTACTTGGCTTTGACTGCTTTTTGTATTTGCAATATATTTTTTCAATGATTTTATGTGCTTTAACCCCAAGTTGAGATACTTTTCAACTTATGAGACATGTACTTTGACAAAAGAATAATTGCTCCAGTTTAGTTAGTGATCATTGACTGAGTGTCATGAAATCATGATTTTTAGGCTCAATTGGACTTGCAAGGGATATAACTGTTTGGGATAACAGAAAGAATACTTCTCCATCATTTTCAATTAGATTTAATAAAAACATGATCATGGTTAAGAATCACATCTTTTTGTAGTGTCTACATTCATAAGTTAAAAGTATCTTCATTCACCAGATAAAAGATTCTCTTCACTTTCATATGTCTCTTCACTAAGTATGAGATTGCCGAACCTATAAAAGAGATTGTTTATGTTTTTCTTTTAAAATCATCATTCCTAATCTGGGTTGGTTTGTTGGGTAAAAGGAAAGAAATGAGAGAAATGCAAGGGTATGGCATCAATGAATAAAAAATTAGAAATGCATTTATTAACTTTGAAATGAACATAAATGCAAATGGAATAGAACTAAGATTGAAACTAGGAGATAATGAAAAATAGACAAAACATTATAATAAAATGTATGGTAAAAGTTTTTCATACATTGGGTAGAGCTTTTGGGAATTTGACATGAAACACTGGCAACTCAGTGACATCCTGAACCCTTGGTCAAGATAGCAATAATAAATGAAAGCATTGGTGTATTGCAACTATTAAAACATTCACCAAATTGAATTATTCCATTATCACATGAAGAGATGCTCTATAGAATTTATAGTAGCATGCTTATGATTTAGTGGAAAGTTAGAACTAATTATGGGTTGTCATCAACTTTCTTGAATTTTGCCAAGCCATCTTTGATCACTATCTGAACTCTATTTCTTAATGGCGCACAATTCTCAGTTGAATGACATACTGCCTCAACATGATACTCACATCGAGCATTTAGATTTTACCACCTAAGATATGGCAGATGAATGAGATCGTATGAAACTTGCACCAGTTAATTATTCTGGATTAACTGCTTTAAAAGCTTTGTGTAAGACATGAGAGACATATTTGGTGAATCTTTGATATTTCTACTTCCTCTTTGGTTTTGATCTACATGAACAACATTTTGAGGTGAACTTGTGGTCTCAAAGAGTTATTATGTCAAGTTGATTGCTGAGAGTTGATAATTGTATGGAACATACAAGGTATATGCCACATATGGTGTTTCATGTCGAAGCCTTTCATTGTATTTTAAAAAATGGCTAAAACTTCCATCTTGTGATGAATATTCATAATTGACTATTTGTACATCTCCTCCTTTTGCTTTTTTCATCAAACCTCTTTGCTTGATGGATACTTCTAGTGGAGCTTTTAAAATTTTACCAGTTTGCTACCCTAATATTATATCTTTTCACCAATTACAATAATATTATGAAAGTTATTTAAAGTATTTTCGATCATTATATCATAAAACAGAGGCCTCAACATATAAATATTTAACATAGAGAGATAATATAATACAAAGAAGAAAAAACACAAATATAAAATAGATCTAAATAAAAAAATAATGTATACTGTACTTCAAAAATTGATTGATGTCAACGATATCGGAATGGGTCACGATAGTTATCCTTATAAAGATGAAAAAATGAGAGGGCCCTACTGAATCATCTTAAAGTGATGGATTTCACCGAACGAGTGAGACATTCGGTCAGAACATTTTGGGTTTCATGAGCTATAGATTTTTTTAGGTTACATGAGATGGTGGCGGATTTGACAAAAATTTAGGTTAGAATGATTGAGTTTAATGAGTGAGTCTGAATGATTGTGGTTGTTCACCCGTGACATAGAACAGAAGAGTTAAAGTTTTTTTGGTCAAAACTTTAAATGGACGTAACTCAGTCATTGTCCAATTGGATTGAAACTTTGAGGGATGGTATTGGCGTTGAGACAAATCTAATCATAGGTTTTGGGATGTCAAAAAAGGACGGTTAGAGGTGGCGCTGGTAATGACGATGACGACAGTTAGGCACTTTCTTCTCTCTTTCTCTTTCTCTAAAATTTCATTTTACATTCCATTCTCTAAAGATTTCATCATTAATGTCAAGATCTTTATTCTAAGGAAGTAAATATCAACTTTCCTTTTCTCAAAATTCGTTTGATGATTTAGAAAATCTTTTAGAATATTTCATGATTTTAGACAAAAAAGATATTTTCTTTAGTATTTTTTTGAAACAAAATCTTTCCTTAAAATCTTTTTATGTTCTCATTTTTTAAATATTTTTTTTGTTTTTTATATTTCTAAATTTATTATTAATTATTATATTTTATGATTTTTATATCTTTTTGGATTTTGAGTATTTTTCTTGAACTTTATAATTGAGTCAAAAAATAAAATGGGTTTGAAAAGACTGGTCCAGAGAAAATACAGTATCTACAGAAGCCTATTGACATTGTTGGTGACAAAAGAGAAAACTAGAAAGTTTATTTTTATCCCTAGCTGAAATTTGATAGAGAAGAAGAGAAAAATCCAAACTTTTTCTTTCCATGTACATGTTCACAGGTAATTAGTTGCGACCCGAGGAATAGCAAGAAAGATTGTCAGACATTGCTAAGTGCTACACATCGGTAATAGGCATCATGCAACACTTGTAGTAGCGATTCATGATGTTGGCATGTCGGCATGGGCGCCAACTCCTCACGAGTTTTCATGGTATCATGCAAAATGATGAAAATGCTTCAGTTTACACGTAGATCGAGGATCAGACCATGATGAAAATGCTTCAATTTTTTACATTCATACGTCATAGGTATAAACTTTCATTCATTCTAATATAGATTTGATTGTTAATTAGATCTAATATCATGATAGTTTTCCTGCATTTCAAATCCCTTAACTAATATAAGTGCTCCGTTTGAAATCCGTTTCATGGATATCTATTGCTAGAACGAATCCCTTTGGATTATTATATTCGTAGATCCCTTGTTTTAATTAGAGAAACAATCTATAAAAACATTATCTTTTCTCTAAAGGTTCATATTTAATTTTAATATATTCTTGAAAACTTTACTTTAGAAAGTTAGGATTTTTATAATGTAATTAACTGTGCAGATCAAATTGACGCAAAAAAGAAAACCGAAGAATGGACAAGGATCACAGCGTCGCAACGGGCAGCTACTCCATGATGCACCACGTACCGCACACATTGGTGTCAACTAGTAGGATAAAAGTTGTAATTTAAAATACATTTTTTATATTTTGTCGCACTTCTACAATAAACATGAGTCCACATAGTATTAAACTACTCCTATATACAAATAACTATTCTATAAAATATATTCAAGTGTTTTATACAAAGATAGATATGAAATACCTATTAGCTAAAATAGTGTCATTTCAAAAGTCAATGTATAAATACACTTAACATATGTTACAATGGAAGCATCACAAGCAATCACAAAATAATATTTGTAACGTGGTGCGGCCAATTTGCCTACCCCATAACTATCTCATTATCAACATCAATATGCCAAAATAAACTCAATCGCCTACCCTAAAATCCCTTATACACAAATCTAAACTCAGCGTATCAAACCGCAAACCTATATTATGACGACATTGATCTTGTGCTCATGGTCAATGTCTCCACGACATTTCAATGTCGACCATTACTAGTTTAGACAAAAGACATTATTCCTCGATTAGACTGTAACTGACCTACTAGTGTGAAAACAGTCTTCAGCATAAATGATATTCTCTGACTATGCCTTTCAAAGTCAACAATATCAACTAATTGATTAGCTCTGTACTGAACATCCTCCCCTACGGGATAATCACCTACATCTTGAGCCAAACGAACCTTTTCACCAATATTTAGGATAAACTTTTCCATAAAAACCTCTGAATCTTTACTCACCACTGAATCTACAATTATCTTATCAATACTATCCCCTCAATCAACAAGCTCCTTCGCAGAAAATCTGAACCAAGTCTGTAACCACCAGAGAAGACCCCACAACTACCAGAGAAGAAATGATTCTTGGTCGTTCGAAGAACGGAGAAGAATCCGTCACCACCAAAGAAGAACCCGCGACTACCGGAGAAGAATTAGCGACCAGCCGAGAAGAACTAGTAACCACCGGAGAAGAATCAATTTTGAGTCTTTCGATGAATGAAAAAGCACCCATGACCACCGGTCCTTCCTTCACACCGACCACCGCTGATGAAGCAAACCCTATCACCGCCAGGATAGAACACCAACAACGAAACATCTCTTCCTCCCATTTCCTTTGAAATCACCCACATTAATGTCTGGTCTAAAAACTCAACCACTCTATTTCCCACCTCTCTAATTAGGACCTTTAAAATATTTTCCCCATCCTCTACCTCTCCTAGCACCTGAACCTCTACCTCTTCATAAGTATCTCTTTCAGTCGGTTTATTTCTCGTTACAACTACTCACTTCTATTTCTGTTCCTTGGTAGAAGGTTTAGTGACCGATATTATTGTCTTAATGAAACAATCCTGACCAAACACCTTACACATAGCGCAGTGTTTGGGGATGCCAATATATTCTATCTCAATCTTAATCTCATCAATACCATACTCGAAAAAATCAATATCAATAGAATCAGGGAGCTTTAAAAACAAGTCTATTTTGATGTTGACCTTGGCAAAATGCATCTTGTTACCACTTGCTGTTATAGCATATGCACAAATGGGTTTGCCTAAAATGCTACATAAACTGTGGATACCTTTCTTGGTCCAGAGGATAGCAGGAACATTTCATAACTTAACCCATATAGGTATAGAACTCATCTCTTCCCTACTAAGCTTCATTTTCAGGTGCCATTGTAACTTTTGAAACTAGGGTTGTTCTCCATGTAATTAATACAAACTACAAGATATGTTAGTGTAACTTATCCTTTTTTATTAGCAAAGGTAGCCTTTTTCCGTTTGTGAGTGAGGCCTTTGGTGCACTAAAAAAAACTGCTCTACCAAACTGATTAGTACCAAAACCCTATCAGATCGAATATAGAAACTCTCTATGAACTATAGGGACTAAGAAAAGAAGAAGACAAGAACAATGGAAGAATAGAAGAACCTATTTGAATTTAGTTTGTTGAAATAAAGAGAGGAGCTGTCAATTTATAGTCATAGAGAGGTTTAATATTGAAAAATGAATTTGATGTTGAAATAAATTCTGGATCAATTTTAAAATTGACATTTATTTTAAAACTGATACGTAATTAGTTTCAGAATTAATTTATAATTTAATTCTAAAATAAATTTCAGAATTAATTCAACAGTTCAATACTAAATTTATTCTGATAGTTCCAAAAATAAGAGTTGGAAATCTAGTCTATATAAGCGTAATCTGATTACGCTTTTACGTTTTTCAATTTCATAGGTGCACCCTATCATTTTCTTATTCACCCAAAAAGTGTTTTGACCATATAGGTACCATCTTCCATGACCCATCAAAATTAGATGTGGCTCTTACCAGCCTCAAAATAGTACCTGATCAAAGTAGAGTTTTTTATCAATCAATTCTCATTTTTTCAAGACCAAGAGCGCAGATATGACCAAAAGATTCTCACATGTTGGATTCCCCAATAGGAGGAGATCTTTTCCGATTATTTAGGAGCTCACAATAATTTTATACCACTAGTGCTTAGTTAATTACTGCTAGAGGTTGCAATCGGACAATATCGGTACCCATGTATATAGCTGTTAAAAAATATTGTCGATGATGCTTTCATGTGTCATTTGAATATTATCCGATAAACACAAAGAAGAAAATGAATGTCAAGGTATTAGCTTTACACTAGTATGGTAGTTCACCTAAAACACTCTGACACCCAAACTAGTGAAGTGAAGGAAGGCTAAAATTTAAAAAATATGAGTGTGTAGAATGTGATACCTATCAATAGTTTAGTCTAGTAATTTCAATATATGAAAAGGCTAAAAGTGTGGTTAAAGTTTTATGCTGATCATGCGTTATAGAAGATAAGATAAATCAAGAATGCAAGAAATAAAATAGCATAAAGTAAAGAAGAAGAAGAAGAAGATGATGATGATGAAGAGAGAACCAATTGTTTCTCTTGATTTTATTCATGGGCAATCACTTTCGTTTATAAATAATATAAGAGAAACATATAAGAATGGAATTTATAATATTTATTTAGGAGTTTTACATCTAATGTAAATGAGAGAGTTAAGAATAAAAGAGTTAGGAGTGGGGAGAGTTAGAGAAGTTGAGAGTAAAGAATGGTGACATCTAACCTATGTATTTACAACAAAAAAGTCTTTTTCATTTTTTCTTCGATAATAATCTTGTTTGATTTATATTTGCTAATTGATTCGAATCTTAGATCATAATCTTGTTTTATTTTATGCTTGGTAATTGGATATAAATTATAACGGATAGTTGTATGTAGTGTTTATCTAGAATTAGTTACCAATGATATATTATTACTTCTTTGTGTTCTTAGGTAACATATTCTAATTTATGTTTAAAATGACAATTGAGAAATTACTATAAAATAGATTTTTAATATAATTTTGTCTAAGAAAATATAGTTTGTTAATTTCATTTCCAATTAGATTGTGTAACATGTTCTTTTATCAATTGATATATAATTTTCATGTGCAAGATTTAAAAAAATATTTGTTTTTCTTAAATTCGGTGTAACCTATCAATGATACATAAGATAATATCTTACAATAATTTTTATAGTAGGTGTTCAAGTTATGGAATATTTATAAAAGAATATAACATTGAATATTAGAGAAAACTCTAAATTAGATATTATTATGGCATATGTGTATGTTGTTATTCATACCTTGTTCTTAAATAAATATCTGTGTAAATAAGAATCGATTTACTATAGTATTTTAATATTTTTTGCTATATTTAAATTTATTCATATATGATTTGTCCTTTTAATCATCTAATATTATATTTTAGTGTATTATTTCACTAATTTCTATCTATTTATTCTAACTACGTTATTATTTTTGTCATACAATTATTAAAGATCTAGAAATATCAAATCTTACAAGACTCGAGTTTATTGCTCTTGACATTTCGGGAAAAAATTATTTATCATGGACTTTTGATGCGGAAATTCACCTTGATGCATGAACCTAGGAAATATAATTAAAGAAGGAAATCAAGCATCCCTACAGGATCAAGCAAAAGCTATGATATGCTTTCGCCACCATATACATGAAGGATTGAAAACTGAATATCTCACCGTAAAAGATCCCCTTAATCTCTGGAAGAGTTTAAAAGCTAGATATGACCATCAGAAAAGAGTAATACTTTCAAAGGCTCATTGTGACTGGATGCACTTGAGCTTACAAGATTACAAATCAGTTAGTGAATATAACTCAACATTATTCAGAACAAACTCACAATTAAAATTATGTGGAGAAATTGCCACTTAAGAAAATATGTTAGAAAATATATATTATATTTTTCATGCCTCAAATGTGCCCCTGCAGCAGCAATATCGAGAGTGTGGATTTAAGAAATACTTTGAATTAATCTCTTACTTTCTTGTTGCTGAGCAAAATAATGAGCTTTTAATAGAACCATCAATCTTGTCCAACTAGCTCAACACCATCTTGAAGTGTATGCTACATCATTTAGTAATCGTGGGAGTGGGAATGGACGTGCTCGCGGTCAAAGTAATCGACACCGTGGTGGTCATAGTCATAATAGTAAATCATATGATTATCAGAATACGAAAACCACAACATACCATCAAATGGATGAAAACCATGAAAAAGGAAAGGGCTCACACATAATAAGCCTTCTAAGAATTATGAAGAAGTTTGTTATAGGTGTGGCATGAAAGGTCATTGGTCGCGTACCTGCCGCATGCCTAAGCATTTGGTTGATCTATATCAAGCTTTTATGAAGGGAAGAGGGAAAGAGACTGAAATGAATTTCGTTGATCATAATAATTTAGTTGGCATGGGCCACTTAGACGTTTCTGACTTTCTCTAGCAATCTACAGAAAACGTAGATAATGTCACTAATCATGCGCACATTGTTTAAGTTTACATTTCTCATTTTATTTTGTTTGTATCTTTAATTGCTTTCAATAACAAGACTAAAAAAATTATTTTCTAGTTTCTTCATAAGTAAAAGTTTATTATTTCCTTTGTTAACGAATATATATAATTTTTACATGTTACTAGATGGAGTCAAAAATTAATATTCAAGATGTATGCCTGATAGATAGTGCATCAACTCATATGATTCTTAAGGAGAAAATATATTTCTCTGATTTGACATTAGAAGAAACAATAGTAAATACAATATCTGGCACTGCAAAATTGATTGAGGGATCCAGAAGAGCCAATATTATACTACCTGATGGAATAAAATTTATCATTAATGATGTATTATTCTCTATAAGATCCAATTAAATCTACTTAATTTTAAAGATATTCGTCTTTGTGGTTATCATATTGAGACAATTGATGAAAATAATATGGAGTATTTATGCAGTATTTCATATGCCTCAAAGGAGAAGAAAATATTGGAAAAGCTTCCATCTTTGCCCTCCAGGTTATATTATCCAATTATAAGCTCAATTGAGTTAAATAATGTGATGAGCCATAAGTTCACTATCCCAGAGACATTTGTTCTTTGACATGATCGATTAGGCTATCCTGGATCCATAATTATGAAAAGCATTATAGAAAATTCACATGGACATCCACTAAAGAACAAGAAGATTCTTTTGTCGAGTGATTTTCCATGCAAACCTTGCTCTCAAGGCAAGTTGATTAGCAAACCATCTTTAACTAAAGTTGTGACATAATCTCCTATATATTTTTAGCGTATTCAAGGAGATATTTGTGGACTTGTACATCCATCATGTGGTCCATTTCAGAATTTTATGGTTCTAATAGACGCATCTACATGTTGGTCACATGTAAGTCTTCTTTCCACTGTTAATGCAGCATTTACTAGATTATTGGCTCAAATAATTCGATTACGAGCATATTTTCCTTATTATACAATTAAGTTGATTTGTCTTAATAATGCTGGTTAATTTACATCAAAAGCATTTGATGATTATTGCATGTCAATTAGAATTGACGTTGAACACCTGATTGCCCATACTCATACTCAAAATGGTTTAGCAGAATCATTGATTAAATGATTACAATTAATTGCTAGACCATTACTAATGAGATCAAAATTACCTATTTATGTTTAGGGACATGTTATATTACATGCTGCATCATTGGTACGCGTAAGGTCCATTGTATATAAAATGAAATCCCCGTTACAACTTATCTCAGGACAAGAACCAAATATTTCTCATCTAAGAAATTTTGGTTGTGCTGTATATGTTCAAATTTCCCCACCCCAATGTACAAAAATGGGTCCTCAGAGACGGCTTGGGATTTATATTGGCTTTGAATCTCTCTCAGTAATTAAATATCTAGAACCACTGACAGGCGATATGTTTACAATAAATTTTGCTGATTGTCATTTTGATGACACTATGCATCCAGCATTAGGGGAAGATGAGTCATAACTAGAGAATAAATATGAAATTTCTTGGAATGCTTTATCTTGTCTCATCTAGATCCTCGTACAAATCAATGTAAATTGGAAGTTCAAAAGATAATTTATTTGTAAAATATTGCAAATCAATTATCGGGTGCATTTTTTTTAAAGAAAGTGATAAAATCACACATTCCAGTTGTAAATGCTCCAGCAAGGATTGACGTCTCAGTAGGACAAGCTGTTAGTAAAGTACGCCTAAAGCGTGGTAGACCTGTTATATCAAAAGACAAGATGCCCCAGAATAAAAATGATAAAGAAATAATGAATGAGGTTGAAGCTCTTGAAGATGCCACTCCAAACAAAATAAACGATATGTCTGATCAATTGGAGGACATAGAATTTGTTTCTTCAGAAGAGGAAGTACATAATAAAAAGAGATCTCTATAAATTTTACCATTACTGAAAAAATTTTAGATCGCAATGAATCATTGGCGATGTATTTATATACAATGTGCCACTTGATATTCTAAAGGATCCTAAAGATCTTGAACCAAAATCTGTCAAAGAATGTCGGCAGAGAAAAGATTGGCCAATGTGGAAAGAAACAATACAAGCAGAGCTCGATTCGCTTTCAAAACGAGAAGTATTTGGACCTATAGTCCAAACACCTGAAGGTGTAAAACTAGTTGGATAGAAATGGGTATTTGTATGAAAGTGTAACAAGAATAATGAAATTGTTAGATACAAAGCACGTCTCGTAGCATAAGGTCACACATAGAGACCTTGTCTTGATTATGATGAGACCTACTCCCCTACCTTCTGATTTTTAATTAGTCTGGCTGTTACAAAAGAACTTAATATGCATCTTATGGATGTGGTAAAAGCATACTTGTATAGCTCACTTGACAGTGAAATATATATGAAAATCTTAGAAGGATAAAATGCCTGAAGCATATAATTCAAAATCCCGTAACATATGTTCAACGAAATTACAACAATATTTATATGATTTGAAATAGTCTGGGCGTATGTGGTATAATCACCTTAGTGAATACCTTTTGAAAGAAGGTTATGTGAACAATATAATTTGTCCATGTGTTTTCATTAAGAGATCAAAATCAAAGTTCGCATTATTGTTGTTTATGTAGATGATTTAAATCTCAATGGCACCTCTGCAGATCTGGATAAGGCCATAACTTATCTGAAAAGAGAGTTTGGAATGAAATATCTTGGAAACATAAATTTTGCCTAGGCCTACAAATAGAACATTTATCTGATGGAATATTAATCCATCAATCAGCTTACATAAAAAGAGTCCTGAAGCGCTTTTATATGGATAAAGCTCATCCATTGAGTTCTCCAATTGTTGTGAGATAACTTGATATTAAAAATGACTCTTTTCATCCTCGAGAAGATAATGAAGAAGTCATTGGTCCTAGAGTACCATATCTTAATGCTCTACGATATCTCATTTGTTGTTAATCTACTTGCAAGATATATTCCTTCACCAACTCGAAGGCATTGGATGGGAGTTACACACATATTTCGTTATATGCATGGAACAATAGACATGAGTCTACTTTATTCGAAGACGTCAAAATTACAACTAATTGGATATGAAGATGCTGGTTACCTTTCCGACCCTCATAAAGGTCGATCGTAAAGTGGTTATGTGTTTACTTACAATGATACAACTATATCTTGGTGATTTGTGAAGCAAACGATAGTGGCTACTTCTTCAAATCATTTTGAAATACTCTCAATCCATGAAGTGAGTAGAGAGTGGATATGGTTAAGGTCAATGATGCAACACATCAAAGAAACATGTGGTTTATCCTCATTCAAAGATAACCCTACACCTTTATACGAAGATAATCAGCATGTATCATCCAACTTAAAGCAAGGTATATAAAAGGAGATCAAACAAAACACATCTCGACAAAATTATTGTTTACGCATGAACTCCAAAAGAATGGAGATATATATGTGAAGCCAATTTGATTAAGTGATAATCTAGCTGACTTATTCATTAAATCACTTCCTACTACAACATTCAAGAAGTTTGTTTACAAGATTGGAATGCGTCATCTTCGAGACATATGATGATGGTGGTTATATTAACATTAGGGGGAGTATAAAAGAAGAGTCCACTATGAATATATTGTACTCTTTTCTTTCACCAAGGTTTTCCCCATTGGATTTTCCTGGCAAGGTTTTTGTGAGACAGATAAACTTTTACAAGTATAAAAATTGTGTACTTTTTTTCCTTCATTAGGTTTTTTTCCCCAAAGGGTCTTTTCCTAGTAAGGTTTTAAGGAGGCATATTCTTTTTATGGTGGACATCTAAGGGGAAGTATTGTAAATATATAAGTTAGATGTCATCATTCTTTACTCTCAACTTCTCTAACTCTCCCCACTCATAACTCTTTTATTCTTAACTCTCTCATTTACATTAGAAGTAAAACTCCTAAATAAATATTGTAAGTTCCATTCTTATATGTTTCTCTTATGTTGCCTATAAAAGAAAGAGGTTGCCCATGAATAAATTTAAGAGAAATATTTGGTTCTCTCTTCATCATCATCAGCATCATCATCATCATCATCATCATCTTCTTCTTCTTCTTCTTCTTCTTCTTCTTCTTCTTCTTCTTCTTCTTTATTTTATGCTATTTTATTTCTTACATTCCTGATTCATCTGATCTTTTATAACATTTTTATTAAAAAGGTATATGAATGGACTTCATATTTATTTATAAAAAAGAGTTTTCTATCAAGGAATACCAAAAACACAAAATTTATCCTCTTCTCTTACTTGAGATTATCATGATCTTGAGACGCTGTCGTATGTCATTCGATATTATCATTATTGGTCATTATATCATTAAGTATGAATATGGGATACAACCGTATATAAGACTCAGCCATATTACGGCCTTATGTAGTCTCGTTCGTAGGTCATAAAAGACTCGGTCATATTACGACCCTATGTCATCTCACCCACATGTCATATAAGACTCGACCATATTACGACCTAATGTTGTCTAGGCCACAAATCATATAAGATTTTTCCATATTAGGGCCTTATGAGATTCGACCTTATGAGATTCAACCATATATTGTTAGGCTTTGAAATGACTTGATTTGGGCTTGTAAAGGATCTCATATAGAAATTGTGTCATGCATGCTCTTATGTAAAGAAGATCTATAATAGTTTTGTTGACCCACTACAGTTTACCCCCATTTGTCGAGTCCGAGTGAAGACTTTGAGATCTTTGAAGCATGTCGTTCAAATGAAAGCACCTTTGTGACTTTTATATGGTAAAATGGTGTTCGGCGTACACGAGTAACCATTAAACTTCTTGGTAAATCATCATTTTAAATTTA
This sequence comes from Datisca glomerata, assembly GCA_003255025.1. Lineage (NCBI taxonomy): Eukaryota > Viridiplantae > Streptophyta > Magnoliopsida > Cucurbitales > Datiscaceae > Datisca > Datisca glomerata. The sequence continues at coordinate 2,429,610 of QANY01002375.1, forward strand.
TCAAGGCCAGATCATCTTTTGGTTACACAATTAGTCTGTGGTCTGTCCTACGGTCAGACTGTGGTTGAGTCCCTCAGTCATACCATGGCTAGTTTCCATGGTCAGATGGTGGCTCGCATCTTTGGTCAAACTGTTGCTCATTTACATGGTCAGGTCGTGGGATTTGTTCCACAATAAGATTGTGGTTGAGTCCCTATGTCAAAAAGTGGCTCGCTCCCATGGTTAGACCATGGCCATGCCCACGGTCAGGATGTGGCTCGCTTTTATGATAGACCATGGCTCGATCCCACGATCCGCTTAGTGTTGTGTCTAATATGTTCTGAAGTGTGAGAGTCTTGATGAAAATCCATGTCAAATTGATGTCTACTATTGGTTATACTTTCTATGACATTTTCTTGACCATTAGATGATAGTGTGATTATTAGAGATTGAAAGACATGATTAGTGATTTGTGTTCCCTTATCCATAACAATTGATTACTTTCTATCATGGTGCGTTTCTGACCATTAGAATAGAGTGTTTTATGGAGATTAAAGGACATGGATGTGAATAGTGTGCTCTTATACATAGCCATATTACATTCCATCATTATGTATTTGTGACTATTAGATAAGGGTGTCTTGATGGAGATTGAAGGATGTGGATAATGATCCATGTAAATGTAATCTACTGATCGAGAAAGAATCCACGTTCTCCAAATGGTTTATTTACGCTTATGGGCATCATATGGCATGATCGTGAGCGTCCATTTTATATTTCTCCTCTTTTTAAACTTTGCTTCCTCCATTTTCACTTTGATCTTTAACATCATTCCTTTGTTTTAATCTCACCAACCAATTTTCCAGAATTACTTCTGAAGTGCTCCAACTATCTTCTGATGATTTTTTTAAGGGACTTTACCAATGATTTTTCTAGATTTTACCGATAGTTTTTTGGAAGCTTCTCCAGTGGGTTTCTGGCAATTTTTCAGGAGTGGTTTTCCAGTAACTTTTCTGGCATTATTGATTTACCTTTTGATACTTTTTTCATTAGATTTCTATATTACTATTTCTTCAACGTCCGTAAATGATTATGAAAATGTGTCTACGTCCTCCTCCTGAGAGATGCCCTTAGATGTGTCTGATCCTGGAGAATGCTTGCCTAATTCTTCTTCGTTTGAATCTACGTCTTGTTTTTCTGAGTCGGATTTAAAAATACAAGTTGAATCTATTTTCCAAGGGGTTTTGAGTGGCAAGTGTCCTCCCTCTAGTATGTGTTATAATGATCTTATGAAGATATGTCATCAATATTATTTTCCTCATTCCATTGAATCATGTATCCCAAATTGAGATGAGGGTACATTCCCCTCAAGAGGTTGGGTTATGTTTTATGAATTCTCATTTATTAGATTAACTGGTATTTTCCTCTTCCTCCATTTATTTGCACAGTGTTGAAATTTATAATTTAGCTTTAACACTACTTCTTCCTAATGCATGAAGGACACTCCTTTATTTTATTGTCCTTGTACGTAAAATTTACAGTGGGACTTCATTAATATGTTGAGAGGTTTCTTTTCATTGGTTCAACAATAAAAAAAAGATCGATCAATACTTCTTGAGTCATAGGGGCGGTTTAGATCCTATACAGTAACTTCCTATTAACAATAAGCACTTTGAGTTGTGGTACTTCTAGGTGTGAGGTCCTTGGGAATATGGTCCAGATGAGCATGTTCATGATGTTCGAGTCAGAACTAACTGGGATATCCCAGCTATTTAGATATTTAATTCTATTGTAAATTATTTTCATTATGTTATCTGAGTGTACTCATATCATTTACAACTCTATACTCGACCCATCATATTTTGCTATCTAAATCTTCTCGAAGGCTTATCAATGCTTTATTCATAGTAGTTGATCATAATTGTGAGTTTTGTGTCCCGAGAATAACCTGAAGGAAGTAGGGCTTTGAAATTATATAGAGCACATTCCAGAAAGTATTCATTATCTTCTTCCGTTCGGATTTAGAAGTTTAATAGTAGATAGTTAAGAATGCACTAGAATATTTGTACAGAAGTTACTCTTTTTTTTTAAAATGATCCATCTTTGACCGAATTCAAAAAAATGCCTTTAGACATGGTGCACATCATAAATCCAACTCTCAAAAGAAACTAAGGGCCTAAAAAGTCCTTGGGAGGGGCAGTTCATAAGTCCTACTCTTAGAAAAAACTAAGGCCTGCAAATTCGTTGGGATGGGCAATTCATAAGTCTTACTCTCAGAAGAAACTAAGGCCAGAAAAGTTCTTGGGAAGGGCAGTTCATAAGTTCTACTCTTAGAAAAAAAAGTAAAGCCTGCAAGTCCTTGGGAGGGGCAGTTCATAAGTCCAACTCTCAGGAGAAACCAAGGCCTAAAAAGTCCTTGGAATGGGCAATTCATAAATCATACTCTCAGAAGAAAAACTAAGGCCTAAAAAGTCTTTGGGAGGGGCAGTTCATAAGTCTTACTCTCAAAAGAAAATAAGTACCTGAAAAGTCTTTATCATAAGTCCTACTCTTAGAAGAAACTAAGGGCCTGAAAAGTCCTTAGAAAGGAAATTTAATAATGCATACTCTCAAAAGGAACTAAGGGCATTAGTCCTTGGGAGGGGCAATTCATAAGTCCTACTCTCAAGAGGAACTAAGGACATAAGTCCTTGTGAGGGGTAATTCATAAGTCCTACTCTCAAAAAGAACTTAGGACATAAGTACTTGAGAGGGGCAGTTCATAAGTTCTACACTCAGAAGGAACTAAGGGCATAAGTCTTTGGGAGGGGCAGTTCATAAGTCCTACTCTCAGAAGAAACCAAGGCATGTTAAGTCCTTGGGAAGGGTAGCTCAAAAGTCCTACTCTCAAAAGGAACTAAGGTCATAAGTCCTTGGGAGGGGTAATTCATAAGTCCCACTCTGAAAAGGAACTAAGGGCGTAAGTCCTTGGGAGGGGCAATTCATAAGTCCTACTCTCAAAATGAACTTAGGGCATAAGTCCTTCAGAGGGGTAATTTATAAGTCTTGTCCCTAAAAAGGAACTAAGGGCATAACTTCTTGGGAAGGGCAATTCATAAGTCCTACTCTCAGAATAAAATCAAAATGGGGTCATGGTTCTACTGAAGGAGCCTAAATCCTTGGGAGCGTCTACGTATACCGTTCTTAGAAGGAAAAGGAAATGTCCTAAGAACGGGAAAATCTTCAAAACATAAAAGAAAAGCTCAATAGAAAAAACTAAGTAAAGAAAAGGCAAGTAAAGGAAGGTTGCGGCTTCAACGCTCCATTTTTCGACGGTCTTGCTGAACTTTTTGTTTTAAGGACCTTAAAACTACACTTCCTTAGTCTGCTAACGTGCACCATGGACTTGACCAGCTCTGAAATGACATCGTTGCAGGTCCTCAGCTAGAAAATGGCCTTGGCAAGCTTTGCAAGCACCCAACCTTCTCTACTTGATCAAGCTCCAGCAAGTTATGAGATGTTGGGAGTTTGAGATCATATGATGATGACTCGCCGTAGGATCTGGTGAAGGTTACTCAGAGTATCATGATAGTAAAACCCCATGGATTACAGTTCGGTTCGCGTATGGCTTCATCTGCTGGGTCTACTCCTCTAGTGTCTCCATTCTCTGAACTTGATTTGAAGCCCTTGAAAAAAAGGTTATGGCAATTTTCATGAAGACTACTTAGAAAAGTAGATTGTGCAGAACAATTAGCTTCAGAAATTAAACTGTATTTATTGGAAGCCAACTATACGGTAAATCTTAGATCATCAAAAGGATACAGAAGCCAACTTATTAAAGAATCTCACATAATTCGATTTGAAGCTTTCAATCAAAACTTATGGTATGATAACTTAGAGGTTGCCAACCCTCTCTCTCTTCTTTGACAATGGAACTCAGGGCATAAGTTCTTGGGAGGGAAATTTCATAAGTCCTACACTCAAAAAGAACTAAGAGCATAAGTCATTGGGAGGAGAAATTCATAAGTCCTACTCTTAAATGGAACTAAGGTGTAAGTCCTTGGGAGGGGCAATTCATAAGTCCTACTCTAAAAAAGAACTTAGGGTATAAGTCCTTGGGAAGGGAAATTCATAAGTCATACTCTCAAAATGAACTAAAGGCATAAATACTTGGGAGGGGCAATTCATAAGTCTTACTCTCAAAAGGAACTTAGGGCATAAGTCATTGGGAAGGAAAATTCATAAGTCATACTCTCAAAATGAACTAAGGACATAAATCCTTGGGAGGGGCAATTCATAAGTTCTACTCTCAAAAGGAACTTAAGGCATAAGTCCTTGGGAGAGGCATTTCATAAGTTCTACTCTCAGAAGAAATTAAGGGCGTAAGTCCTTGAGATGAGTAATTCATAAGTCCTACTCTCAGAAGAAACTAAGACCTGAAAAGTCAATGGGAGGGGCAGTTCCTAAGTCCTACTCTTATTAGAAACTAAGGCCTGAAAAGTCCTTGAGATAGGCAGTTCATAGGTCCTACTCTCAGAAGAAAATAAGGGCCTGAAAAGTCTTTGAGAGGCGTAGTTCATAAGTCCTACTCTTAGAAGAAACTAAGGGCCTGAAAAATCCTTGGGAGGGGCAGTTCATAAGTGCTACTCTCAGAAAAAACTAAGGCTTGAAAATTCCTTGGGAGTGGCAGTTCAGAAGTCCTACTCTCAGAAGAACAATTAAGGCCTGAAAATTTCTTGGGAAGGGCAGCTCATAACTCATATTCTCAAAAGAAACTAAGGGCCTGAAAAGTCCTTCCGAGGGGCAGTTCATAAGTCATACTCTCAAAAGAAACTATAGGCCTGAAAACTCCTCTGGAGGGGCATTTCATAAGTCTTATTCCCAGAACAAACTAAAGGCATAAGTGCTTAGGAGGGGCAATTCATAAGCCATACTCTCAAATTAAACTAAGGGCATAAGTCCTTGGAAGGGGCAATTCATAAGTCATACTCTAAAAAGAACTTAGGGTAAAAGTCATTGGGATGGGCAATTCATAAGTCCAACTCTCAAAAGGAACTAAGGGCGTAAGTTCTTGGAAGGGGCAGTTCATAAGTTCTACTTTTAGAAGAAACTAAGACCTGAAAAGTCCTTGGGAGGGGTACTTCATAAGTTCTACTCTCAAAAGGAACTAAGGGCATAAGTCATTGGGAGGAGCAATTCATAAGTCATACTCTCAAAAGGAACTAAGGGCGTAAACCCTTGGGAGGGGAAATTCATAAGCCCTACTCTTAAAATGAACTTAGGGCATAAGTACTTGGGAGGGGCAATTCATAAGTCATACTCTCAAAAGGAACTAAGGGCATAAGTCATGGAGAGGGGTCATTCATAAGTTCTACTCTCAGAAGAAAATTAAAAAAGGGCCAGGGTTCTACTAAAGGAGCCTAAGTCCTTGAGAGCATCTACATATGCCGTTCTTAGAAGGAAAAGGTATTGTCCTAAGATTGGGAAATCTTCAGAACAAACAAGAAAAGGACGTTGAAGAAGAAGAATTGAGACAAGCGAAAAGACCCAAAATAACAGACGTAACAACATAATAAGAAAGGACAAACAATTGCATATCATAAGTCAAACTTATTGAGTGTAATGGCGGGAAAATGAACAGGTAAAAAACCACCCAAGACATGTGTGCAGAAAGAATGCTGAAGCGGGGAACCATCGCATCTGTAACGGGTGACTATCACTTATGGAACAGTTGACTATCACTTCTAGAACAGTTGACTATCACTTCTGAAATGGGCGGCTATCACTTCTGGAATAGGTGACTATCGATTCTAAAATGGGCGACTATCGCTTCTAGAATGGGTGACTATCGCTAGACCTAGAGAAGATCCCATCAACCGAAATCGTTGGAGATGTGAGCATCCTCTTTTTTATTATTTTTATTATTGTAATGCTTATAATTATAAGCTCATGTAAAAAGAGGGGGAGAGACCTAAGAACACCTAAAATGAAGGCAATGCTCTTCCTCTCTTCTCTCATCATCAACTGTGTAAAATTCTTTACACCTATGAATATCAATAATCTTCCCGTGATTTTTCTTCATTTAAAGGATTTTTCACGTAAATGATGGTGTCTTTATTCTCTCTTTCTCTCTTTAAATTATTATCTTCATTATTCATACATAAAGGGGTCCACATACAAAAAAAACCTTTACATAGCCCCTTGATATTTTCATACTATTCGGCTTCTACCCATTTATAGAAATAATATGTTACCAGTAAACAAAAATATTTTTGAGCGGACAACATCCCTTTTTATATCCATTTCCCATGGTAATTATGGCCAAGGCACCTGGATAGGACTCAACTTCTCCACTAGTATATGCGATATTGGTGCAAAGCATAGAGATTTGTCACATTACCATGTATATACCATGGTGTGTCTACTTCCATTGTTGGCCAAAAGCTTTGTAGGCTAGGGAGTGTGCTCCGGAATGATTGTCATATTGGCCTCTATGGAGTTTTGCTAATATGCATTGCACTTCTTTCTTGTCGAGACATCTAAGTATGGACTAGTGAACGATCGTCTATAAAGTACTGCTTCTATTATTGAGTATCGTGTTGCTTACGTCCTAATTTTTCTTACCCACTTCTTCTCTCAACAGGAATTTTCTAGTTGGTGATGAATTTATTGATTGGGTCCATCCATGAGTTCGCATGTGGAAAAGATAAGGTTGATTCTCATTGATAACGACTGAAGATTCTTCATTGGTTATGGGTTGAGGTACACTAGGAGTTTCCAGGTACTCAATTAGGATCGTTCGTCTTAAACTTGTATCAATGGTTGAAGCCAGAGTGACAACATGACTATTTTCACTGCGGGGGAGCTGTTGTATTTCAAACCGCTCGAAGGAATCTTTAAGTTGCATCACTTTCTAGAGGTAGGAGTCATTCAGGGATTCTTAGCTTGATAATTTCTATTTCTCTGGTTCATAATCAATATGAGTCGTTAAAGACATTTAGACTAGTTCCCCCAATAGTTTTAGCCTTGTTCATCCATGCTATCATTGTTTCACATGCGCTTTTCTATTAGGTGCGCAAAAATCAAATCTGAGTGGTTGTTGGATTATTGCTTCTTTAGGGGTTATGCTTATGGATGAACTTTGGGTTCGATAAAAGGAGGAAGCATATGAGGAAGAGAGGAAATAGTATTTAGAAGAAGAATGCAGCTGCCAAAGAAGAAGCTTTGTCCTGTAGATCCAATTAAGGAGTGGCACATTATTACATGGACTCAAAAGGTGCTCTGTTTTTTTACTTAAATATTTTCTTGATTTTTTTTCCAAAATTAATTTTTCATCTTTTACGGCAAGTTTAATGACATGGATTCCCCGTCAACTAATGCCTTTTCACAGGACTTTTACATGATGGGGAATCCTCATTTACTAAGGCCAAAAATTGAGAATTTTTAATGACGAGGAAGGTAAAGATAATAGCCCGATAGATGACAGTCGGTCAACCATCAATATAGGATTATAATGACGGGTTTTATCCGTAATCTAACCCCTTTTTATAGTAGGGATTCCCCGTCAACTAATTAGTTTTTGCGGCACCCTATTATGATGACTTTTGTTGAAAATGAGTAAAGATGACAGTCTGATAGATGACAGGCGGTCCGCCGTCATTATAGGATTATAATGACGGGTTTTCACAATTGTAGTAGTGCTTCTATAATATAATTTTTGTTGCTCGTCACCTTCCTCACGGATCAAAAGAGAGCTTACTACTATGCCAGACACAACCAAATAGAGATATAATGTCTTCCCACCTTTTGGTTTTGCCAAAAATGGTGGTGCGGTTAAATAGCATTTGAGATCTAAAAATGCCTTATCGCATTCCTCCGTCCACCAGAATTTCTCACTTCATTTAAGGATGTTAAAAAGGGTAAGCATTTATCTGATGACATTGAAATGAAGCGGTTGAATGCGGCTAGTTTCCCTGTATGCCACTGCACCTCCTTGATGTTTTTTGGTTCTGACATATCTACCACTGCTCGAATTTTCTCTGGATTGACTTCTACCCAATGTCATGTTACTAGGTGCCCAAGAAACGTTTCTGAAGATACGCCAAAAGTAAATTTTGGCCAATTAAGTTTCACTTTATTTAGTACTTCAACATCTTGTTGATAATTTGTCACGTGGTCCTCTGCCTTAAGGGATTTAGCAAGCATGCCATCAATATAACGTCCACTGTGACACTTAAGTAGTCTTTGAACATATGATTGAACAGTCACTGGTATGTTGCTACAACGTTCTTAAGGATGAAAGGCATGACTCTATAGCAACAATTCCCCGCTCGATGATGAATGTTGTTTTCTTCTGATTTAATGGATTCATGAGCATCTGATTGCATCAAGAAAAAAGCATCCATAAAACTAAGCATGTCATGTCTTGTCTTGTATCTACCAACTGATCAAGTTTTAATAGAGAAAACTATCTTTTAGGCATGCATTGTTCAAATCCATGAAGTCAATATAGATTCTTCATTCCCTTTCTTTTTCCTTGGCTACTAGAACATTTCTAAGGAGTCTTGTACTTCTGAATTTGGATATCACACTTCTCTTATGAATCTTATGTTAAGGAGTCTTCTATATCCTCATTGATTACAGTATTACACTCTAGAGTGAATTTTCTTCTTTTATGTCTTACTGAATTATAAACAGGATCTACCTCCAATTTATGAGTTATGATGTTTTGATCCATGCTTGATATGTCTATAATGGATCACGCGAAGGTGTCACAATTTTCAGTCAAAAATTCCACGAGTGTCTTTTTCAGTCCTTCTTATATCCTATTCCAATCTTGACAAATCTCTCGGACTTGGGAGCATGGATGAATACTTTCATTATTTCTTCTATGGTTGGGTCTTTTAGATTGTCAACTTGCGGATTGTCAAATTGAGGTTTTGACTCAACTTGTTGTAAATTATATTTGGGCTTGGCAGCTTTCAAACTTGAGAGATAGCAACTTCTAGAAGTGGCTTGAGTGCCATGTATTTCTTGGATGTTGCTGGGAGTTGGGAAATTCATTGTCTGATTATATGTCGAAGTAATAACTTTCATGGAATGGATCTATGGCTGACTTGGAATTCTATTAGCTTATTGACCCAATTGGCTATGACCGGAACGATAATACTTCCCAAAGACTGGGTGCTGCACCATTAACTCTAATCAATTATGTCTTAGGTTTAGCTATATTAGACATTTCTAATCTCATTTGCTCAAACGTTGGAAGATAGATGACGTTCACCATACTACCTAGGTCCACCAAGATGCATTTTATGTTGAAATTGGCCACGTCTAGAGAGGCAACTAAAGCATCAGCATCTAGTTGGTGGATTTCTCATGATTCTAAGAAAAATTAATGTTTGGGTCTTACACCAATTTTTCTAGGGCATTAAGACTAAGAACTAGAGTCTGGTTGCTCTAATAAGGTTTTTCCTGGCTGTGAGTGACATTCCCTTCATAATTTCTCCATGAATTATGTTGATAATTCTCCATTTTGCTTGGGAAGGTAAATCTACTTCTTGTCTTGGCTTCGTTCTTTTATCTACTCCTTCAACTTATTCCCTCAAGGTGTTTACGCTTTATGAGTTCATAAATCAGCTCTCTCTTCAAATGTCTGCACTCATCAATTTTATGCGCATACTCTTTTTGGAAATCGTAGTAACTGTTTGGGTCACTCCTTCAATTGGGTGAGACCCTCATCTTTCTCGGCCAAGAAAAATACTGTGTCCTAGAGTTGCGCTACAAGATCAGAATATGAAATATTGAGTGGTGTTGTTCTGAATGAATTTCTCTGAGCGCCTTATGTACCCTTGTAGTCCATTCGATCTTGTGACATTTTCTTGACATGTCTCTCTCTAGCAATGCCATTATCCCAGTCGTCTTCATCTCTCCTCTCCCTACGACTTAGAAGTATTTTTGGGGGAGTCTCGTCTTGACCTCTTATTTTTAATTTTAGTCCCTGAGTTGTGTCTACTATGAAGACATTGTCCATCAGCCTTCTCCCTCACATATTCTTCTAATTACACAAACATATGTGCTCGAGGCTGCTTCCATAGTGATTGATTCATCTAACACAGTTGATTCACAAATGCGAGAATTTAGGAGAATACCACTTACAAAGGCAGCTTCAAATTTGGGAGAGTAACACAAATGTATATATTCCTTCATAATTTCATTAACACCTTGTACAACCTCGTAAAGATAGCGAGATCGATGAGAGACCTTCTTGCTAAAACCATGTTGAGTAACGAATACTTGAGCAAGTTGGTGGAAGAATGAGATTGGCCATGACTCGTGGTTGTCACACTAGGTGAGGGCATGCCTAGAAGGCTTGATACTAATAGTTGGCATAACATTACATCTAAGGGATCGTGAGGAATTATTGCACCGGTCCTTAAAATTTTTAACTAGTTTTGTCATTTAAAAATAATTCATGTCATACGTTAGAATTGGCACTTATAAATGGCAAAGCATGATCATTATACTTATTGTATTTAAGTACCTATGGATTAATTTAAGAAACAAGGAACTATTTAGATTATAATTAGTCAAAAATTAAAAAAGAGGGGAAGATCACCTCAACTTATGGATTAAAAAAATACTACCATAATTTCCCCGAGGCGCAAATAGAAAAATAAATTGAAAATTACATATCTACGTATGTACTTAAGATGTTATATATAATATGTACGTAAAAAGAATATATGTACACATATAACTTAAAAGATAATCATGTTTAGATAATCTCACAGTTGCAATTTCATTGACGTTTATTTCCTCAATACTTGCAGGACCAAATAGCTGTACTTCCTCCTTATGTTACAACTAGAGCACAAAAGCTTGAACCAACAAATAGCTAATTGTAGCATTCAAAAGAGTTTAAAAGATGGTGCCAAACAAACGGCCTCTATCTTTTTTTTTCTTTTTATGTTTTATAATTTCCATTTGCGTGATGTTTTTAGAAATCTACTGGTTTTTATTTATTTGCTAAGATGAATGACAAAACATTGGTATATGAAATTGGCAGCTGAGATTGAAAAGAACCAAGTAGAAGTGAACATGCTGAGGCAACTACATTTTAGGACAACAACATATTATTCAATCCCAATGAATTAAACCTAGTAATTGGCCGACAACTTCATTGGAGCCTACCATTGCAAGTTTTAGTTTAAATCAACCAGCAACTCCTTTTAGACATATGATGTTTCTCAATCAAAAGCAAGGTATTGTTGTTAATTCCTCCCCATTCAACACCCTTAGCAATCCGAGTCTTTGATGATACCGATTATACTTATTGATATACGTTACAACATGGTACATATATTTCATTATACGGTTGCATTGAAGATAATATATTTTTATATATAATATTCAAAAAAGGAATACTCTTAATTAAACGAGATATTATAATTAATAATTGTGTCATGTGTTTATTTAATTGATATAATTTGTTTATAGAAGTAGGATCCACCATATTTATGTACTAAGATGGAAAGAAATCATCTCGTTTCTACTTTAATGAATCATGTCATGATATCCTAAGCCAGCAAAATGGCATACTAACAGTATTCAAAGAAAGTTTCTTCTACAGAAACAAATTTGAGTTTAAAGAAAATTTTGTTTTCTCAAGTGCAAACAATTATAGTACAGAGGGAACATGGAGAAATCAGATACTGAGCCAACTCAACATGATAAATCATCAACAAACTGTAGAGTTCAAGTGGATGCCAACACCAGGACTACATCAAATCAAGCCAATCTCCAATATCCAACCCGCCTCTCAAGATAATGCCAACCGCAACTCAAACAACTCAGATTAAGTAAAGTATCATATTAACTTTTAATTTTTCTCCGTATAAACGAACCACAAGATGTTTAATCAGTACTCTAAGGAACTTAGTACTTTTCTGTTTTTTATAGTTCGATTAATTAAACTAAGATTTAACGTTTAATTTTCTTAGTTTTTTTCTTGTTTATTTATTTGATATTGGTAATGTTATTATTGTTTTAACCAAATTTCCTTTTTGTAGTAATATATATATATATGAGGAAAAACATTGCCAAATTTCTTTTATGTATTGGTAATAGATATATAAAAAAAAATCTACGTTACTGTTAACGGTAACACACTGAAAAGAGAGGGGGACAGGGAGAGACATTTCTCTCTTTATCTTTCCTTCTCGAGTGTTATGATTAATTGTAACGTAGCATGGTCTATAGGTATTATTACGGCCAACTTTAATTATAAAATGAAAACAGAGAACAAGTATAGAGAGATCTAATTTGAGAAAAATATTTATTTATTAATAGTAATTGAATTATGATCCTTTTCAAAAAAAATTAATCATTTATGATAAAATTGAATCATGAATTAAATGGTAACAAGTATTTAATTATGGTTCCAAAATAGGGATATTAAACCTACGAAAAATTCATGAACAAAAGGGTTTGTTATCACTTGAACTTACAAGTTTTCTTATTTGGACGAGATGTCGCAATAACATTAATAAGATTTTTGTTTTATTTGTGTGCTATATGTAACAATTGTTAATGATTGTTGTATATCATTATTCTTTTGGGTTTTAATTCATGTCAACTGCCTAGCTTTCAAATTTTGCAAGATAATCGATGTTACAGTTGAGTGCGGATACAAAATGAGAAGAGGAAGAGAAAGTGGAAGTGGAAGAGGAAGAGGGCAAAGAAGAGGAAGACACTACTACAAAAATGACCTTTAACGACAAGAAATTACCATCGTCAATGTGAGTGTCGTGTAATGTTTTATCGCTTTTCACAACGGTAGGAAAAAAGACGCCGTAAAATGTATGGTTTACAACGACGGCACTAAAGAAAAATGGCGTGACATGTATCACTTATAACGACGTCGTTGTATTCTAACGTCATGAAAAAAAGGTTATGCCGTCGTTAATAATAACACAATCAATGACAATTGTACAAGATAACGTCGTGAGAAATGGACTGGTCGTTGTGTATTTTGGAGACGATTACGCTCGGTTTTGTTGTCCACCATCATACAAGAAAATAATGTCATCATAAATCATTATCCTTATTACGACGTTTTTTTCTACCATCGTAAAATGTGTTCTCTACATCAACAACAATATGAATTGTCGTCGTGTATTGTTTAATGGTTTTCGACAATGATTCATTAAGAAATCATCCTATCAACCTAATTACATTATAGATGAGAAAAATCACGATGAATAGAAAATGATCAAACATTAATATTTTTATATATATTCTCAAATCTGCAATACATAACAAAACTCCACAGGGGGAGTCTAGCATATTTATCTACATATCTATAGTAAAAGCATTGAGAAACATACAATCTCAAGGAAAGTAATAAATTGAAACTCTTGTCATTTTGCAGAGAATCTTCTATCGCTTGCCTAGTTGCTTCCAAGTTCATTCTTTTTGTTTAGTTGTCCAACCTGCACAATAAAAATTATTCTAAACTTGAGCATTACATTTATATAATTCAAACTTCACCATCAATGATAAATCATCATTTAATACAGTTCACCAAAGACTATATTCAATCCGGCAAAGAAATAGTCAACAAGAAAATCAAATGACTGAAGAACACCATGTAGAAATTAGTAAACTCCATTCTTATTTCCCCAAGAAGCCTCCTTCAACTAGCTAAATTATGGTAAAGTAACACCCATGCTCCCATAATAGGGGAAGATAACTAGAGCAGAATCCTACAAGATATAACAGAAAATGCTAATGTGGTTCTATTCCAACTCAGTTAGTATCACTGCTACACATTTAGTTGAGCAACTTTTCTTTTAAAAGAGAGATAGGGAGAGAGTGAGAGAGAGCACCCAAGCAATGCAACGGTTTACAACCGTTGCCCTACACTGACTTGTGTAAACCGCCAGTATTGTTCTCAAGATAAAAAAAATTAAAAATCTTACAAAACCAGCCATATACTAATTTTGTGTGGCCCTAAGAGAGGCATACTGGAAGAAGTGCAGATTGGTGGGAAGTGTGAGAGTGTAAAAGAACAAGATAAAACATCTAGAACCTTAAATTATATTTTCTGGATGCAATAACATAAGGATAAATTTACAAAACTTGTGAAATTTCTCTGAACTTTCCAATAGCTGTAAATTCCAAATCCCTCTCCTTCATATCAGCTAACCTATAATGATCTTCATCAAGAAATTTTTAACCTGAAGGACAAAAAAGTAAATTAGTTTTTGAAGCAACTAAATTGGTTTAAGCTTCACCTACAAAATAGATACAAGGGCCAAATTTTAATTATACCTGGTTTCCAAGTGAAGGAAAAGACTGATGAACAATCCACTGACCCTCTACAACTCCATTTTCTCATGGGCAGGATGCTTCGAAGAAAACACATATGAACTGCCCAAGTTCCCAACTGGCTTTCCACGGGGTACTGGAGCAGCAGCAAGAGCAAGATAAAGTTTCTTCACCTTCTTTTCCTGACATTAAAACAAAAGTGCAGCCTTAGAATGAAAAACCTAGGACGATAAGTTCGATTTTTTTCCCAAATGAGATCGAGCAGTTCCTTGGGGTATGGCACCACCATGTTGGCTATAGAATTATTGAACCTCCCAACTGCAGGCTTAGTTCATTATGGTTGCAACTTGGAAGAAATATTAAATTGAAGAAGCTTACCTCTGATTTTCCTATGAAAAACTAAGCATTACTCCTTTGATCTAGCTAAAATAAGGCTGTATAAAGTAGCCATCAATGACTTTTCGTCAATATTAGCAATATAAAAAATCAATAACTTAGTAAGAGTGTTACCATCCTTCTGTACATGTACAGAAGAGAGAGGTTAATCCTAAAGCGCGAGTCGTGAAGGTTGCACAACTTTCTTCAATGTTATCATTAGTTCCTCCAACCTAACATAAATTATATTAGAGCAAACACAGATTCGACTAATATATGACTACAGTCTAAAAGTTCCATATGAGGCATACTTAAAAGGTTAATGCAAGAATTATGTTTAAGCTAAATGTAACTTCATCAGGAAAAAAGCGCATGCATTCCCTATTCAAGTATATTGCGTTCCCGATCCCAACTTCCTCCTCCCAATATCCAAAATCTATTGAATGGTAGCCTCTAAATTATTTCCAGCAACAAGATTTGATGCTGCTTCGCCATAAATATCTGATCGTGAACTGCATCAACCCATAGTAAAGAAGCAAGTAAAACTTCATAAGCTATTGCACTATTAAATTCCAGAACAGTTGGTGGAAGGAAAATAACTACAGATGTCTATGAATTAAAAACAATACATGCATTAACCATATAATGAATGAAGACCATAAAGCTTGTGATATATAATAGTATAAGACTCACGAAGCAGGAGGTGCTGCAACAGAAGTGGGAGCACCGACAAGCTGTTGCCTGCATAATTAATAAAGTTGTTTAAGCTTGTACCGGGACAAGAATTGTATTTGACCAGCCAATTATCACATAATCTAGATAACTTCAACTGCTCCAGACAAGGAGATGCAGTTTCATGTTTATGTTCCCTTGGCAAATAGAAGATGTTTTCCCTTTTAAAATTAATAATTTTTTTATCAGAAAATGTATAGAAAAATAGTCATCCCAGAGTTTCTTCTTCCAAGTTTTCATCAACTAACAGAATCCAATATGCTAACTCATTCTAATTTTCATTCAGTTTAATCTAGAACCATGGATCAAAACTAAATCAGATCCAAATCAGATCTAAACCAACTAAATCAACTATAATCCGAACTAAATCAGTATTACAAAGATCTAAAACAACTAAATTAAAACTAAATAAGTATTATGCAGATCTAGAATTCTATCTCAAGCGTCGAGGCATCGAGGCGTCGAGGGGTTGAAGGCATCAAGGCGTCGAGATGCTGTGATTTACGTTTAGGCATCACTCTCCTCTAAGATCTACTGCATGCATCAATGGATAGAATGAAGGCGTGAGCTATTCTAGATCTGGATAGAATGAAGGTGTGCATTGGAAGAGGAGCTCTGAAACTATCGCCATTAAAGTGAAGGCATGGAGCTCCTCTAGACTGGATCTGGACAGAATGAAGATGTGGGAGGAGGTATGAACTTATCGTCTTCGAAGTGTAGGCGTCGAGCTCGAGCTAAAGAAATGAAGAAAGGAATGAGAAAGGGAAAAAGACTATCTAGGATTCGAGGTTGAGAACGTGAAGGACAGAAGAAGGAGAAGAGGGGTTCTCAGGTACGCTGACTTCATGTCTAAATCGAAGTTGCTAGGGCATTTGTGAGAAAATCTAGTTTCAATTGAGAGAGAGATGGAGAAGGAGAGGGAGAGAGATAGTCGCCGAGAAGACAAAAATGAAAAATTAGAGGTAAAATTAGGTTTAGATTGATTCTATAGTGTGGCATTTTCGTAAATAAAATGAACTTTGAGGTAGATAGTAAATTTTTTTACACCATAAAACAATGATAGGTTTTTTTCACTATCTAATAAGAAGTTATATTGACAGTCCAAAAATTAGCTGTCATAGTAGAGAACACATTTATGACAGCTAATTTTTTAGTTGTCATCTTACCTGAATTACCTCACCCAACACTATTTTCCTTTGATAGATTTTAGAAAACTGTCATTGTATCAAATATGTAATTGTCATCTAAAGCCAAAATTGCAATAGTGTCTGGGTAAATAAAATATCAGCCACAAATAATTACATAATAGTTAATGACCATAAATCCATAACCTAATATACATTGAAGCACTAGCATAACCTTAGAGGTATATCTACTTCAAAACTACCATCTTAAGAAGCAACTTCAAATTGAAGTTCTCTTATATATATCCTAAAAATGAAAGAACTACTAGTATGATTGATTAGTTAATCATATATAAAAGAAACGCAACAAATTGGTGCTCAGGCAGGATGAATCACTATACCAGTGAATATATATTACATTAGCTATCAAAACTCTTTCAAAAACATTAGACTAGTGAAAATAATTCCAAATCAAAGCTAGTTGACAACTAGAAAACATGAAATTAGTAAATTCCAAGCAATATTGTTTAAGCAACAACTCCAGAGGCATATAAGATATATTAAAAACATTAAGGTGATCCCAAAAATATTGAGGAGGATGTAATACGGGTTGAATATCTTCCCTATTGTAGCTCCATTTACTAAAACATAACTTATCAAAATAAATATGTTTACACCAAATTTTTACCTTTAAAGAACCACCCATGTACAAATCTTCCAGTGTTGCATCCATATTTACAATCACATCATGACCTTTGACAGTTTCCTCCTCATCTTTTGAAGGACCTCCTCCATAAATAAACCTAAAGTTTATGGTGTTAGTACATGCATAATTGTTGAAGAAGGGAGTCAGCTTACACAGTTGTAATCTCTAGAAACTAGGATAACGTAACATTCCACAATGTTAAAGTCAAAATCTCACCATTTAGCTCTGTAGCTTCTAGCATTCAAATAGCCATTAAACATTAAATGAATTTTTGTTCATTTTTGCTTTAGTTTCGCAGAAATTTACTTTCAATTCAAAATAAAAACTTGAATAACTCAGTAGCATAACTCACTAGCTAAATGTGTCTTGGACATTCATTCTCATTCCAACAACTCTACCTCCGCTAGTAGCATGCTGTTTCAGACCTTCTTCTCCGTATTTATCATATATGCCCCTCTTCTTGATATCAGAGAGAACCTCATATGCTAATCGACGGTTACATGTACTAGCATCAACATATAAGTAATTTGTCAGTAAAATATGTTGGCAATTATTCTAGTTTAGATGCAACAACTGTATAAAGTAGTAGATGCAATTATTAGACTGAATTCTAATAATAAATAATTACAACTTTGTTGAGACAAGCCAACCATACTTAAGGTGTGAATTCAATTATTGACAAACTAATAGAAGAAATGAGAGCTATTCTTATATGTGAGACATTTTATTTTATCACATAATGCAGTCAACGAAGTTGTCAACATACTATTGTTGGTCTTGTTTTTATACAAATTAAACTCAGTAAACATTAACAACCATTACATAATGAAATTTTTTAACTCAATATTAGAAAAAATATATAAAAGAAACCAGGTTAAAACTCATCATGCTATACAAATCTTACTCATCCTTTGAGTGTTAATTAGTCTAAAGCCAGATAAATAAAGAGAAATAAGTTCATAAGCTGAGTTCATCTTGCATCACAACGAAGAAGGATGGGACCTCTAGGACCATGCCTCAGCATAGATGCAGTAGTGTGACATATTTTAGACAACCTGTGACATATTATTGATGGAAGATAAGAGGGAAACCATGAATCTGAAAGTGGAAGCCATGGGAAAGAAAAGGGCAAAAAGTTGAAAGACCTAATTTGGGAATTTTAAAAAACGTAGGAGAAGAGTTTACCTGAAATGATAGAGTGAAACTTTCTCTCCCACATCCTGAGAAATTACTAACAAAGAAATCCGCCAAACCACGCATCCTCAATGTACAATGGAGAAATGACAGTCAGGTAGCGGATTCGTCCTCCACCAAATGACCTAAGCTTTAATGCGTTCAAGCTCTAACCCATGAAAATCAAATCAGAGTATGCCTAAAATTCTGAGCCACGAGTAAATTCGAGATGAAACGAGTTACCCGATAAACCCTAGGCACCGAAAAAATTACACGAGATGCCATTCAGCTCTGAGCTCATCCCATGCGCTAACCTCATCTAGCTCAGTTCTAGAGAAGCTTAAAGCAAACTCTGGAAAGAGAGATAAAGATAGTGAGGTGAACGGTGGAGGGAGGTGGGGCAAAGGCTACCGATATAGAGATGGTGAGAGGTGAAAGACGCAGAGAGAGGCTGAAGCAAACTCTGGAGTGAGAGATAGGCAGAGCCGCAGAGGTGAATTGTTGACAGAGAGAGAGAGATGAAGAGGTGGAGGCAAATAACAAAGAGAGTCAGAAGAAGAAAAGTGGGATTTTGAGTTTTAAAGGAGCTTCCCCAAAAATTAAAAAAAAATTCAATTCATCTTGCCACTTAAACTATACATACCACGACGTTTGAAAGAAAAATGCCATAACTCAATGCTATAAATGACAGTTTTTGTTGTAGTGCCTCTAAGCCTACGCATTTTTTTTATTGTCTCACAACTCCCTCTCAATCTCGAAGAGAATGTGCACCTCTCCCAGCGAGCTCTCTGCGGAGCTCTATCAGCTCTCTCTCGAGATGCTTTCTCTCTCAGCAATCACTTTTGAAGCTCTCTCTCTCTCGTGAAGCTCTCTCGTAGCTCTCTCTCTTGCGAAGCTCTCTCGTAGCTCTCTCTTTCAGCTATGTCGTAGCTTCTCTCTCTCTCTCTCTCTCTCTCTCTCTCTCTCTCTCTCTCGTGTTGTAGCTCTGTCTCATTACGGGCTCTCGATCATAGCTCTCACTCTCTCAGCTATGCGCGCAGCACTATCTCCCAGCTCTCTCCTATTTCGATTTTGCATCTCAGAACCAGAGGTAAGGGTTTTTTTCAATCTCAATTTCATGTTTGATTTTTGTGATTTTTATCTTAAGTTATTATCACTTTTGTGAGTTTTTGTTTGAGTTAATTAGGGTTTTATTATACTTTTTGGATCTATTCCTTATTTTAGCAACATAATGTTTACCCACATAATTTTGAAGCTTTATTTTGAAAATATGGAAGGCTCTAAAGGATTTTCAAGTTAGATTCTTTTATTGGAAGTAATTGTAGATCATGTTTAACATAAAAATGAAATCAGCATCTGTCTTTTATATAAGGGCAGCAGTCAGGTCATTACTGTAGTTCATTTGTAAGTGGGAGTTTGATAATTTGACTATTGTGATGTATCCCACACGAAGAAATTCCATCCGGGTAGATCTATCTCTAGAGTAGCTGGCAGTATGTTGCGTATATCATCCTTTATGACTTATATGTTTCGGTTGAGCTTCCTATGCCTGCAGGATCAGTCTCTGTTTTGACAATATTGAGTTATTGCAGCCTCGAGAGTCAGGAATGTGTTAAGCCCAGATCTCTCAAGATCTCAATTATTTAAAGTGCCCATGTCCCAACTATGTAAGCTTACTAGCATAGTTGATCCACTAGTTCACTCATTCAATCTAACAAGCCTATATGACAGCATCTTTGTGATGCATTTATAGATGATATATCAGCATGAGATAAACGTAAAATCTATCATCTTGTTAGGGTTTTGCACTTTTGGGATTAGATAATGGTTGTAGCATTTACTTGCTTCAAGAACTTGCTAGAGTGAAGAATTCCAAAATTTTGGTAACAATATAGGATTATGATCTAGCATGACCTACTAGGAAATTATCTAATCATTCCACATTATCGAAAAACCAATCAAGTTTTGACATGATGCTCAGGTTAAATCAAATGGTAGCCAGTGAAAGGTATGTCATCAATTGCAAGGGAGGAGATGCATTGGTCAAATTTAAGCATGTTATCTCTCAATGAACTCAGACCTCCTAGCTTCTCATGAGGGGATATAACAACATTAAAATCGCCCACAATCATTCAAGGACAACCAAAAACTAGCTTTGAATAATACATCCCATAACAGTGATCTAAGGTAGCAGCCATTTGAAGAACACACAACTGAAAAGAAATACTCAGAAGAATTATTAGTTTTCACCAAATACTGCAGGACTTGACTAGACATTTTACCCATTTAAAATGTAAGCACATTAGGATTCCAAAGCAACCAAATTCTACCACTAGTGGAGCCACTATAATTAGATAGGAAGTTCGAGGTCGGATGCATCTTATTATGAATTCTAGCAGCATTGACCTTTTAACCTTAGTTTCAAGTAGGACACAGATGCTTAGGTTATAATCCTTACATAGTTTAGCAGTTTAAGATCACTGCTTTGGAGGTTATTCTCATCAAATGTTATTTTTCATTACCTACTTAGATTTTTTCTTATATCATAGGGTAACTTTGCAAACATGAATTTCATGGCCAAGGGAGGCGCAACACTTCTTGAGGCCTCCCTAGGCGATGATTAAATTGGACACATATTGGTTTGTTTATACTAGTATATTTTCCTTAATTTTTTTCTTTTTTGATATGTACATGGAAGTCTTGTAAAAGCCTTTTAATACAGTAAAACTGCTATTATTTTTTAAGTCATGTGTGATTTGGACAAGCTTCAAAAATACATTTGTGTATGAAAGTTCTTACAAGAGAACTGGTACCCATAACGTTAAAGGAATAATTAATTCATTCCTACTCTTACCAAGTACAAATATATCATTTGAAAAGTATTTGCCTATATATCATAAGTATATAAATCTGTTTTTGACCTTTAAAGTGAAAAAATTGCATCATATAGAAAATTTAATAAGAAAAAGGAAAAATTGGGGAAGAAAACATTTACTATATGAGGAGAAATTATTCTATTAAATCGATGAATAAATTATTAATTTTAAGAATTTCCTTAGCCAAATGAATCAGGTTAATTATTTATCTTTAGCTTATTAAACAAATTGGGGAAGAAAACTTTTGATTTTTTTTTACCCTTTAAGCTCCTCAAAATATCATGTTAATTAGTCATTTCACATACTTTTCATTTACTTCCTTCAATATCTTTTTTTTGTATATAAGAAATATTTATTTTATAATTTTTTCATTGGTAATTTATCAAAATTTATATTATGTAACATTATTCTATTAGCAACATGAAATTTCATATAGATAAATTTTTAGAAAAATATATTAATATATTTTTTAATAATTTATTAATGATGTCTAGTATAATTCAAGTATCTAATTTTTAATTTTAAAATGATCTTATGTGCACTATATTTGAACACTAAAATTTCTAATGCATATAATATCTAAAATTTATATTCTTACATTTTTATTGAGTCACTACATAAAGAATATTATATATAACGTGCAAACAATATTTTTAGGGTCTCTTATTTTTTAGATAAAAAGTGTGATAGATAAAATTTTTAATCTATACATAATAAATTAGTACATTATCTCTTATTTTATAAGGAAGAAAAAAATGAATATATTTGAGTTTTTTTATATAGTTGGTGAATCAAAGAAGACTTCATACTTATCACAAGTGCAACTCACGTATATTTTTACTAATTAAATTAAAATATTAGACCCTCGGTACTAGAGGCCATAGGCATTTTCAAAGTAGCCTTAACTAGTACATTTCTACTAGTTAAATTAAAATATTAGACCCTCGGTACTAGAGGCCCTAGGCATTTCTAAAGTAGCCTAGTGCTCTAGCCAACCATGTTCATGATATAGCTTTACATTAAAATTAAATATATAACATATAAACATTTTGAACAAACAAATTATGAAATAAATCACCACGTGTATTTGCACGTGATACATGATTAGGTAAAAAATAAATGGGTAAAATATATTGAACTCGCTTGTACCTTATCTTAATTACATATATATATATATATATATGTATCGTTTCAATAATTATAAACTCATTTTTTTACTTTTGTGAAAAATCTAGTCTTCTCCAACCATTTTAATTTTCAATAAAGTGAGAAAATTTTTATATATTATCAAACACTTTAAATAAATAAAATATAATTTATATGTAAATAAATCGGGAATAGACAAAGATAAAAACATATCAATAAGACTTTCTTACAGAAAAGGGGTTGGTGGGGGCATTTTGGGGTGAAAAATGTATTTATGTGCCGGGTAAAGTGAAACCATAAGCGATCGCTTATAAATTTTGAAATTAAAAGAAGTATTAGAAAGGAAAACTAGCTACAGAGAATGTTGGCAGAATTTAATTACCCATATAAAATATATTCAAGATAACGCTCTAACACTATGCACCTCTTCAAAAATTAGGGTAATTTTTGTGCAATTCAAGTGATTGACAAAAAAAAGTGAGTCAGAAAACGTGATTATTTTTCATGTTACGCAGGGAATGCTATAAATGGTATCAACATTAAAGTTTCAAATCATTGAAATTCAAAGGTGTAATTAAGAAGCAGTAATTTTTTTCTTATTCTAGACTACTTATATAAAATGGCGGCAAATGTCCAACACTAGCCTTCGTTTAATTTTAATTTTTTTGTATGTGATAAAAACTAAAGAGGATATCAAAACTTATATTTATTTTCTTTTTTCTTAAATTTTCAATCTAGAGAATATATATAGTTCTTAGTGCTTTTATTATTATTGTAGATTGTAAAAAAATGGAGGCTTCCTACAAGAGGGTTGGTCCAGGACTACCCAAGAGTCCATTACTGCCATTTCATGACTGGAATCAAAGCTCTAACCATTCAATTTCTCTGTCAGCGTTTCGTGACAGTGGTAGCACTTTTGACAGTGGTAGCACTTTTGACAATGGTGTTTTGGTGGCTGAAGCAGAGCTAAACGTTGTGATTAACTTTACGAATTAGATTCTTCTAGTGTGTTGGGATCATATTTGTAAAAAAGTTATTAAGAAATCTTAAAATTCATCAATTCTACATGTCATTTTAGGTATCCTCTAAGATTTAACCCTAATAGTATGAAAATGAATAGTTTTAAATGGTTTTGAGGAGTATATGGATATAAATATCACTTATCTGCGAGAATTTGGTTAACATTATATATATATATATATTAATTGAGTTTGAAGTTTGAAATATTATTGTTTGATTCATCAATTCTACATGTGGGTTGGTATCACAAAGATTTAACCCTAATAGTACGAAGTTGGATATTTTTAAATGGTTTTGAGGAGTATATGGATAGAAATATCACTTATTTGCACGGATTTGGTTAAGATTGGATATATATATATATATATATATTAAATTTGAAGTTTGAAATATCATTGTTTGATTCCAAATGAAGATTTGGAGGTGTGTCTTAGATGAGTTTTTTATTTTTGTTTTATTTAGCATCTTAAATATATTATATAATTGATTTTATATGATTTTTCAATACAAATAACATGAGGATATTTTAAGATTGTGGATTTATTTATATTCTAACAGATATTATCCCCAACCGTTAGCTTTTTCGTGGATATGAGTTGAAAATCAATATAGAAAACATAGACGATATTATCCTATCCATACAAAATCTAGCCCATTGACATCCCTAATGACATAAGATTTTCTTTAATTTTGAAAACCAAGATGAAAAGATGTAGATTTTATCTTATTTGATGTAAATAAATTATAAGGGTATTCACATGTCAATCTAGCTATTGATATTCTTTCTTGTTATCTTTTTAATTATAATTTAAACTAATTTATCATTGGTTCTTATTATCTCTAGAGTTATTATACAGAGTAGAATGTATTCACAAAAGTACCGAATCAAACAGCTAGATGTTAATTTATTCTCAATATTTTTTATTTTGATATTGAATTCATTCAAAGCATTAACAATTTGATACCTGACTTTCTCACACGTGAATTCTTACAGCGTCGACAAGATAGGGTCTAAACCTCAAGCTAAGGCCTTCAAGGCCCGAGTTGGTGAGAGCTTGTATAAGGAGAAGTTTTCTACTCCTAACCAAACCCAATTAATAATCCTTGAGTCCTTTAGACCAAATTATCAATCAGCTCTCGTTAACCAATTTGATTATTTCTCAATCTCTCAACTTTTTTATGAACAATCCCTCAACCAACCGATAACAAAGTATAAAGGGGAAATTATCAATTTGCCATGTAGTTTGTACCTATTTTTAATTTGGTCATCGTAGTTTGATTAAAAAATCTTAATTTGATCATCTTAGATTACTTAACATTTTAATATAATTATTCTGTCACCCTACATTAATAAACACGCTGACGTGACACGTTAAATGATGACATACACGGTAAGTGATGATTTAATACATTAAATGATAACGTGATATTAAAATATTATTTTATATTTTCTAACTCATATATTATATATTTTTATTTTATCAAAAATACCTCTTTTTACTTTCTTTTTTTATACAATTTTTTTTTTAACTTTTTACCCTCTCCTTTAGTAAAAAGTAATTTTCTCTCTCCCCTCCCCTGCATCTCTCTCGACGAGCTTCCCCCTCCCAGCATGTACCTTCAACGAAGCTTCAGGCCTTGTTTGTTTGTAATTCACTTATTATGCAGCAAACGCTATGAGATGAAGCAAAATACCCCATCTCCCCTTTTCGTGCCCTCTTGACCGAACGAAGCTCCTCCCCTCTTCGAAGAAAGCTTCTTCGATGCCCAATTCTCTTTGTCCCTTCTTCAAAGAAAAATACCACATATGTTGGATTTCTTCGAGTCCTGCCATTTCTCTTCATGCGACTTAGGTAAGTTTTCTCTTCTATTCCACTCTGATTCCGTAGATCTTTTCATTTCCTCTCTAATTTGCATAGAAAACCCCCCATCAATTTCCACTCTGTGATTTTAGTCTGATTTTTAGATTTTGGGTCTGATTTATTCTGATTTTAGGTTTGGGTTTAGTTTGATTTTAGTCAGATTTCAGATTTCTAAATAGCCAAGATCTAAGTTTGATTTTTCTTAGCTTCAGTGCCAGATTTCGTTCCATCAAAGAGGGGATAAAGAGAGGAGATGATGTGGTATTTTGCTTCAGAACAGAAGGGACGAAGATGGGGTATTTTGTTTGCTTCCAAGAAGGGACGAAGAGGGGAGGGGAGAAGGAGTGTTTGGGTATTGGGTTAATGAAGAGGGATATGGAAGAAATGGAAGAAACGATCCTTCATTGTTTCATTGAACAGGAAATTATGGAGGAAGTGAACATTCGTTTTTAAACAGGAAAGTATGGAGAAAATGAACTGAAAATCATGGAGGAAGTGAACATTTGATGCTTCGTTGAACACGAAAGTATGGAGGAAATGAACCGGAAAGAACGGAGGAAACGATGAGAGAGAGGGAGAGAGGGAGAGTAAAAAGTTAAATTTTAAAAGATAAAGTGAAAAGAGATGTTTTATATAATATATGAATTGAAAAATATAAAATAATATTTTAATATCACACCATCACTTAACGTCTCGTGTCATTATTTAATGTGTCACGTCAGTGTATTCTTTAATGAAGGGTGATAGAAGGATCATATTAAAATATTAATTAAATTAGGATAACTGAATTGAGAGTTTTTAGACTACGATAATCAAATTGAAAATAGTTTCAAATTACGATGGTCAAATTGATCATTTTCTCAAATATAAAAAATAATCCCCGTACATTTAAAAAAGTCCCAGCAAAAATCTTTTTAATATCGAGCTTCATTTGCTCATTTAAAAAACTCTACCCAAATTGCTAAAATTCATTTCAGTCCAAACTTTCAATATGTCTCAGGTCACAAGAACAAAAATCTCAATTTCTACATAGATATTTTCTTAGAAACTAAATCTGTAAATTTTAACCCAATCAAACATCGTAAATAAAAGATCTTCTATCATTCTTTTTACATTAACAAAATTGTGATCATGGAGGATTGAAAAGTCCATCCTCCAACTATAAAAAATATTTTAAATAAAAAATAATATAATTATTTTGATTACATTGATGCATGACATATAATATACCTACATCAAAATGCTGAATTTTCACATTCTTGGTTCCTAAATTTTGATAAAAATTTCAAATCTGATTTTCCAAATTGGTTCTTAAGATGGTGGGTCATCCACGGTCCCATCTTAGAATTATTACCAATTGATTTTCAACAATGTTTTAATATGTTTTCAAAATTATATAAGCCCTCACCAACCGAAGCCTCCTTCCCTCACCAACAAAATACCTTGGATACTGAAATGTCAATACGCAATTGAAGATGGGATTCTCACTTATTAATATTTCGACAAGTGGTGGGATAAATTTAATACCCAAAAAGTTATTGCCTCCTTCAACCAAGGATTTACAAATACTCACTTTAACATAAAATTAACAAATCTTTTTGTCCAGACTCCGTAAACAATTAATGAGCTCATTAACCAAATCTCACAAATAAAGCAAACTCATTCCAACTCTTCTAAAGAGTCCAAGCTCACTTCCTCCAAAGGAAAATCAAAATCATCAAAGTCCAAATCTAAACTCAAGTAAAAATTGATCCAAGAAATGCTTCTTCTTTCAAAAAATAATAGCAATTCTGACTCAAAATATTTTGTAGAGTCAATCCATTGAATAAAATCGAATACCCAGAAAGCCCAATCTACCAAAAGGTGGCCCTTCAACAGTTGAAGGCCCAAAACACCTAAAAAGGTCATGCCATATCCCAATGGTTTTGAAGATGTACATCTAAATGATGATGAATAAAAAGAGAGAGAGGGAGAGAGAGAGAAAAAAAAGAAATTTATTTTGGTAAAATTGCCAAAACTTCAAACAATGGATGAATAAGTAAAAATAAAGGAATTCGCTTTTGACAAAATGTCAAAACTCCAACAATAAAAATAAGAGACATTATCAAGATATCAAGAAAATCAATTCTCCAATTTAAAACGCCTTTCGAGATAATAAGATGACAAAGTAACAATAAAGGAATTTATTTTTCGTAAAATGTCAAAACTCCAACAATGACAGAGAGATACATTATCAAGTTATCAAGAAAAGCAATTCTTCAAGTTGAAGTAAATTTCAAGATGTCAAGATGACAACTCTCTAACTTGAAGTAATGATCAAAATACAATTATCAAGAATCTTTATATTTTGTCTAAAGATAAGATGTAAATTATCTAAAGATTAGATGTCTAGTTGTATTTTTTCTCATAATTTAGTCAAAAACTATAATGTAAAGTGTTTTTTTCTTTAGTGGGAAAGATAGTGCAATGTAAAATGTCTTTTACTTTAGTAGGAAAGAATAGTGCAAGTAAGTGATGGGTTCCCGGTGAACTATACTCTCTTTTCTTATAAATAGAATGCCTTCTCCCATTTGTAGTGCATAACTTGATTTTCACTCATTACTTACTTTTGAGAGGAAAACTTGTTTTTTGGAAAACAAACCTCTCTTCTCCCTCTTCCTTCTCCTCTGTAATACTTTCTTCTTATAACATTGATTAGTGAGTGGGAACACTAATTAATTTTTACAAATATTTTCAATCCTGTAAGTTTTAAAATTTTCTTCAATAAATATTTGACTTCTTAAAATTTTATGTCTTGTTTTTAAATTATTTAATTACTATTGATAAGTATGCTCTATGGTTGTCTTTGAAGAAAGGATCATCCCATCAGAATTTAATCGTTATTCCGCTCTACACTGGTATCATATATATATAAGACATCAAATTTACTATTATTTGTTGTTATTTCTATAGTAACACGGAGCAAACTGTATTCACACGAGTATTGAATCAGACATTTCAAATGCATTGCACATCTCAAATATGAACTGAATGCTCTGTAAGTAATTAAAACTCCTAATTCTCATTTTTATGTACAAAAAATAAGAAATCGCTATCTTTTTATTTCAAAACGAAAAGACCTAATTTCTTCCCTATGTTTAATGACAGTATTTTCTATGGCACCTGCAATGTATATGTATACTAATTGTTATGAGTGCTTCTTGGAAACCAATAAAAGGAGGACATCCCCAACAGTACCACGATGCGCCGCATGGGAATCCGGCCAAGTCCCAGTCATGTGCCAGGTGTCCTGCCTGACCTGACCTCACCAACCCACGACGAGGGATGGTGGGGGTAGATGGAACTCATAAGCAGTAAAGAATATGCGCTAAGGGTCTAGAAGTCTGAATAAATACCCAACGTTAGCACTATCACTACGTGTCGAAAGTAAGAGTCAAGGTGGCGCCTTCCCATCCCTCCCCAGGTTCGAGAGTCTAATCCCTGCCACCCATGTTAGATCAGTCTCTCTCACATCACCTCGACATTTCTGTCAGCTCAGGGGACAAGAACATTAAATGGAACCCCAACTCATCACATCAGAGAAGAACAACTATAACTCTAAGACGTCGTCGACATGTTCCCCTTAGCCACATAATCAAAACCTCATTAACACACATCCTTCTATAAGGCTTCAGGTATAAATACCCCACCTACTTCTGAACAAGGTAAGCAACTCTCCCCTAGGGAAACTCTGCCAAAATACTCCAGGATACTTACCGAGGCATCGAAGGCCTTTAGGTGAGAAACCACCCTTGGTTTATGTTTTGCGGAATCCCTAGGCCAAGAGGATTTCCACGTGAAAGAGGTCACATGCAATATTACTGTTGAGATTTTAGGCATCAATAGTTGACGTAAAGCTATGATGACCCCGGTCGTGGAGGGAGAGAGTCTTATCCCTTTGGAACCGAGCCCGAGGAAAGGTGAAGAGACTCCTGAACTGATGGTCTATGCATGTAGATCCTGAGGAAGGGGCTTGCCTTCTCAAGCTGCCAGAGGTTGAGTTTATTGATGCCTTTAAGAAGCATACCTCATACATAAACACCATCTTTCTATATTTCCTTGTATGTCTGTCAGTTCCTTCTTTGCTTGTCACTGGTTACAGGTTCTTGCCTACAATGCCTCGATGTTAGCACATTTTGGCCATTGTAGATCTACGGTGTTAGTGACAGCTAGGGGTCACTTCAAAGTACGAGGCCGAGCTTGCAGAAAGGGCTCGAAGGTGTGATTCCCTTCGTCAAGCCAATGAACATTTGTTGGGGGAGATCTAGGAGACTATAGTTTTAATGCTTAATATCATTAAGCTATATACATCTGAGAATAACTTAATTTGAGATCCAATAAGAAACATTCACATGCTCTCAAAATAATAAGATAATCATGTAATCTTAACCTTAGAGTTTTAATACAGTTAATAAATACTTGGGATATTACATAATGTTTCTAAAAAATAAAGATGAAGCCTTTAAAGAATTTAAAAAATTTAGCAAACATATTTAAAATGAAAAATGTTTCATAATTTAAAAAATTAGAAGCGATCATGGTGGAGAGTTTGAAAATAAAGAATTTGCATATTTTTGCAATGAACATGAATTTTCTACTTCTAGAACCCTCGTCAACAAAATTGTATTGTTGAGAGGAAAAATCGATCCCTACAAGAAATGGCAAGAACGATGTTAAATGAATATGACTTACCCACATATTTTTGGGCTGAAGCTGTAAATACATCTTGCTACATTAAAAATCGTATTTATATACGTCCTTTATTAAATAAAACACCCTCTGAACTTACAATGAAAAAATCCTAAATATTTTTATTTTAAAGTATTTGGATGCAAATGTTTTATTTTAAATAATAAAGAGTATCTTAGTAAATTTGATTCAAAATCTGATATAGGAATCATTTTAGGATATTTCACCACTAATAAAGCATATAGAGTATATAATAAAAGAACTCAAGTAGTGGAAGAATCTATGCATGTAGTTCTTTTATGAATCTAGATCTTCTAATGTTTCTCTTGATGAAGTTGATGAAACTATTAAAAGCATAGAAGAATTAGATATCAATAAAGAAACTACGGAGCTTCTAAAAGAAGAGGCTGGAGAAGAGCAAAACCAGCTTCCAAAAGAGTGTACATTCGTGAAAGATAATCCTCAAGAGCTTGTTGTAGGAGACATCACAAAAGGAGTACCAACTAGAGCATCACTTCACAGTATGGATAATGTTGATTTTATCTCTCAATTAGAACATAAAATATTTTTAGATGCTAAAAGAGATGAATATTGGATAATTTCCATGCAAGAGGAACTAAATCTATTTGGAAGAAATGAGGTATGGGAACTTGTTTCTAGACTAATAAATAAAATTGTAACAAGTACGAAATAGGTGTTTATAAATAAAGTAGATGAAAATAGAATAGTAACTAGGAATAAAGCTAGACTACTAACTCAAGGATATAATCAACAATAAGGGATAGACTTCGATGAAACCTTTACTCATGTTGCTAGACTAGAATCTATTCGAATGCTCTTAGCCTTTGCATGTTTCAAAAATTTTACTTATATCAAATGGATGTCAAGAGAGAATTTTTAAATGGATACATAATGGAGGAAATATTTGTAGAACAACCTCGTGGTTTCCAAAGCTTAAATTTTTCAAATCACGTGTATAAACTTAAAAGGCTCTATATGGCTTAAA
The DNA here is from genome assembly GCA_003255025.1 of Datisca glomerata. Taxonomy (NCBI): domain Eukaryota; kingdom Viridiplantae; phylum Streptophyta; class Magnoliopsida; order Cucurbitales; family Datiscaceae; genus Datisca; species Datisca glomerata. The sequence goes on from QANY01002375.1 coordinate 2,460,647, forward strand.
GCAAGCTCCTAGACCTTGGTATAAAAGGCTAAGCAAATTTCTTATTGATGATGGCTTTAGCATTGGTAAAGTAGACAACACTTTTTTTATAAAATTAAACGGAAAAGACATATTAATTGTTCAAATTTATGTAGATGATATTATTTTTGGTTCTACTAACAATCATCTGTATAATAATTTTTGTAACACAATGAGCAAAGAGTTTGAGATGAGTATGATTGGAGAACTGAACTTTTTTCTCGAACTACAAATAAAGCAAATGAATGATGGTATTTTATATGTCAAGAGAAGTACACCAAGGACCTACTCAAGAAGTTTAGAATGGAGAACATAAAGTCAAGTAATTCATCCAAATGCAATACCACAAAGCTAGATAAGGACGAGAAAGGTAAAAACGTTGACATTACAAAATATCGAGGTATGATTGGCTCCTTACTTTACTTAACTCCAAGTAGACCTGATATTACGTTTAGTGTTTGTTTGTGTGCACATTTTCAAACCTGTCCTAAAAAGTCGCATTTGCATGCCATTAAAAGAATTTTTAAATATTTCCATGGACTACCAAATTTGGTTTTTGAAATCCAAAATGTGAATCTTTTGAGATAGTTAGTTATTCTGATTCTGATTTTTCTGGTAGCTTAACCTATAGAAAGAGTGCAAGTGGCACGTGCCAATTCTTAGGTCACTCACTTGTCTCTTTATTTACCAAGAAGCAAAATTCGGTAGCTGCTGGCCGTTGTGCTCAAATCCTATGTATGAAACAAACTTTAATTAATTTCAGCTTAGATTTTAAAAATATACATATTCATTGTGATAACACTAGTGCCATTACTGTTTCTAAAACCCATATTTTGCACTCTCATACAAAGCATATTGACCTTATACATCATTTTCTTCGTGATCATATGTAGAAATGAGATATATCACTTGAGTTTGTCGACATATTAAATCAATTTGCTGATATTTTTATAAAACCATTAAGCGTAGAAAGTTTTTATAAAAATAGATATGCATTAAGAATTTTAAACATTGAATAATGTTATTTACACTTACACAATTTAATGTATAATTTATAGATGAATATCAAATTATAGTCACATGTGCGTCAAAGAATTTGGTTGGGGTGGGAAATCCTATAGCCAAAATGTGGACATGGGAGTAAAATTAAAAATAGAAAAATTATTTTATGGCTTGGGGTGTAACTGTAAAGAGAAATTTTTTTAGAAAGTTTAGAATTATGGAAATCCGGTCTTTAATCCGGTCAAAGTATATGATATTGTACAAACTGGTCTGACCACTTTGGAACCAATTGCAACGATTGCTACAGTGACAACATGGAAACTGTGCCCTAATCTCTTTTATTCACGCCATTTTCTCAACCTGCAACCACTAATGTCCCACCGACAGCAAACCCCTCTACCCAGTTTCGCATAGGAATCATATCCCATTGGACCCAACATTCTCCTATCGGAGAACCAGCGGCAGCGCACTATTCCCTTCCCCATTCTTTCTTCTCAACACGTGTCCTACCGGAGAGGAGAACCAGCCTTTGGTTCAAACCAGTAGCAAGCCCAGACTTCGTCTCTCCCTCTCTCACACCGGCGACAACATTGGTCACTTCGTGTTATTCTCTCTTCTTTCTCCATGAGGACTATGGGACCTAATGAAAAGTGCAATCGTTCTTCAACCGACAATGAGAGAAGGTATGATTGCTTTCTATTTTATTATGAAGATTATGAAGCTCGATATAATCAATATACCTTGCAAAATATTTTATGTGGACGTCTGATAAAGTATTCTGATATTAAGGGACTCAAAACCCATGATTTGCTTATTAGAAGGAGTTGGAAAAATGTTTTGGATCTCAATGTTAAGATATATCCTAGGTTATTCTAGTTATTTTATGAAAATTTGATGGTTGAGCATGATCCCTGCAACGTCAAAAGCTATGTTGTCGGTACATCAATTATTTTGGACGATACGACATTAAGTCAAATTTTTGGACTACCTTGTTCTGGATTAGCATTTTATCATACTTCTAGTTGGCCTCAGATTGAAAATTTTGATCCGTTAGATGTTGTTCGACTCATGTGCGATAAACCCCACCTCAAAAATATTTTTTGTCCCCTGATTAGTCACCTCTTCGTTGAAGCTAAAATTCTTCATCACATTATTTTCTACACTTTTCTACCTTGAGGTGGTTGATGAGTGCATTGCACACTCATATTTTAGATAATCTTAACTTTAATTTTATTGGTTCTTTGAGTTTTATTAGTTGATTTATGTTTGTTTTACTTTTATTTTGTAGGCAAAAATACGGATAAGTAAAAAAAAAGAGCGGACTTGGATAAAAGGGCCAACGTCGCGACGTTGGACGCCAAAAAGATTGTGTAGTAAGCCAACGTCGTGATGTTGGCGCGGCATCAAGAGATCTAGAACGCCAACTGTGATACTGACTTTCAACGTCGCGACAATGGTGCGATAATGATTTTGTTATTTCTGATTTTTACTCCAATTTTATCATTGTCAAACCCTAGTGTATAAATAGAATATTTGAAACTTTTTAGAGGACTTTTGGGATGTGAGAGGTGGAGGAGAAAACTCTTGGAGAGGAGAAACAAGAAGATCGAACCCGGAAACAGATCTCAACTTCAAATTGATCCTCAAAATCTAGTTTTTCTTCTCTCTTTTATCAATGTTCATGAATATTAGTAAGATGTTTTCTTATTTTAGTATGTTCTAATTTTCTTATCTAGGGCAATGACGTAGCCAAACCATGATTGTTCATATATTTTGATTTTCAAATCAATTGATGTTTATTCAATATTATTGAGTGTTGTAATCTGTTCTTAATACTTGTGATCGTCTGGCCAACCTGATTTTATAATCGTTTTATTTTATTTTATTTAGGTGTCTCTTCATTTTTTATTCAAAAAAATTGAGAGTGGGCAGTATGCTAGGCGTCACAACGCTGGCTATCTTATCTCCTAAAATCTTTTTTTCCCTCCCTTTTCCTTGTAAAACACCCCACTCCTCCCACCTCTATCTTATCTCCTAAAATCTTTCCCTTTTCCTACCTCATATCTACAACTCTTAACCTATCCCTCACATATAAACTTCAAATTCTCCATTTCAAAATTCAAAATCCTACACTTTACAAACTTTATCTCTTTCACTAGATCTCATCCCTTCTCTCTCCTCACACCTGTTCTCTCCAAATCTCTCCATTATTGAACCCTAGATCTTTTGGCCAGATTTTGTTTGCCGGAAATACACCGGTGACAGAAGTTGGAGCTCTGTGAAGAAGCATTGGAGAGTCATCAAAGAATTTTTCTTCTCCATCAACCAACTTCGGCTAAGCAACGCGCACCCATCAAGTGAGGGGGCTAAACACTGCAGGTCCAGTCAGTCCAGATAATAAAATAACTCATACTGAGCATGTCTGTCAACGTTTTATAGGGATCAACGGTCCTAACGCAATCTCTGCTCAACGGACCTTACCCAGACGCGATTTGGGTGACGTCCCACTCAGTGTTCATTGATTTTTTTCTAAACTTACTGTAGTCTACAGTGAGTGCTTCATCAGCCTTAACAGTTACACATTGAGTGCTTTCGAGTTAGCAACATGATCATGACTAGTAGAGCTTATAGTCATGGTTAATACAGTTTACATTAGTACATACATGGGCTCATAAACAGCTACTATGGAAACTAAAAGAGAAATTTACGGTTAGGGAGCACTGGAGCTCCTGAGTACAACAACGTTATGTACGTGGAGGTGTGAGCAGGAAATTAATGGAGGTAAATGGAGGTAAGAGATGAAAGATATAATTTAGAGAGAGTATGTAAGGGCAAACATAAGTGCTCAACACACGAGCATTCTATTAAACACGAAAGGAAATATCTTGCTTCTCAACAAGGGTAAGAGGCCCTTTTATAATACAAGAAAGTAACTTAACTTAGACAAAAGTAACTAGAGGCAAGTAAAGTAACTACACATAAGTATTACAAGATGACAAGTTTCTATGATAAAGTAGTGTGGGGTGGCTTTATGAGCATCGTCCATTTGTGCGGTTTGGAGAAGCTACTGTGACAAGCTTTGGTTTCTTCTGCTTGATGTTTGACAGCGGGTCTGATGTTGCTTCTACGTGACAGCTGGTCTGGTCATATTAGCTTAACTTTCCTTTGCCTTTATTGTCTTTATCTAGCTGATATGAGATGATGGACGCTAACGAGTCCTAAAAGTCGGCAATAGTTGACTCTAGTGGGTCCACTTCTGGTGACAGATCTAGTAAGTCATCATTAGGATCTTGACTTTCACCAGCAAGGATGCTGAATGCATTGTGCTGAGTGAGATCAAGGCTGAGATTAGTAGTAGGCACAATACTAGGAGATACAGGTGATTGCATTTGTGGACTCGGGTTGGTACTTGATGTGGCCATGGAAGATATGTCAGATCCAAACACATGTAGGAACTGATGTTTGACAAAAACCATGGTTTTTACAACTAATTCTTTTTCACTAATCTGGAAAAACTGTTGTTTAATAAGATTTTGAGCATTCAAAAATGGATTGCTCGTTGAGACTGGTAAAGGTTTAGGGACTGCTTCATAACTGGCTTGTCCATGGGTTTTGATCAATTTGATTAATTCAGTTAAGTGGGGTTCATTCCTTTATCTCACCATTTAGTGAAGAACAAACGTTTTAATACGGGTATTCCATTCTGGTACTCACATTTAAGATCCAATTTCCAAATCTATGGGATATTGAAGCGGATAATTAACAGTTCCTTCATACTGTAATTTTATACAGGTTTTATCTCAGGAGTGAAATATTCCTTGTAACAAGTTTTCAAGAACTTGAGTTTCATCTATGGATCAGTAATTTGATCGGTTGTGGCAAGAAGAGATCGTTGAGTATCAGTTAAGACATTTAGACATGGTCCATTTAGATATAAACCGTCTATCTCAACTATTGCCTTCCAATAGTTGGTTTCTGTTATGACATTGCAATTTCTAGAGCTGCAACAAGTTTGATCAGGTTGTTTAGATGTGGCAGATGAGTCAAACACAGATGCAGAAATATATGCAACGTCATCATCTGAACTGGTAGTAGAACTGTCTTCAGATATGCAGTTCAGAATTTTCTGTTGCGTCTCTTCATCGAGAGCTAACCCATGAAGTTTCTTTTTGAATTTAGATCGGCATTTGTTGGCAAAATGTCCGGTTAAGCTACACTTGTAGCAGATGGCCTTTACTTTGCTGTTATGAGGTTTCTGATGTGCTTGAGATCTTTGTTTGGACTCTTTATGTCTGAATTTCTTTTTCGAAAAATATTTCTTACGCGGTTTGGAGGGCTTAGAGGAAGTCCTATGTGGCTTAAAAGATGAAGAAGTAGTTGGGTACTGTATTTTAGTATCGTAGGTAAATTGATTAAAAATTTGCCTAATTCTTTTCTATTGTCAAGATTTTGACTTTTCATCTTCTGTTGTAGTTTCATATCATTACATAATCCCAGTCCTTCTTCTATGACTAGGGCAATGAGATGTCTATAAGTATACTGATCATAAGAAATATCCATTTGATCATGTTTATCACGGAATTTTCTTCTTACTCTTTCAGCAAAAAGACTTAGGAGGCCATCAATGAACTTTGCCTTCCAATGTTCACTGTTTGCATCACTTCTCTGCATGGATTTCATTAGAAAGACATCATTGTACCACCTGAAGTGGGTAAAAAAGAGCATCTCAGATTTTGGAGAAGTTCTCTGTGCCTATCAGTATTGACAATTCCTGGGCCAAGGAAATTGTGAATAATGGATTGGGCTAGGGTATAACAGGCATATTCAGTTCTGGTATGGGTACATGTAATTTGGTCAATATTTATTTTGAAAGAGTTTAACATTTCTTAGCTTTGACTTTCAGTGAGACAATTGTCCCACCAGCCTTTTAGCGTTCCTGTGAATCCATTGACCAGGAACCTGCAGATTTAATGATCTGTATTCTCATTCTGTTTACACACAAAAGAGTACATGATCATTTTATGAATGGTCTCGAAGACCTGATATTCTGTTTTGTCATCTATGTTTCATTCATAGATGGTTTTGCTATGGTAAGATTTTTTAGAATGAAGAAAGTCTTCTTCATACAAGATATCTAGGGGAGTAGGTTTGGGATAATAATACCTACTTGGTCCAGTTAAAGCCATACGAGTAGTAGGCCTTTTAAAATAGCCAGAAGAGAGTTTATTGATGGAATCATCAAAATTCTTCTGTATGTCTAAGATTTGAGAAAGGGAATACTCTTCGGAATTTTCAGAATTAGGTGAATCATCCTGATTCATCATATTCAACTGTCCTGAAGATGATTTAGGTGTGGAGCTCTTGTCAGAGATCTTCAGATTCTTGATCTTATCCATAATGGTTTTATGAAATCATCCTTCTTTTTACTAGATTTTAATTTAAAATTCTGGACATCTAAAGGAGGTTTAAGAGTTACTGGTTCAATGGTTAGTTTGGGTTTTTCTGGTGGAGGAGTTTTAGCTTGTATCTCCTGGATTTGAGAAACTTGTTCCTCAATCCTAGTTAAGTGTGTTCCTACAGTCTGAAGGAAGAGGTTGGTGTAATTGTTCTGTTTGGTTAATGGTAGAATGTCTTTTACCTTAACAGTGTCCTGATGGTTGGTCTTGTCTGAAATCTCAGGTATAGGGGTTAGTCAGTTTAGATAACAAAATAACTCACACTGAGCACGTCTGTCAACGTTTTACAGGGGTCAACGGTCCTAACGCAATCTATGTTCAACGGACCTTACCCAGATGCGACTTGGGTGACGTCCCACTCAGTGTTCATTGATTGTTTCCTGAACTTACTGTAGTCTACAGTGAGTGCTTCATCAGCCTTAACAGTTACACATTGAGTGCTTTCGAGTTAGCAACATGATCATGACTAGTAGAGCTTATAGTCATGGTTAATACAGTTTACATTAGTACATACATGGGCTCATAAACAGCTACTATGGAAACTAAAAGAGAAATTTACGGTTAGGGAGCACTGGAGCTCCTGAGTACAACAACGTTATGTACGTGGAGGTGTGAGCAGGAAATTAATGGAGGTAAATGGAGGTAAGAGATGAAAGATATAATTTAGAGAGAGTATGTAAGGGCAAACATAAGTGCTCAACACACGAGCATTCTATTAAACACGAAAGGAAATATCTTGCTTCTCAACAAGGGTAAGAGGCCCTTTTATAATACAAGAAAGTAACTTAACTTAGACAAAAGTAACTAGAGGCAAGTAAAGTAACTACACATAAGTATTACAAGATGACAAGTTTCTTTAAGAGTTACTGGTTCAATGGTTAGTTTGGGTTTTTGGGTTTATATTCTCTTCTTAAAAAGTAAGTCTTTAACTCTTGAGATTTGATTTTTGGGTTAAGTATTTGAAGATTTTTTGTTGGGCTGGTGGTTATTATTTGGTTAAAATTGTTGCTTGTGGAGATCCTTTGATTTGGGTTGTAAATTGAGGATAAATGTAGACATTTTCTTCATAAGCTTTTGGAGCGCTCATTTAGTGTTTGATAAAATTCTTCAATGAAGTGTTAGTCAATTTGTTGTTGATTTGATGGTGATTGTGCCTCTAAGTGGGTTAGAGCACAATTATAGAGTTGGATTTTGTTGCTTGTGTTCAATTTTGTGGTATTTCATTATCTCCATGGCACCTAAAAGTTCTCAACCGGGTACCTCAAAGAAATAAAAAAAGAGTAGAACCCTCCTTACTCGCTTATAATCCAAATTTCTTTGAGAGCGCGACAGTTTATGAGCGGTTGACGACAATTATTCTTAATAAGCACATTATTCCAAAGAGGAGTTTTGACGTGGAATCCACACACTTTCCCATGATTAATAACATAACGAGGCAGGATTGGTTAATTTTTTGTCATGCACCTGAGGCTGGTGTAATTGCTTTGGTTCAGGAAATTTATGTTAACACATTTTTTCACAAAAGAGAGTGGTTTTGTAAGGATAAGTGGGTGTTCTTTTCTGCCAAAACAATCAATAAATAGTACACTTTCCCCGACATTGAGCATGATGAATATTCTAGTTTTGTATAAGGGGATGTGGACTTGGATGCAGTGATCAACACGTTATGTGTGCCTGGGACATAGTGGTTGACGACGGTTAGCGGGGACCCTAACCAAAAGCAAGTACTTTGGACAAGAGCGTCAAGGCTTGGCATTACTTTGTCGCAGCCTGATTAATGTCGGTGTCACACACAAGTCACGTCAATAAGGATCAGGCCTTCCTAATATATGCAATAATGACAAGCATGTCCATTGATGTAGGACGGATCATCCCCAACTCCATCCTGGATTGTACCTCTTTTGAAAATGGTGGACTTTATGTACTGAGCTTTATCACTGGGTTGTGCAGAAATTTTTCTATCACATGGGAACTTTTCGAAGAATTAATACATCCCATGAAGACCATTAGCACCATGACTATTTACCAGTACAAGGATCCAGTTGATGAACCAAATCCTGGAGACGGTCCTTCCCATTGGCAATGCTAAAGAGCCACCAACCGTCCATCATCCTCTAGTGGAGCCAACTTAATGGACACCAGACCAGCTGACTATTGGAATGAACTGTGTGACGTTCAACAAGAGATACGACAAATGCATAATTACAATGTCGAATGGCATACTACTTTATCACAAATGTTGAGTAAGTATATACTGAATTTTGGAGGTACAATATACCCACTTCCACAAGCACCGGTTTTCCAACCTTTACCACCATATAAAGACAACATGAACAACGATATAATGATGAGGAAAGTTGATCCACATTCTGGGAAGTTCTCTTTAGTTACTTATTTTACATTTTTTTTTCATTGAGGACAATGCAAATTTTAGCTTTGGGAGTAGTGGTTTTTAATATCGTTGTTTTCTTTTATTTCTTTTTTTATTTATTTCCTTCATAATAGTATCATTTGTTTATTTGCTTTGTAGTATTTTTTATTAAAAAAATTGATGATTTGTAGTAGACATCACTAACGCCTATGACGAGATTAGTTTTAAATTGATGATAGCTTTGGAAAAATGATGAATTTTGGGTATCTTGTGTGTTTGAACTATTTTTCGATTTACATTTCACTAGAGAGTCCTGACATATTGAGCACATAGCCTTGAGCGTTTGATTATTTTTTTACTTAGAGAAGGTTTATTTGACTTAATGAAACATTATGATCTCATAAGAACTCTAGAATCAGTTTGATTGTTGCTCGAGGTGAAATTTTAAGATACACTATACTTAGAAAATGATTTAGGCTATCTTTGGACAATTTGAGATTTCCAAGCGAACCTGTATATAATTTTTTCCCTAGTCATCCATGTTGAGCCTAAATAGCCATTTTTATCACCCATGATAATTTTTTAACCTTATAAAAAAGTTTTCCATAGTACCCCTTTTTACTCATAGTTTTTGGATTATATAATTGTTTCCCTAGTCATCCATGTTGAGCCTACATAACTATTTTTTTATCACCCATGATAATTTCCTAATCTTATAAAAAGCTCCTTAGTACCCCGTTTTACTCATAGTTTTTCGATGTTCTAGGAAAATTCTTGGAGTTATGACAATCAGGGTGAATTGGAGGTGGTTGATTGTTTTATAAAAAATATTGTGCATATGTTTGATTTTGTAGCATCTTGGACTTGTGTAACTAAGCTCGAATTGGTGTCTTAACACCTAATACCCTGAGACCAACTGTTTTAGGAGCTATTAGTTGAAAGCTCGTTTAAGAAAAAGAGAAGCTTCAAGAAATCAATTAAAAAAAATGGTTTGGGTATGGTTGATAATTGAAGATGTGAAAAGTGACAAGTTTGGGGTTGTGACAAGAGAAGTTAGATTAAACTCATTGATTCCTAGAATGCATATGTGGCAATGGTTAAAGATTGAGCATAAATAATATCATTTATCATAACCTACACCCTATCTACAAATTACAAGCCTACGAAAGTCCTATTGATCCTAAGTGTTGTGGTTTGTCTACATTAGTGGAGAATGACATAAAAAATTGGCTTATGAAGTTCTAATCTAGTAATAGATTAATAGATCCACTTTTATAAGACTTGGTTGCATAAACTCATTTAAGATTAAGAAGTTAGGCGACTTAAGGCGACACACACTCACTCGGTATTTTTCAAGGTGTAATGTAAGTTGGTGTAATGTAAGTTAGTATTTGTGTTGAAAGTCTACATGATCAAAATTCAGAAGTTTTTCTTGGGTTATCACTATTTTGAAATCTCTGAGGCATGTTTAGTTAGTCAAAATATTTCATCATTTGTTCCGTAGTTTTGCAGATTTAGTTATTATTGTTTTCTTGTTTTATTTGTTTTTATGTTTTGTTTTGCACGAGAACTTGCAAAAAGTTAAGTTTGTGGGTATTTGATGAGTGCATTTCATATTTATATCTTAGATAATATTAACTTCAATTTTATTGGTTCTTTGAGTTTTATTAGTTGATTTATGTTTGTTTTACTTTTATTTTGTAGGTAAGATATTCTAGTCCATTTTGATTGATTTTGAAAGATTTGAAAGGCAAAAATAGGATAAATCACAAAAAGAGCGGACTTGGATACAAGGGCCAGCATTGGCAGGCATTAGGCCAGCGCCGCGACATGGACGCTAAAAAGATTGTACAGTAAGCCAGTGTCATGGCGTTGGCTTCCAGCGTCACGATGCTGGCGCTGCATCAAGAGATCCAGAACGCCAATGCCGCGACGCTGGCTTTCAGCGTCGCGAGGGTGGCCCCATAATGATTTTGTCATTTCTGATTTTTACTCCAATTTTATCCTTATCAAACCCTAGTGTATAAATAGAATATTTGAAGTTTTTTGGAGGACTTTTGGGACGTGAGACATAGGAGAAAGCTCTTGGAGAGAAGAACAAGATGGTTGAACCAGGAAACATATATCAACTTCAAATTGATCCTCAAAATCTAGTTTTTCTTCTCTCTTTTCTCTATGTTCATGAATATTAGTAGGATATTTTCTGGAAATTTTTGAAGCGTGGATGTAGGGATAAATTTTCTCGAACCACGTAAAAATATCGTATATTGTATCTCTCTCTCCTCTTTATTTTTGACATATTTTTATTTCTCGCACTTTTATATTAACTTGCTATTTACTTTTCCTAAGTTATTATGCTTAGTTAATATTTGTGCTTTGCTATTTAATATTTATTTAAGTAATATTATTAATTTAATTACATGAAATCCTTTAATTATATACGATCATCTAATTCACCCCCTCTTGGTTGATTATATCCATCATTCAATTTTTTCATCAAAATTTTAATTTTTAAAAATAGAGTCAATTTCTCTGAGATTCTGTTTCGAATGGACCATGAGCTAGTCACTGAACGACTAATTCTAAGTGACGCCAAGCTATAAAACGGTATCATATTTAAGTTTTAATGAGTTTACATAAACAATATTACTGTATAGGTAAACCACGTTGCTTTTTTGTCATTAGGAGAAAACGTTGCACTTACATGAGATTGAACTTATGCCTGCAACGTTACGTGATAACCAAAGTTTTTTTTAAACATTTTATTATTTCCATCAAGTTGAGAGGTGTCTATACTTGATCACAAAAATTGTATGGGTATTTAGTACTCTTTGATACATACTAATGATCCTAGTCTTTCTATAAGAGATGTCTGTCTATTCCTTGATCAAATATTATGAACCTATATGTATTAATTAGTATACAAAGAATAAGAAGTTGGAGAAACATGTATATACGAAGCAAACATATGAATTTACAGAACAAATCTCCTATGTAAAACAAGCTACAAACAATTATAAACGAATTGATTGAAATTCAAGCTTCTTGTTTTGGAAAACGAAGGCTTCGATCCAAAACCATGTCAATATTTTAGCATAGCAACGACTCGATGAACATATCATCCTTCACTTCTTCCTTTGTTCTAGAGAATAGATTAGCATTCTCAAAGTCCTGGAATCCGAAACTCCCGGGGTTTTGCAGCATTTGTAGGGTAAAGGGTACTTGCCCTTCAGAAGCCGGCAGCCTCAGGCCATGGAGAAGGTTATTTGCAGCCGCTGGCTTGATTGTGGTGGACGATATGTTACTATTGTTAGTGTTGTTGAGTAAGGGCCGGTTGACGCAATGGGAAGTGCTGCCACGGGCGGCAGGGACATCATGGTTGTGTTTTCCTTCATAGGTTGTGATAACTGCCCTTAGATCATGAGAGGCTCTCTCAACATGCTTTCTTACAGGACATCCTGGATTTGTACACTTGTAGTAGCTCCTACACAAACACAAGCAATCACAACATTAGATACATGTTTTTTTAGTTTTCTAATTAAGGCTAGAGCGTTCACAGTTTTAAATGAACTGAAAAACTCAATACGATCACTTCTTAAAACTTACTGTTAAATAAGAGTAAACTAAAGTATTATAACTAGTATAGAAGATAAACATTCAGACGATATGGGGTAACGTTCATACAAACTATCCTGAACCACAACATGATATTCGAAATAAATAGTATATCAAACAGTCCAAACTAAGAGACACAAATAGCGGAACTAAAATGGCACAACAACCAAAAGGCCAACCAAGCTCTTATACCAAATTAAAAAGTTCAGTCAGTATACTTCTTAAAACCTAGATATTATGCAGAGGAGTATTGAGTTCTTTTATCCAGTACAGAAACGGCAAAGACATACGATATGTGGATAACAACGGCAACAAATTTTGAAAGTTTGAAAAGAATGTATAAGACTTTTACCTCGGGTTTGGATTTCCCTTCACTACTTTCTGCCCGTATTTTCGCCACCGATACCCGTCGTCTAGGATATCAATGTCACTGGTTGTTTGAACAACTACTCTAGGCTCTCTCTCGGTTCTGCATCCAGGAGCTGAAATACACTCATTTCCACCTTCTCTTTTCCTGTAAATCAATGGAAACACAAATTAGATTCAATTTCAAACATTTGTTACCTAGAACATAGAACGTCGTAATATGTTACTTGTCCAAGAACATGGTTACGTGGGGAAATACATGCTTATCCATAACACTATTTTATAGTACCATGTTAGTAATAAAAATTATGTACTACATCGATCAGAAGTAGTTTAAGTTTTATGGTTATGTGAAGAAAATTTAATAAACAAACTAAAACACAATCAAGAAAACAAATCGTTTACGTGAAGTTTTAACATTTTCGTCGTTTTATTTAACGTTAGTGATCCACGTTTCAAATCGTTCAATCCAAATTAGAAATTAGAAATCGTTACTACATTAGTGTTTTTCGTTAAGTATGCAATTGGTAATAGTTTGTAAAGAACACGTATATTGGAGAAGACAAAGTTACCATCTTTTGGAGTCGTGTTCATCATCGTCGTACTCATTTCCTCCTGCTTTACTGTTATGGGAACTCTGCTCAAAATCATCGCCTCCCATCGTTATCGAAGAATTCTCGGGCGTGGCTGCGGAATCCGTTTGTCCATGACACTGAGGGGCAAATCGGTCCGAGTATTCGTTAGCAGCAAGACTAAACGTCTGAATCGGTTGAGACGTGATAATCGACGATGATGACGACGACGATCTTTTAGTAGACTGAGGCCTGGGATGGTTATGGCTACCCTTGTAAACAATCTCAGTAATGTGGCCTTCCAATGATCTCTCAACTTTTTTCTTAGTTGGGCAACCGGGGAATGTGCATTTGTAATAACTTCTTGGGTTTTCACTTCCTTTGACTTGTTTTTGGCCATATTTTCTCCAGTTGTACCCATCATCAGATCTTCTGTTTAGTGTCTGAGGCTGTTGTTGATGATCATTATAACCGTTCTGATTGTTTGGTTTTAAGGTGGAAATCTCAGGGGAGAAGCTCTGGATTGAAGCTTTCCTTGAGAAACCATCACCCTGCTTGGCTTGTTCTTGACAACTCCATGGCTGCTGCTGTTGTGTGAAATTGGGAAAGTTTTGGGCTTCCTGTTTGATGTTAAGCTGGTTGTATCCATAATTGGTCTTCCAATTCAAAGCTTGTCCTGTACATGTACCGGTTGTCGGTGATGCCAGAGTCTGCATATATTAACACAATCATCGATCAGAATTCGTGAAATAAAAACAAAAATTGCAGTAAATGACAGGTTTCAAGTGGTCTGTAAGAAAACAGGTCGAAATTTCTCATAGTATAAATGAGTTCTGCATCCTTGAATGTTTGTTTGAATTAGGAAATTCAAAAACGAAAACCCATATGATAAAAAATCAAATTAATTCCTAGTCACCTTAGTCTTCTTTAATTAATTAAAGGAAAAGACAAGTGGGATTTATTGTGTTTGCATCCACAATAAACAAAGCAACAAAAACAACCCTCAAGAAAACCATTTTCTCAGTAACCAAACAAACAAATTCAAAGCGAATCACGAAATTGAAAGTGGAAACTTACGTTAGAGGAGTGAAGAAGAACAGGAGAATCGAGGAAGTCAGCTGGGCTTAAACCGGCAGGGATAGAGAAGTAAGAAGAGGGAGAAACAGGCGGCGGAGAAATGGGGAGTGAAGGCGGAGGAAACGACTTGAATTTAGGCACACCCGACCCTGTCCGTTCAGATAGACGGTCTGACAACAACCGACGACCACCACCGCCGTTGCTATTCGGTAGCTCATCAGTGCCAAAGGCTAATAAATCAGAGAAGGATGAAGTCATGAATGAGTTTGGGGAGAAGGTGAAATTTGATTGTGAATTTGCTGACGTCTCTACGCTCCCTGAAGATGATTCCATAGAAGAAACAGAGAGAGATGGAGAAGGTTAGAGAGAAAGAGAGAGAGGGCGTTAAATAGAGGAGAAGAAGAAGAAAACGAGGAGCTTTCTCGGATGCTCACGGCGAGTTTGACTGTGGAAAGTTTTGGCATTGCGTTTGTACATTATATTTTCTTTTTTTAAATAGTGGTCAAAACTCGTGGCTTTGACTGTGTGGCGGCTGACATGTCAAAGATATTTTCCTTTTACAAAAAAAACACATGGGAAAGTCTTGAGTACAGTAACTTTACTGTATGTGGATTAATATTAATCATTAGATCTCTTTTGTGGATCCAAAGGTTATTTCTCACTGTAGGTTACGGTATCTGTACCATAGCAGGACACAGATTGTTTTTTTTTCTTGTAGGCTTTCAATATTTTCTCTCTTACGCCCATTAACAGACAGAATAGGATAATGACAAAAATTTTAATATATCAAGTAATTGTCAATTTTTGACAAAAAAGTTTTGTCAATAATTAATTTACGGTTTAATTAATTTATAGATGACGTCATTTTGTTATAGTGGGAAGGGTAGTAAAATAGTTAAGATCATGGGTGTGAAAAAATTGACGAATCAATTAAACCGCCCAACGAATTGTAACAATTAGGTGATTTAAATTGTAAAATTGATTTGGTTTGGTTTTATTTTTAAAAAAATCATTAAAGTCAGTTTGAGTCCAGTTCCTCTTAAAATCATAAAACTCAAATAAAATTGACTATTTAAATATAAAGATAGTCTAATTTTATCTCGACCTAACTTAATCTTCATGCGGAAGCATGACAGGGTCTCAACTCAATTAAATAAGATTCATTTTATTATATATTAATTGAGTAGAAATTATTTTATGAACTAAGTTATATAATGAAATGAATAAGACTTATTTTATTAACATGAGTTTTTTTCCTGTATTAACTTTGTTAACTTTAAATATAAAGGAAATGTAACCGTCAACCCAACTCAACCCAAACTAAACCAATAACTAATGGTTTGCTTTGGATTGGTTGATATATTTGATCAGTTTGCTTTGGTTTAGTTTACTTATTTATCAAACCGATTATATTGGTTTGGTTATAAAATTGATCTAAAACCAAACTAAACCATCCAATGAATACCCCAAGTTAAGATAACGGTATTTTTTTAAGTGGTTTGACAAATCTGCCTACCTCCACCACTTATTAATTCTTAATATTACTACATACTCTAAAACTAACTCAATTGCCTAACTCAAGGAATTCGAGTTATATTTGTTAATATTGAATGATGAAACACCAACCAATGTATGATTGACACATCAACTATATAACTCCAGCGTGGATCCTACTTCAGCACGTACTAGGTCATGGTCATATGGTCTGACAGTAGATTATATAGATTTATTTATAGATAAAATGAAACTAGGGGTATGTGTAATATCAGAGTATTAAAATTACATATAAATAACTTTCTAACTTTGATCCATATATAAGTAATTACACGTCGTGGATTCTATAATTAAAAGTAAGAGACGAGCAAAAATGAAATACATAAAAAGGAAATGAAACTAAAATGTCAAAAAAGAAATGGGTAAAGAGTCTATATCAGCCATGTGGGCCTATCTCGGCCACGTGGGTCTACCTCGAGCATTTAGGTCTACTTCGACCATCTAGTTCTACCTTGATCATATGAGTCTATCTCTAACTTTGTTCAAGCATGACCATATGAATTTTGACACTTTGAGCCTAAATTACTGTAGGTATTAGATACAAGTAGTTCTGTTAAGTATTACATGAGACTTGAGTGTATATAATAACATAACCTTTCTTTTTATTGTTATAATATGATGCTTGATATCATCACGCTCTTTATGACATGACTGTTTATTACTTATTAATATGAGATTAGAACATTAACGTGGGAAGTGAAATTTGGTTCTGTAATGACTTCTCTTTCAAGCTAAGCCAAAGATAATGTGGAAAATTTGATGAAGTTGTGCATTCTAGAAGACATAGAGAAGAAGACAAGCAACGTGTTAAAGGGGCAACAGTATAGTTGTTTTGGTTTTAATGTCATTGAATTAAATAGAAGTAAAGTGGGGGAGACCTTACACTACTAACACTTCCGTTGAATAAAATATATATATATATGGTATCATATTTTGTCAATTTTCATCATCTATTGTGTCATGTGTCATCGAATAATTATGAACATAATATTAGAGAATTGGATGTTAATTTAGAATGCATTTATATCATTAATTATTTGTTATATAGTAATATGAGAACAAATGTTTTCAATTGCATTTGCAGAAGTGGTAGAATAAGTAAATTAAAATATTACACTAAATATTTAAACTTTACAAAACAAAATACTATTTTAATACATTTAAAAAATTAGTGGAAAATAAAATCATTTATATACTATATTTCATGTAAGAGGTTTCATATAAAACACTCCTATTTCACCACGTATTAATGTACAATTCGAATGTTAATAAAATTATTATTTAATAAGAAACTCATATATCACAATGGTAGGGATAAAAAAATTGGAGGCTTTCTAAGTGATTTTGAGTGTTGTACAGTATTTTTAGAAAAAAATAATTAAATTATAGTACTTTTGAAACTAATTCTAAAAGTAAGGTAGAATGATACATTTAGGACGAAGGCGTCTTTGCAAAAGACGCAAAGATATTTTTGTGGTGGTGCGGCCATAAATATGAGGTCACGTAGAATGTGTTTTTTGTAAAGACGCATTCATAAAAGTAGAAGGCGCCTTTATGAAAAATGCATTAATTAATAGTAGAAGACGTCTTTTATAAAAACGCCTTCAACGCTACCTTTAAAAATCACGGTACAGAAAGCAGAAGTAATTCTTTCTTAGCCTCAACCCCTCTTAGCCCGTGAACAAAACAACCCCTCATCCCGTGAACACCATTCCCCGCTAACGTTCGTCGTCGATTGTGACTGAAGTTTACTGCCATTTCACCGGCATTACACCCTCTCACTCTTTTCTCACTCTCATTCACACAAAAAAATTCTCAATCTCTCAAATCACTAGCGAGAAATTCTTAAACCCTAAGTATATTTTTAACTCATTTGATCTCTTAAATTTGTTCTTCAAATCTTGAAATTGAAATTGTTATGTATTGTTTAGTAGGTTGACAAATGAGGGAAAGGCTTATGATAGTTTTATGTTACATGAATGGTAATGTCTAATCGGTGCAAATAAAGTTTCTTATGATCAACTTCAATGAGGGGAATTGTAATTCATAAGAAGATTACTTTTAACGAGCTATATAATAATTTATGTGAAGCCTTGTCAATTGATCGTCTACATTGGAACTTGGACATAGTTTATCGTTATCCACTTACTCTTGGTGCTGGGTCATTCAACTATGTGAAATTTTTTATACGGAATGATAACGATGCTCAACTATTGTGCTTCAAATTCCTCCGTCAAATACAATTGAGTTATATTTAACCAAAAAATGCTAGAGATGAAGGAGGTCCTAGTATAAACTTGTATAATGACAATATGTGTGGAGTTGAGGTACACGATAGTGCAACGATTTCTTCTCCATTCCATGAGAATGACACGTATCCTATAGTACAAGAAAAAATATCTAGTAGTAGTTATTTGCCACATGAAGATGCAGATTCTCATGACGTTCATGTGAATCCATCTAGCTCTCCACGTAGCTTCTTCTTGGCAGAGTTTAAGGAGATAAATGCCTGTAATGTTATTGATGAAGATGATGACCAAGTTGAAGAGGATGATGTTATGAATCCCTGAGCTGAAATACTCCAACATGAACCCACTTCACCATTCCTTGCTCAGTTGGATTAGGATGTCGTAAATGCAAAGCTAGATCAGATATCCATCCAACGTACTGGGATATGGAATGAAACAAATTGATATATAAAGGTTTACGTTTTAAAAGTAATGTAGACCTTAAGTATGCTTTAAAAAGATACTCGATACTCATACATCAATACTTTAGTGTGGTCGAGTCATTGCCAAACCTTTAGGTTATAAAATGCAAGAAGTTTAATGAAGGTTGTCAATAGAAAGTTCGTGCGTGTCGTCGAAAATCACATAATATGTTTGAAATAACTCAATACACCAGAACTCACACATGTGTCTATCCAAGATTATCACAAGACTATTCACAGTTGGACTCAACATTGATTGCACGAGAGTTGTATCGTGAAACGGGATCAAACTAGATCTGTTGCAGCACTTCATCAGATGGTGAAAGATAAATTTGGATACGATGTGCATTATAGAAAGGTATAGGAAGCTAAACAAAAAGCAATTCTTAAAGTGTTTGGTGATTGTGATCAATCTTACCAGCAATTACTAATATGGTTGAATATGCTTGTGAAGTCGAATCCTGGGACTGTAGTTCAATGGAAAACACATAACATCAGTGAACCAGGTAATGCGATATTCGGATATGTGTTCTAGTCTTTTTCTACTGCTATAGAAGGATTCAAATATTATAGACCAGTCATTCAAATTAATGGCACATTTTTATATGGAAAATATAAGCATAAGTTGTTGATTGCCACGTAGATTGATTCAAACGGACGTATTTTTCCAATTGCTTATGCTATAGTTGATGAGGAAACCATAGATAGTTGGTCATGGTTTTTGTATTGCTTGAGGCATTTTGTTACGCAGAGGGGGGGACTTGTGTTAATATCCGACTGACATGCTGGTGTGTGCATTTCTTTGATAATATTGAAAAATGAAAATGGACTCTAGCATTCGATGTTGGATACCGATAGGGTTGGATGACAACAAACGTTGCAGAATGCTTTAACGGTGTACTAAAGGGAGATGTTACCATTTACGGCTTTGGTTGAGTTGACGTTTTATCACAGTGTGAATTGGTTTGAAAAGCGGAGAAGTGAAGTTAGAGATGCCTTACTACTAGGTAAAGTGTTTACTGCTTATGCTGTTGAGAATATGAAAACTTGGGAAGCCAGGGCTAGCTCACATGAGATCACAATGTTTTATCGTGCTAATGAGAGGTTCGAGGCTCTCACGGGTCGACATCGGAATCACATGTACAAATGAAGAAACAAATAGTATGTGAATTTAAAGGAACAAACATGTACTTGAAACAAGTTGCAATCATTTGACCTCCCATGTTCCCATTTGTTAGTAGTGTGCGCACATACTCGTATTAATAGTTCTCAATTCATTGAACATTACTAACACTAGTCAGGGCTTGCTGAGTGTTATAAGCCACAGTTCAACCCTCTTCCACGTGAACATTATTGGGAAGTTCCTAACTTTTTAATAGTGCACCCAGATCCAACTAGGACGCAGGAGAAAGATAGACCCAAGTTGACCCGTATACGAACAATCTTCGAATGACTCATAATATTTGACTTAGTATATTTTTATGTAATTCAATGTAATATTTGACTTAGTTCATTTTATGTGATTATAATTAAGATTTTTGTATGCAGGTTAGGTTGTTGATGATTTTTGTATGCAGGTGTTAGCTTCTGCACTGAAAACGTCTTTTGTAAAGATGACTTTTGTCAACTGGAAGGTCTCTTTACAAACGATCCCTTCTAACGTGGTCAATACTACCTTAGTTTTGAAATTACTTTCAAAATTTCCTTATTTTTAAAAAAAAATAAAAATCACATTAAACCCAAAAATTTCCCACTTTTTAACTATATGTGACATGTGAAAAGAGAGGTTCTAATATTATTTTTTAACTTTTAGTTTTCTTTATATATATTAATAACTCTATTATTATTATTATTATTAAAGTTATGATACGTAACTAAATGGACGGAAAAATAAACTTTTTATTTTATGTGCATAGCAGTTAAGTTTCCATTTTTTATTTTTTCAATTGTTGTTGAAGTTAAATACGTAATATTTTTACTTTCCACAACACATAAAAAACAAGTATTATTCATCCTCCATCCCTTCCTTTTATGTCTTTATCTATCTAATGTATATTTACATTCAAGTTTATTGGAATAATATATGGACACTGCATTAAATTTCTATTGACATGATGTATTAACAATTTTATTGGCATGATGTATTAAAAAAAATGAAGGAGGGTGGAAGTGTGAATCGTAGTGGTGGTTTAAAAACACTCAATGGACACTGCATTAGATTTCTATTAATAATTATACGTTGGAGAATTAAACATTGTTTAACTCATCTTAATAGCTAGCAACTAAAAAATATTCACTTAAAAAGAAGGGTAAATTACAATTTTATCTCTTGTAGTTTGAGATAGTTTTTATTTTCAACTCTGTACTTTTAAAAAATAACAGAGTAGACCCTACAGTTATATTATTATTCTACATTTACCCTTCCGTAGGTACTCTCCTTTAAAAAATTAACGGACTGTCACGGTTATCCTATGTGACAAATTATTTAGTGCCACAGCAGCCGTTTTATTACCTAAGCAGCCACGTGGCTTTAATCCTTACCCAAATTACTCCAATATTTTCCCCTTCTTCTTCCTTCTTCCCTCATCCCTCTTCGCAGCCTGTCGAGTACAACCTTTCGAGTATAACCATTGTTGCAGCCTTTCGAGTACAACAGCCCATTGCATTTTGAGATACTTCTTCCCCCCTCTTCGTGAAGGCCATGATTAGGGTTGGGTTCTTCTTCCCCCAATTCACGATTAATTAGGGTTTTATGCCTTCTTCCCCCAACCTGCTTCTCACCAGTCTGTAAGAAAAATCTATGAGTTTTCTTCTGTCTTTCCCTTTTCTCTCTTCTTTGGCTTCTTCAACCTCAATGAAACTCATTTCACATGGACGCCAATGACCACCATTATGTTATTGTGGATTTGTTGCTCAGATCAGGACATCGTGGACACATGCAAACCTAGGGAGAAATTTTTTTAGTTGTTATACATACTTGGTGAGTTTGTGCTATATGACTTTGATGAATTTTTAGAATATCTATCTAATATTGTTTTACTGTTAGGGTAGGGATGATCCAGGTTATGGATAGTTTGCTTGGTGCGAAGATGATTTACCGAATTCAAAGAAATGATTAAGTTTTTGAAGAAAAATATGAAATTGTTAGAGCAGAAGAATGACCAATATCGTGAGAAAATGAAGAGGATGTGGTTGTTTCTGGTATTATCATGGCTTATAATTGTGTTCATGTTATTATTAAGATGCCTCAAAGTTTATCTGATCATCCAATCGTGTTCGTGACAATTTGAATCTCATATTTTGATGTTGTAGCATTGTATCGTGTTTACGTAATTATATTTATATGGGATTTTAATATGTAATTTTGTTTACATGGGATCTTGCAAATGTAATTGAGTTATATAATTGTGATTACTTTACATGAATTCTGTGAAAGTAATTCCATCAATATACCGTACACATTCAGTCAATATTCCATACACATTCTGTCAATATATAACCATAGACCTAATTCAGTACAAAATATTACATACAACTTAATTCATTGAAAGAAGCTTTCATGAAGCTTTCATTGCAATATACTCAAATTGTCATTGAAATTGCATCTTAAATTTCATTAAAATCTAGCACATATGAACATCAACATCAACTAATCTAACACCTATTAACATCCCAAAACAGAATGCCCAAAATATCCCAGCACCCATTAACATCAACTAACAACACAAAATAACTAATCCAGCACCCATATAGTCAACACCTATTAACATCCCCTAATCCAGCATAAAAAACAGTACCCAGAACCTATTAACATCACCTAATCTAGCATAAAAATAGTTTCTAGCAACACAAAACAGAAACTTTACAATAGCACAAAATAGAAATAGTTTCACTAATTGCTTCATCTTGTTTCACTCCCAGCAGCAGCACCTCTTCCCCTTCCTTGACCTCTCCTAGCAGTAACACCTCTTCCCATTCCTTGAGTTCTACATTGTCCTCTTCCAATTTGCTTGCTTGAGTGACTGTTTGACTTCCAATAGCACCAGTAACAGAACTATTTGCTTGAGTTCCAACAGTGCTCGCTTCAGATGCAGTCTAAAAAGATAAATTAAAGTATAATATACATCAAATATATGTTGAACATGAACATAAAAAAATAGATTACATGTAAAGTAGAAGCTTACTCTGAATCTCATGAAAATTTAGATAGTTCGTCACCTGCCGAGTCATCTGCTTCAACAGGTCCAAGATATACTTCTACTATTAATGTAGAGAGAGTACATTCGTCATCCTCTACATGAGTAGATTCACTATGTTAAAATTTTTTATAAATAGATATATGTAAATATTGTTTATTATAGGATTAGATTTGTTATATGCATATTTTTGTAGCTTTTTTGATATATATATATATATATATATAAATGATGTAGGCAAAGAACATTTGTCATCCTCTATATGACTAGAATAACTATGTTTAAGATTTATTATAAATAAATCTCTGTAAATATTTTATTTTGTAGGATTATGTCTATTGCAAGTATGTTTCTATTATTTGCAGCATATGCTTAAACTAAATGTTTTATAGGATGAAACTTTAGTGAAAGCTAGCGGAGATTTTGGATGAAGAGTATATATATTATATAAATAAAATAATAGCACGTTTATGTTATTTATGTACTTTTTATGATATGTATGTAAATAATGTTTAAATATATATTAACTAATTTATTATAAATTATAATTATTATTTATCTCAACTTCCCTTATATAAATGTATATTATAAATTATACCCAAACATATTATTATAACCAATCATGTGCAAAGCACGTGCCGGTTACCTAGTATTAAAAAAATAAGGAGAGTGGAAGTGTGAATAGCAGTGGCGGTTTTAAAAAAAAAACTCAAATGGACACTGCATTAAATTTCTATAAACAATTATTTGTTGGAGAATTAAACATCACTTAATTCATCTTAATAGCTAGCAATTAAAAAACATTCACTTAAAAAGAAGGGTAAACTATAATTTTATCTGCTGCAGTTTGAGGTAGTTTTCATTTTCAACACTCCATTTTAAAAAGTAGCAGAGTACACCCTACAGTTGCATTGTTGTTCTAAACTTACCCTTTCGTAGGTACTCCGCATAAAAAAATTAACAGACTATCACGATTGTCCTGTGATAATACGTGACAAATTATTTAATACCACATCAGCCGTTTTATTACTTGAGCAGCCACATGGGTTTAATCCTTACCCAAATTACCTCATTATTTTCCCCTTATTCTTCCTTCTTCCCCCCTCCTTCTTCGCAGCCTTTCGAGTACAACCTCATGGGTTTAATCCTTACCCAAATTACCCCATTATTTTTCCTTTATTCTTCCTTCTTCTCCCTCCCTCTTCGTAGCCTTTCGAGTACAACCTTTTGAGTACAACCTTTCGAGTACAAAACCCCATTGCATTTTGAGATACTTATTACCCCCTCTTCACAAAGGCCATGATTAGGGTTGCGTTCTTCTTCCCCCAGTTCATAATTAATTAGGGTTTTATGCCTTCTTCCCCCATTCTGCTTCTCATCCGTCCGTAAGAAAAATCTTTGAGTTTTCTTCCGTCTTCCCCCTTTCTCTCTTCTATGGCTTCTTCAACCTCAACGGCACTCATTTCACATAGATGCCGATGACCACCATTATGTTATTGTGGACTTGCTGCTTAGATCAGGACATCGTGGACACATGCAAACCCAAGGATGGGATTTTGTTGTTGTTATGCATACTTGGTGACTCTGTGCTATACGACTTTGATGAATTTTTAGAATATCTATCTAATATTGTTTTACTGTTAGGATAGGGATGATCCAATTTATGGATAGTTTTCTTGGTGCGAATATGATTTACCAAATTCAAAGAAATAATTAAGATTTTGAAGAAAAATCTGAAATTCTTAGAGCAAAAGAATGACCAATATCGTGAGAAAATAAAGAGGATGTGGTTGTTTCTCGTATTAGCATGGCTTGTAATTGTGTTCATGTTATTATTAAGATGCCTCAAAGTTTATATTTTTATCTAATTGTGTTCATGACAATTTGAATCTCATATTTTGATGTTGCAACATTGTATCGTGTTTACGTAATTATGTTTATATATGTAATTTTGTTTATATGAAATTCTGCTAATGTAATTCAGTTATGTAATTTAATTATATAATTGTGATTACTTTACATGAATTCTGTGAAAGTAATTCCATCAATATCATGTACACATTTAGTCAATATTGCATACACATTCTGTCAATATATAACCATAAACTTAATTCAGTACAAAATATTACATACAACTTACATTGAAAGAAGCTTTCATTGCAATATACTCAAATTGTCATTGAAATTGCATCTTAAATTTCATCAAAATCTAGCACATATGAACATCAACATCAACTAATCCAACACCAATTAACATCCCAAAATAGAATGCCCAAAACATCCCAACACCCATTAACATCAACTAACAACACAAAATAACTAATCTAACACCCATACAGTCAACATCAACTAACATCACCTATTAATATCCCTTAATCGAGCACAAAAAAAGTATCGAGAACCTATTACCATCACCTAATCCACCACAAAAATAGTTTCTAGCAACATAAAACAAAAACTTTACGATAGCACAAAACAAAAATAATTTCACTAATTGTTTTATCTTGTTTCACTCCCAGCAACAACACCTCTTCCCCTTCCTTGACCTCTCTTAACATCAACACCTCTTCCCATTCCTTGAGCTCTACCTTGTCCTCTTCCAGAGTTCCTTGCTTGAGTGGTTGTTTGACTTCTAATAGCACCAGTAACGAACTGCTTGCTTGAGTTCCAGCAGCAGTGCTTGCTTCAGATGCAATCTAAAAAGATAAATTGAAGTATAGTATACATCAAACATACGTTGTACATGAACATAAAAAAACATATTACATGTAAAGTAGAAGCTTACTCTGAATCCCATGAATCTCTTCGCACCCCAACTGGTTCGTATATCAGTGTTCTCCATTCTTGGGCCAACATTCTTTTATAGCAACCGGAGCCCCCTTACATGTCCTCTTATTATGCCCAAATGTGTGACACTTGCTATAGGAAGGTTCTAGAACACATATGCTCTGGAGGGTTCTAGAACACATATGCCCTAGAAGGTTCTAGAACATATATGCTCTTGATTAAAAGACTTTACATGCATGCTATTCTCTTTTTGCATCAATGATGCATATAATCTCCATGGACAACCACTAACAGTACACTTCACCAGTACTCTACGTGCCTCATTTTTTACAAACTTCAAATCATACTGACTTTGTCTACCATGTGCCTTAATAACATCTCTAAGCTCAACTCTATTTTTAAACTTCATGCCTAATTTAAAAATAACATTATGCATGTCACCATCAGCTATGAATTCTGGGAATACTTCAGAATTCTCCTCATTAAAATTGAGAGGAAAATTCAACTCCTCAGAATCAAGCTCTACTTATGGCACTTGTGACAATTGTGGCGCAACCCCTCCAATATCAAATTCATTATTATTTAGCTTATAATCACTGTCTACAACATTCTCTAAGTCAATACTCCTAACACTTGCATCATTATCATTGCCGCCACTAGATTCACTATCACTGCCCACGCTATTACTCCCCTCACATCAATTACTATCACTTTCATCAATATGCATATTCTCATTATCAGCATTCAAATTACCAGCATTCTAAGACTCAAGTGAATGTGCAACATAAACATGTATAAGTCTAGTAGGTGGAACTATCCTACACATTTGCATTACATCACTATCGGTCATTATCTCTACCAAACAAGATTCAATATCTCACTAGGCTTTACATAATACATGGTAGTATATTTATAAGCACCAAAACAATCAAATTTATCCTCTAGTTCTAGCATACTCATCTTACCTGAGTCACAATCATAAAAAGTAGAGATTTTACCTAATAAGTATCTTGTAGAATTGGACCATTCAAATTGTTCATTATGATGCACATGAATTGAAAATGGATATGGAGTTCATTATGATGCACAATCAGTATACAATTAGATCAGAAATCCCTTAATTATAAACTTAGACTATATTAATTACTCAATTAGGAATTAGGGTTCCAATGGGGAATTAGGCTTTGTAAATTCTGAAACCCTAAATCCCCACAAGAACCCTATTTCCTAAAATTTGGGAACCCTAATTCCTAAAATTAGGAACCCTAATTCCTATGTGAAGAACAGAACAAAGCAATAACTCAAGCACATCCAGAAGAATAATAACTCGAAGAAAACAAACTCGAAGAATAGAACAAAGCAGAATAAAATAAACTCGAAGAACAGAACAAAGCAGAATAAAACAAACTCGAAGAACATAAAACATACTTCCTCGAAACAGTGACAACCTCCTTAGAGACCAATAACTCGAGCACACCCAAAAGAACAATAACTCGAGCATACCCAAAAGAACAATAACTCGAGCACAATAGTTGTGAGAGGATAGTGATTTTTCGCGAACCCTAGTCACCTAATTTGGGGAGAGTGATTTTTTCAAGAGTGATTTTTTGAAGTTGTAAAAAATTGAGTTAGAGGTGCAATTTGGGTAAGGGTTAAACTCACGTGGCTGCTCGGGTAATAAAATGACTGATGTGGCGTTAAATAATTTGTCACGTATTATCACGTAAGACAACCGTGATAGTCTGTTAATTTTTTTAAGCAAAGTACTTACGGAAAGACAAATGTGGATCAACAATGTGATTGTATGGTCTACTCTACTACATTTTAAGATGAATGGTTGAAAATAAAAACTATAATAAACTGTAGGGGGTAAAACTATACTTTACCCTATAAAGAATTGCGTTTTTGGAGTGGCCACCATAAATCTGTTTGCTTAATATTCTCACAAACCGTAGCATCCATCAACAACTACACCATTTTTCATTCGCATAGCATATGTTTCTTCCTTTCCAAACGTCTGTTTTTTAAGAAATTATTATACATTATTTTCATTCCTACTTATTTATACTATTGATAGAAAAACTTCATGGGTTCAGTTTTTCATTATGAGGGATTTAATGGAAATCAAGTTGATTAATAACTTGATTATCTGGTGAGGTGATTTTCAAACACAACAAATTTTAGATGTATTTTTACTTTTTTATTTTCTAATCATGTATTTATCGTTTTATTATTTTGTCTAACACTTAGTATATAGATGTGGGATGAAAGCAAAAGTTTTTTGTAACGAGATACTACAAATTTATAAAATTGAATTCGAAAAAAAAGTGGGTGGAGTGAAAGCTATATGTTTTTTAAATTATTATCATGGCCTGATAAATAAATATTTGGTAAACTGAAAGAAGGAATAAAAGTTTTCATCCTCTTAATTTCAAGGCATATTTGTTGTTTTACTTTCAAGTTATTAATTTACTATATAAATTCCAAATTTATTAATTTAAAAATAAATGTCATATAAACATTAATTAAAATAATTTTTTTACAAAACCGTGCGTAACAAGGGCATTCACCTAGTTAAAAGTGAACTTAAACTTTGAGATGATATCACACACAATTTAATATAAGATGGTAGTTCAATAATGGAAGTGCCAACAGAAATAGTCAACCTAAAATGAGTGGGTCCGAGGCAATTTTTTTTTTAATTTTGGTAGACCCTCAAATTAAGCGGACAATAATCCAAGAACATTTCTGGTAACTATGATATGTTGTTGGAGATTGTGATTCTATCATGTTGATGGAACATGATAAAATCTTGTTCAATCTATATCGTTGATGATAATCTAGATTAGTTCTAAGAAAAGATAAAAAAAATATTTTTTTTAAATAATATCTTTTCACCTCGGCGGTTGGATAAGGTGATTGTAACCATTCATGACTTCACAAACAAACAGAGAATTTAACGACAAATGTCTTCCTCTTAGGATCCTTGACAAGAGATGATATGCTTGTATTGTTGGGTGGGCAAAGTCAAAACTTTGATTTTCTTTTTTTGAACCCATATTTCCATTATTTGATGCTTTATAAACAACTCAAGGGAAGATGTTTATCACAAAATTGCATCTGAACTGTCTAATCAAATCATGATAAGCCAGATCGGTTGGCTATGAAAACAAAATATTGTTAATTTTTTACTAACATACAGTTGAATCTGAGTTGTTCAGATAAAAAGAGAACCCGATCTTGCTACAGTGGAGAATCTCAATCCCAAATACTCAAGGACTGAAGCCCAAGAAATACATATATATAGAATAGACAAACACAAAACTTGATCAAAGTCAAAAATGTGGAAATGACCATTTGGTCAATAGATTTAAAGAACATGTTTAAAGTAAACTCCATCTGCTGAGTGAATGACTAGTTTGGGGTACGGCTTCTTCTAGTACCATGTTATCTTTGTGGTCAACTGTTTTAATCCCATTATTATTAGCTCCTAAAATTCAACTTGGCTGGTCATCACCACCCACAGAGTGCATAACGAACTCACCTAGCTATCCCCACTGCCACAGCAGCGAATGTGTTCATCTTTACCCATTATCAACACTGGCTGAGGCTGACTTTTGAAAACTGGGTCATCATTCTGTTTTCCTCCTCCCCAATAAACTATGGTGCTTCTGTACCCGAACTCCTCGGAAAATGTAGCTTCCAGCCTTTAGGATCTACGTCAACCTGCTAACAATTCATAATTTACATGTTGAATCATGTTTAACATTCAGAGAAACCTGGTGCCTAAAATAGTTTAGCTTCCAAATTGATTTGGCCATTGAGTCATAGACCAGCTTAACACAAAGACAAAAAAAGTTGGGTGATTATCTTCTAAAAAGCATAGTTTCCATTTGCTAAATCATTCCGAAAATGCTTGATGAGACCATAAAACTAACCGAGCCTGATAGGCTTTGTTGATTTTGATATTAGGATAAATTCTTTCAATAATCATTAAATAAGTAAATGCCCCTCCCACAGGTGATAAGCAAGCAAGTTTTTTTTTTCAAAGTTACATTATAAATTCTAAGGGGAATAGAGAAATATGACTCGAACTCATGACCTCTAGAATATGGGTGTGAGAACATAATCAACTGCGTCAACCTCTTGTCGATAAGCAAGCAAGTTTACAATCGCAAAGTTATCATATAGTACACATTGATGCAAAAGTGGAAACAAAACAAAATGTTATACTTAAGAGTAAAAAAACTTAACCCGATTACTCCGTAAAATTTAAATGTTAAGGAAAGGAGAACTGGGGACCTTATAACTCGCACGAAACATGGATATCCAGGTGATGTAAGACAATATTCCAACACACTCTCTTAAACCACAACATGATAGTCGAACTAAGAAGCATACCGACTAACAAAAAGGAATGCTCAACTAAACTCTGATACCAAATTGAAAAGCTCAACCCGGGTTTTAAGGAAAAATGAATTGATGCTTATAATTAGCACAAAATGGATATATCTAGGTAATGTGAGACAACACCAACACTTCGAATTTCGTGATCAGAATCAAAATTGTAGCGACTAGAAGCAAAATAGAGAATAACATGGATAAAAGGGAGAGAGAATAAAGTACCTGGAATGCTTTGTCCCTCCAATGAAACTCACAGCCGCGTGCTTCCATGTACTTGAATATAGACGGAGGGAGTAACGGTTTAAACGATACGTGAAGCTTCACTTTTCTAAGCCCACCGCATGCCAAGAGTGCGGCAGCCAACCCACCTGCAGTCAAACCTGCCAAGTGCAATATGGTCATGTTCTGAAGGCAGTTTATGCTTGCCAGTGACAATAGCCCCACGTCCGTTACTGAACAGTACGATAAGTTTATCTGCATCAAACAGATACATGAATGGTTAATTTCAAATATTCATTCTATTAGAGTGTCGAGCCTATCACGCGCTTAAACATGGGGTTCTGGGGTTATTTGGATCTGGATCATCTCACCCTTATATTAAGGATATTAGGCGGCCGGTTATGGGTGTTGTGAAAACAGAGATAGGCATGAGGCTGATAGATTATCATAAAACCTCTTCTTCTTGATCATAGTGACAACTTGCAGCTGTAAAGTGGACATAGCTCTCTCAGACTAAGGGTGGACCACTATAAATTGTGTGTTGATTTTGTGTTTCCTGTTTTATAATTATCACTACTAAAAGATTGTGACTTTTTAATCCCGAACACCTTCTGTATTCTGAACAAATGTCGAAAACGTCGAAAAGGGGGGAGGGTTACCTGCTTGAGGCTCTGGGAAAACCGAGCGAGTGGAAGCATTCCGTTATCGTTAATGTTGAAGCACTTCTTTATATCCAGCAATGCAAGTTGCTTACATCCCATTGCTATGGCTGATAACCCCAAAAATGAAACAGTGGGACATCCTCGAAGCTCGAGTGCTTTTAGTCTCGAACATTTCGACAATGATATTAGCGAAGAATCCGTAATGCTATCGTTATAAGCAATGTTGATCATTTCGAGAGCAGGGCAGCCTTGAGCTATTGCTCCTATACCCTTGTCAGTTATCCCCGATGACCTAACAAATGACAACAAAGATTACAGTAACATTCTTGTTTCTAAGACTTTGCTGCAAAATATTTATGACAGGGATGAAAGTGAAAAACTATTCTATATCAAAACAAGCATTTGATGTACATCTACCTGTCTTACATAAATTTCAAATGACCAATCCTCAATCAAACTAACGCTCAAACCTGAAATTCCCACCTGTCTTAATTGAAGCATGGTTTCTTGTTTCTATGGAGTTTTACAATTTCAGTCAAATGTAGGGAACATTGCTCTCTTTAAAATTGCCACAATGCCACCTAACCGAAACGAAAACATCTGCAGAGTTCAAAAGCAACAAACCTGTACAAGTCGATCTCCTTAAGCTTTGAACAACCACTTCCAATGTGAATGATTCCATCATCAGTAATTTTTGAGCAAATTCCCAGCTTCAAAACACGAAGTTCAGAACATCTTGAGATAGACTCCAAACCTAAACACATGAAAACGAAAAACGTTAATCTTCTAAAGATAATGTATGTGTTATCCCATACGAGAAAACCCAATTCATGTGCAACCTTCATCGTCAATCTCATTGTCAGTTACATCCAACTCCTCTAACGATCCACAGGTTTTTCCAATCAGCACGAACGCATCTTTAGAAACCAGAGTACATGACTCCATCCTAAGGGAAGTAAGGGAGGTACAATAGTTAGTTATGGCATCAATGGATGCATATGTTATCTTTCTGCAGCATGTGATATCCAATTTCCTCAGTTCCTTGTGTTTCTCCACTAAAATAGATAGGCCAGCATCTACCAACCCCGAGCATTTGCTTAAGCTCAGCTCCTTGAGTGAGCCACGCCAATCAGCTATGGCTTTTGCACCCGAGCTTGTAACCAAACAACCATCTAGTTTAATGGAATTCAACCCCGTAAAGTTATGTAGACATTTGGCCAAGTCAGTAGTTACCTGTACCTCCAAGAAGAAAACAATGAGCCAAATGAAAGATTAAAGAAACTTATATTGTACATCATTTTGAACTTACTGCAGAGCCATGTGATAAGATGAGCTGATGTAGATTTTCAGCGCCATTAGTCAGAGAAGACAAGCCCACATGACTTACGTTCTGACAATTGGAAATATTAAGTGTCTGTTGAGAAAGCAAATGTAGATTAATGTTAGCATAATATTGAATCTAAAGAACTGGTAAAATATAAATCCGATAATGTAAAAAGGGTACTTTTAATGACTTGGAGCTTTGTTGGAGGGTCGAAAGGCTGTCATCGTCAATTCCAAGGCATCCTTCAAGAACTAAGTCTTCAAGATATTGGAGATGGAGGATAGGTGGGAGACATTTCTCTGTAATCTAATAATACAAAAAATCGTATCAACGCATTAGGTGTAAGATAAGTTACTTGCATTTTTAAGAATGAGGAAAACATTTACCAAACCATGCTAATGCATTCAAGTGTAAAATAAAGGCAGCTCAGAAATTAAGTAACTATTAGACATAGGGGGTTCAAAAAGAGACTAGTAGAGCCCAGTATTGTGAGCTTGGTTCTATTGGTTCACCGTTCACTTCAAGGTTCAACAGCAGCTTGACCAACATTTAAGCTCTAAAATCTGGCTTGTCAAAAACCAAGCCAAAAGAACAAAAAAGAAGAAGTGATAAGTTGGCACATATATCTTCCAGACTCAGAAATTCGAGGAGAAAGGCAACTAAAAGCTAAAGCATTTAAAGCCTTCATATATGAATCTATCAAAGAAAGCTACTTGTTAGTACTTATCAGACTCAGAAATTCAAGGAGGAATGCAAATTAAAAGCATATGAAGCCTTATATATTGAGTCTATGATAGAAAATTAGTACTTCCTTAATCAGTGGTTACAGAACAATCCTCCACTTAATTGAGCTTATTATAAATAACTAAAATGGTTTAAAGAGAAGACAGAGGAATACCGGTAAGTAAGAGAGGTCTAAACTCCGAAGCTGCTTGCACTTCACAGCAATCAATGCAACACCCAAATCAGTAACGCGCAGACACCATTTCAAGCTTATAAGCCTTAATTTTTTACACCCAACTGCTATACACCCAATCCCCATATCAGTAATCGACTTACACCTCCCCAACCACAAGCTCTCCAGGTTCTTCGCCTCCGCTATCACCTTCGCCGCCGTGTCTGTCAACGAGATGCCATTGGACAAATCGATTTCAACCAAACCCAAACAGTTCGATACCAAATAGGACAACCCAGTATTGGTGAAGAACCTCGAACGCGACAGATTGATTGAACGGAGCGTAGTTTTCCAAGCCAATGATATCGAATTCAACGTTGTGTCCTCCACGCAAGGACAAAGTGAAAGGTTAAGTTCCGATATAGAGGGGTACCGATGGACAGTCCTAGAAACTAAGTCGGAGCGGAGCGGTTTGAGCGATTTGCGGTGGCGAGACTCGATGAAGTAGAATGACTTGCAGACGAGGGAGAATGATTTTCGGGCAAATGGGTCATTATTAAGATAATCGAGGATGGCTAAAATGATCTCCTCGGTGAGCGAATCGAAGGGGCTTGAGATGAGCTCGTCGATGTTGGCAAATTTGGTATTTTTCATGGTGAGTTTTGGGATTGATAGATCTAAAACAGAGAGTTGAGAAAATGGGAAACAGTTAAGAAAGTGTGGTTGAAGAGGAATGAAGCCCAAGGAAGAGAGGAGAATGGAGATTTGCTTTTGTGGAATAACCGTTAAGAAAATGGGAAACAGTGGATCAGCTGGGGAGGTTCAGCTGTGGAAGGATAGGAAAAAAGGTTCAATGTGAAATTACATTGCTAGCCCTGACATGCGTTAGGTTGATAATTTTTTTATTTTCTAGTTTAAGTGTGATCAGGGCCGTCCAACTCTCATCAGACTGCTTAAAATGCATGAGTGAGAAAACAAAATCCATTGTAATGTGACCAACCCATCCTATCTGCTTTATTCTCATTTCGGCTTTTGGTTTCTTGACCATCTAGTTTTTAGCTTATCATGTATTAATTCAATTAGTGAAAAGTGAATTTTTACATTATCATTCTAATATTAATATCAATATCAGAAGGGATATAACTTTCTATCATCACCCATAAATCCTACATGATGAGGGTGGATCATGTTGAAATTGATATATGACATTGATCATAACATGTTATAAAAGTTTCCATTAAAACTAATCATGACAAAGAAGTCAATAGGGGTCGTTAGTTTCTATAAAATAGACAAATATAAATGTTTTATTGTTCTTGAGATTACATATATATAAATGTTAATGTTGACAGGTAAAAATAGGAGAAAGGGAGGGGCATATTTGGAATAGAAGAAGAAAAAGAAGGATCACATGTTGGCTTATAAAGAAAGGAAATTGGAAATGAGAGAAATCCCATTTGGGGAAGGGAACATATGAGGAAGGACAGATGCAAGTGTACATTGTACGGCTTTTCTTTTTA
This sequence comes from Datisca glomerata, assembly GCA_003255025.1. Taxonomy (NCBI): domain Eukaryota; kingdom Viridiplantae; phylum Streptophyta; class Magnoliopsida; order Cucurbitales; family Datiscaceae; genus Datisca; species Datisca glomerata. Next base: position 2,495,395 of record QANY01002375.1, read on the forward strand.
TAAAAAACGTACGTACGTAGCTGACTGGACTCTTCTTTCTTTTACTTATTCCACCTTACATGTCTCTTCATGGAGCGTGTTGTTACGATCTAATAATACGCGACCACGATGCTTTTTTCGGCAATATGCTCAGCCGGCCCTTGTTCACGAGAGCTGCAACGAGTACGCCTCTCCCTTAATTGTTTTGAAATTTTTAATATTATTACTGACAAAAGCCTACCTGTAATTTTATCAACACTGAATATTCTCTTTCTATTGTTTTATTTATTTTATTTAAATATTTAATATTATAAGATATCATGAGTCATAATTTAAATAAAAATTCTTATGAATGATCAGGTTTAATATAGATAGGACATGAACTGTATTGAAGACGGCGATTCTCATAGGATTCCCTCATCAAGGATCTCTAGGGTAGAAGATCAAGTTGACTCTTACAGATCACTTAGACGACGATTCTCATAGGATTCCCTCATCAAGGATCTCTAGGGTAGAGGATAAAGTTGACTCTTACAGATCACTTGATGCACATCTCCCTTCAACCCTTTGAACGAACCCTTTGAGTGAAATGCGACAAAAGGAAGGAATCTATTAATCAACCCCATCATCTCCACCCCATAGGAACTAAAATAATTTAGTACAGTGGTTGAGACTATTTTCCTTATTAATTAGGATTTAATTCTTTTGAAGAGTCTAATAACTATTAAATACATCAGGCTGGTATAGAGGAGTGTGTTCTTAAGATCATCTGGTGAAGGACTAATCAAGATGCTCTTAATCTAGTCCGGACTGACCATTAAATAAAAAAATAGTTACTGCTAGTAATTTAACATGAGAGGATTGTGATTAGTAGATTGTATCGTTGATTCAGACTTTAGCGGTCTCGAGCTATTGAACATGGATTTCAACTATTGAGATTTGAGTCAACGTGCTAAATTAGCCTAAAGCCTTTCTTGTTCATCCCCAACCCAGGCTGCTTTATAGTATCCGTTCAAAATATATCTTGCAAATAACTTCTTATGTCGTACCTTAGCCTAAAGCCTTATTTGTAAGGGTGTTTACGGTTCGGTTCAGTTTGATTTTTTTTTATAAAAAATTAAAAAAGTCATGAATTACGCGTGATTAGTCGAAGTTTGTGCTCCACATATAAGTGATTTGTATAGAAAAACATCTTCGAACATAATTCATGAATCATGTGTGATTAGTCAGGAGTGTACGTAAACAAAAACAAACACCCATATAAATGTTAGAAATCATATTAGGTTAAGCTTTATAATAGATTATATTATCTGATAAATGGCTGATTTTTTGCTCAGTTGATCACTGAAGAATGATCTTTTCTCGATTAATTTGTTCTAGGCACGAGGTCTTTTCATCGTATACCTTTATTTATGGGTATTCGACTCTAAATCAAATGCGACTGCACCTATCCCCTCTTTCTTCACTGCTAATACTGTCTCTGATTCTCGTGGCTAAACTCCTACTTGATCAGTAAGACTTCTCTGTCTCAACTCATGGACCCATCTCTCATATTCTTTTTAAGAGAAAGGGGCTTTAGTAACTGTTTGCTAAAAAAATAGGTTAAGTAAATGCTCTTAGATTTTATTTTTTTATTTTATTATTCTTAATATTACCTTAGTCGTACCTCAACCTATATAAAATAAGAGTAATTCTACACCGATCAAGTAATTGAACAAGTTTTAAGTGATTATATAATATATCAATCATTCATAAATTAATTTTATCATATTAATGAACCATAAAATATAACTTATAAATAATTATTATATCACTTCACTACTACTTAAAAAGTGATCAATTATTTAATTGTTCTAGAATTGTCCATAAACAAACTGTTTCATTCTCCTTTTGGGACCGGTAAAAAGAGAAGAAAGGAAGGGTCATATTTGGAATAGAAGTAGAAAAGGAGCGATCACATGTTGACTTATAACAGAACGAAAATGAGAAAAAAATTCCCATCGGGGGAAGGGAACATATGAGGAAGGACTGATGCAAAAGTGCACATTGTACGGCTTTTCATTTCTTTAATCAGAAAACGTAATAGCTGACTGGACTCTTATCTTTAACTTATTACGTTACATACCTTCACGTTTCTTTATGGAGCGTGTCGGATACCTTCCAATAGTTCGAAGCCAAGTTGCTTTCTAATGCATTTTGCTGAGCCGGCCCTTTGTTCACGAGAGTTGCAACGACAACGACTCTTCTCCCTCAAATTTTTTTAATATTTATTACTAGTTAATTTCTTATTCATTTAATAAATATGAGTTTCAAAATAAAACAGGCTTAAGCATGTTCATACGTGTTTCTTTAATTTTACTCGTGATTAAAGAAATATTCTAATTTCAATAATTAATTCTAATTTTGATAAGATAAATAACAGATTTTTAGTGTCACGTCATCAATTAATTGTTGACGAATTTATAATTGACGATTTTAAATTTTGATTTACAGATTTCATAATCAGTTTCCATGAGATTCTTGCATTTAATAAATTATTCTAAAATTTATTATTTTTCAATTCAAATTTAATTTTTTATTTTTAATAATAATCAATTATTACTCTAGTTTCCTTTTTTAGCTAATTCTACTAAGAGAATATTCTAATCTCAATTATTGATTTTAATTCTAATAAGGTACATATCAAATTTTTTAGTATTACGTCATCAACCAGTTGTTGACGAATTCTGATAGGGTAAACGTTAAATATCTAACATGCTATATATAGATGATGATCAATTTAATTCAAAATTATTGACTAATTAAAAAACCTGCTATTTATCTAAATCTATTGAAAATCTGTTATTTTTTAAAACACCTCCTTAAAATTATCTATTATGCAAAATTTTCTTAATTTTATTATAGCCAACACATAGTTTTATAAAACAGTTTTCTTCGAAAAATGCACCAGCTTGTCTTTTTGTAAGAAGTTTATACAGATTGATCATTATTATTTAGAATTTTCTCAATTTTATTTTCCTATACATTATAACTTCTATATACCAATTTTTGAAAATATGTGAAAAGTATTTTTTTTTGGGCTTTGCCATTTGGAATTATCCAATAATGGCATCATCAATCTGGGTTTGCATTGTGAATGCCTTTATGTTATTTCTATTGTTCACTGATTTGGTAGCTGGTAAAGCACTGGCATCGCAAAGACGTTCACCACCACCACCACGTTCCCCACGTCCACCTCAGCCACGATCCCAACCCCCACCTCCGCCTAGTGCCCCATCCCACCCACCGCCTAGTGCCCCATCCTCACCACCGCCCTTGTCGTCTCCACGTCCACCTTCCCCCATCCCCACGTCAACCTCCACCTTCGCCACGATCCCCACCACCACCACCACCTCCACCTCTGCCGTGATCCCCACCACCACCGTCCCCACCTCCACCACCGTCTTCATCCGCACTACCACCTCCATCCTCGTTGTCCCCACTACCACATCCACCTCCGCCCTGATCCCCACCACCACCACCACCTCCACCATGATCCCCACCAGTTTCCTCCCCTTCTATTCCTAGGGTCAGAAATCCTAATGAGTTTAGCAATTTTATGAGGGTTTATGCACACGCCTTCCCGCCTGGTGTTCACTGTGCTTTAGTAGGGGAAATAGCCATGGTCATGCCCTATAGGCCACCTGCGGAGATCGCCTTTCATCCAATGTACATAGCTATAGGGTTTAGCTTTCCTATGTCGTCTCTATTCCAGGAATTCTTTAGCCATTACAACCTTGTGTCGTCTCAATTCACACCTAACATTGATAGAGTTCTACTTCGTTTCGACTCTACGAGTAGGCTCTTTGACTTAAACTTAGGCTTCATTGAGTTTAGAATGACTTACTTGGTTAAGTCTAGGGGGAATAATTACTATGTTTGCCCCAGAAATGATAACAGAGGAGGGTTGATTAGGAACCTCCCAAAAGGGGACAAATGATGAGAACGGAATGTCTTTCTGATCTAGGGAGAATGGGACGGTGAAGGTCGTTGGATAGTGCCTCGGGTTTGGGGAACTTTCAATAAGTGTCTATACTTGAGCCCCGTTCTCCCCTCTTCTTTCTTCTTTTTTATGCATCGTTCATTTATTTTGTGTTGCTAATCTCTGTTTTCGCCCGCTTCTTACAGATAGACGGTGCAACGGAAAACCCTTATTCAACAGAAAGAACGTTCAGAGGGTCGCTGCCACTTATCACGCCCCTATCAGAGACTAGAACTCCCTCTTGGACCCATCTAGGAGGGCTATCTTCGAGGCTAACCCGGTTATCCCTGTGGCAATTCCCCTTCCCCGTTTCACACCTATCGTCGAGGAGACTTCTACTAACGAAGACTCGGCAGTTGATTTAGAAGATTTGAGTGATAACGGGACTACTCTGATCAACCATTTCGAGCGAATGAGGGGGATTCACACAATGGCAAGCGACAGGAATGTCTGTCAGTTGACAGAGAATCATTTGTCCTCTCGATCAGCCTTTCCTTCCTCTTTGCAGGAGGTAAGCCTGTATGCTACCCCTTCTTCTTCTCATACTACCCATCCCGTTATTATTATGCCAGACACTGCTCCCGCTAGTCCTCTTGCTTCTTCCCTGGTGAGGAGGATTTCATAGGTGAGAGAATGGGCAACGGATGAAGGAGCTTGGATCCCCAAGGTCATGGAGATCCCTCTGCTTTCATCATCTGTCAGTTTTCTCGAGGATCCGTCGGCATCTCACATTTTGATTTGTGGATCGTTCTAGAGATTGATTCTTCCATTCTGAAACGGGCTGAGATTAAGGCCGTCCAGAATGTGATGAGCCATTACCTTGCCAAAGTAAGAGATTTTCCTTTTTCCTTGTACTTGAACATTTTTCATTGTTTCAATCTCCTTTGCGTAGGTCATCATGCGTTACAATGCCCTTTTAGAGTACGTAATCAAAGTCGAGGGGGCCGTGAGAATCTTTCTCCAAGAGTGGGATGATGCTCGAGCTCGAGTAGCGGAGCTTCAAACTAAGGTCGAGGTTGTGCAGACGAAGATCGAGATGTTGAGGCGATCTGAGATGGAGTTGCAAGATACTTCTGGTAAGCAGGTGGGAGAGTATAAATATCTTGAGGCTGAAAACCTCAAACTTGCTGAGGAATTTGAAGAATGATGATGTGGGGAAGGAGTTAGCTCTGAAGGAGAATGAACGGAGTTAGCTCTGAAGGAGAATGAACTCGAAGGAAGTTTTACCAGGCAGAATTTGACATAGCGTTAGCCGATGTTTATAGCTTAGGCTATTGTGATGGTACGCATCAGAAACCTCCTCGGCCGGCCCTAACTGAGGAAATTCCCACTCCTCCTGCTAGCCTAACTCTTCTTCCTGCTGAAACTTCAACGGATGTTATTGGCATAACTCCCCCCGCTGTAGCCTCGACCGAAATCTTGACCATTACTCCTGTTGAATAGTTTACTTTTCTTGCCATTTTCATTTCTGCTTTTATTATACTTTTTCTTCCCCTTTTTTGTGTCTTCTCATTGTAAGCTTCCCTTTTAATCAATGGAAAGAAGTTACGTTTAGCCAAGTGAAAAGATTCTTCCCTTCTGGACAGATTCAATCTAAAATTCATTACTTCATACTTAAAAGGAGTAAATACTTCAAGTTTTTTCGAACAACGGCCTTTATCATCCGCTTTCAGTTCATAGTTGACCTGGCCCTTTTATATCATCCGTTTAATCGCTTCAAAAGACATCTTTTCCCATTGTGAAATGCTTGAGCGTTTTCATTCTATAGTCTGAATTTCCTTCTGAGAACTGATGTCTGCTAGACATTCGTTGCCAAAGACTTAAACCTTTTTTTTTTTCAAAACTTGAGGCTCTTTGCCATCCGTTATGTGTTTGATATTTCCTCAATGCTAGAATCTATTGTAGGGCACCCAATTTCAACTGGTATGATGGCCTCAACTCCATAAGTGAGAGCAAAAGGCGTTTCTCCTGTCGATTCCTGGGGCGTGGTTCAAGGCCATGAGTTTGATGAAAATCCTTAGCCACCAACCTTGCCTTGAACCTTTGAATTGTACCATCTGGGTTATTATGCTTGAGTATAAATACCCATTTGTTCCCTATGACATTTATGTCAGACTTGTAGGGACCAAAGTCCATGTGCGGTTATACAGAAAAGCCTGTATTGAAACTCCATGGCATGCTTTTATTTAGGATGTTGTAAGGCAGTTTTAGCAGCTTTTGGTTTATTGTTATCAAGATCTAAGATTTTGGTGAGGAGAGACTTGGGTTTATAGATAACTGTCTTGGACCTTGTGACCATTGGGTGAAGGTTGGTATTTGATGGTTGAGGTAGATGAGAGTGAGAGATATTGGAATAGGCTCAGAAGCAGTGAGAGGTTAAATAACACCTGCACTATTTTTAGGAGAAGAAATAGAACCTAAAGGAGAATGATTACTAGAGTTTGAAGCCTCAGAGGTGGTGCTACTATGAGTTGCATGAAACTGAGTAGATTGAATTACAGAAGTACCTGGTAAGGTAGAGGACTAGGTATAGGCCAAATGGGTGATGAAGACATAGACATTGAGTGAGAAGAGGTGTCAAAGAGAAAACCATGCTTGAAAGGAAAGACTACCTCATCAAAGACAACATTAATTGCAGTGAATTTTTTTCCAGAAATATGAAGGCATTGGTAACCTTTATGAAAGGCAGAGTAACCTAAAAAGTCACACAATTGAGATATGAACTCTAGTTTATGTCTGTTATAAGGTCTGAGATGGGGGTAACAAGCCCAACCAAAGGGCTTGAGAAAAGAGTAATTGGGTTGAGTCCTATGCAGCTTATGAAAAGGAGATGAGTGATTAAGAGTTGGTGTGGGCATTCTGTTAATGAGAAAAGTTTATGTTTGAAAAGAATGCCAACAATAGGTTAAAAGCATAAAGGCATGAGAGAGCAAAGCAAGATCAGTCTCAACAATGTGTATGTGCTTTCTCTCAGCAATTCCATTCTGGTGATGAGTATAAGGACAAGGGTGTCTAAATTCTATCCCATTATCAAGTAAGTATTGAGTGAAGGGTATGTACTATCCACCCATAATCAGATTGAACGCTTCAGACTTAAGTTAAGAGGGTACGTCCTAGAAAACCTGGAGTAGTCATCTATGAAGTGTATGTAGTACTTGTAACCCATGTAGGTGACAAGGGAAGGGCCCCAAAGATCAATGTGAATAAGTTCAAGAGGATGCTTGCTTTTAGTAAGAAAGATATGATGAGCGATTCTATGGATTTTGCCTTGTTGATAGGCAGTGCATACAACAAAATTTTCATTAACATGTTTGAGTTTTAAGTGATTCATTATGTATTTAGTGACTTTAAAAGAAGGATGTATATAATGTCAGTTGGAGTAGTTCTAGTATTAAAAGAAGAGATAGGAAAAGCATATTTAGAATCAAAAGAATTATTATATTGGTTGTCAATCTTGGTTATAGATTCAATAGCATAGGACAGCTTTGGACAAAATTGTGATGTACACTTTGACAATTTTTGGAATAGAAACATAACCTATTGGCAGACTTGGACACATTCTTTTGACTGACATCATTATGTAGAAACAAGTGACATGTGAGTGTAATAGCTTTAGCTCCTCTTGGTTTAAACATCTCATAGAGTCCAACTCTAAGCCTCATTCTGAGTAGGATAATCCATGTTTCCTTGTCCTTCACAAAACAATAAAAATAGTGAATTTCAACATATACAACGTTATCTTGGCATAACATTGTAACACTTATAAGATTCCTTGTAATGCTTGGTACTCTAATAACAGATTTGAGATGAAAAGGATATAAACATGTATTAATTTTATAGAACCAACGTGAGTTATCGCCAGTTGCTCACCATTTCCAATTGTGAGAGTGTCACTACCTTGATACTCCCAGTTAATGCCAAGTCTGCAGTGACATGGTGAGTGGCACCACTTTCAGCAAACCATGGTCCATCTGAGTCAACTTTAGATCTAGCAATATGAGTTGGAGAAGCTTGATGCAGGTTCTAATAGGACATAGTGTTGGAGTTCTGTCCATGATATCCAGGAAAACCTTGTCCAAAATGAAATTCTGCTTGGGGAGTGACTTGAAAGCCTCTATCAAACATGTACCAACAACTAGTTGTTGTGTGGCTAGGCTTGTTACAAACTTGGCAAGTGACTCTGCCATAGAGGTTCCTGCATCCTCTACCTCCTCTGCGACAGAGGTTCCTACATCCTCTACCTCCTCTAGAAGTGTTCTAATTTCTTCTAGAATTGTTGTATCCATTTTGATACCATTGTTGTTGGCCTGGTCTCTTTGGTCCATCGGAGCCAAACTTCCCAGAACCTTGAGCTAAGTGGGAACTAGCTTTCATTAAAACTTTTTTTTTCAGATTCAATTTAGCTATTATGGTTTCATGTATCATTAAAATAGATTGGACTTCTTCTATTGTCAAATTACCAGATCTATAGGTTATATTAACCACTACAAGATCAAACTTAGAGGACATCCCATTCAAAATATGCATAATCAAATCCTGGTCACTAATTGGATCCTTATCAGTTAACAGATTATCACTAATGCCTCTCATATATGAAAATAGTATGTTACTGAGATGTTTTCCCTAGCTGTCTTATAGAGTGAATTTTTTTAGCTCAAGAAGCTTAGCTCTAGATCTGTTGGCAAAACTTCTTTCAAGATGATACCATAGGCTTCTTGATGTTTCATGTTGGAGTATTGATCTTAGTACTCGATCACTCATTCTTGATTGTAGAGCAATTGATCATGCCTGAACCATTGAACATAGCTGGGGTTGAGGCTCCCATCTTCAAGATGGTGAGTTGGACGTAAGTCTGAGTTCATTATGTAATCGGTTAAATCATGGCCAACGATTGCTGGTACAACATGTGATTTCCATGAAATGTAGTTCTCTCTTTCGAGCTTAATTGACAACATTGATGGAAGAGTATTAGCAAATGGGCTAAGATTGATTGATTGCCTCTGAAAATTTTCAACCGAGTCTTTGTTTTGTGAGCTCGTTTCAGGCGACACTATTGATGGCTTCTTTAGCTCTGATATCAAGTTAATAAGTCGAAAGAAGAAGAAGGTAAACTCATTCTATTGATCTTTTAGTAGAATTACATGAGACTATTACATTGACTCAACTAAAGGCAAAGTGAATATTTACTGTAATAGTAATTAACTAAAGATAATAGAGAATTAGTTGAGAAAAAGACAAGAGAGAATCATTATGGTAATCGTGAGGGAATATTGCAATAACCGAATAGCCAAGGTGGCCAAGCCATGTCAACTAGGAGAACACGTGAAAGTGAGGGAGAGAGACTGAAATGGCAGCTGACATGGATGAATGTGAAACAAGTATGCCTTAACTAAATAATAGAATCCTGCATGACCAAAATCAAGAAAAACTTACACCTTAGTGAAGAGGTAAGCATTTCCATGCTTGCAGTGAAAAGACTGTATAAAAAAAGTCAGAACATTCGCTTCTTATACAAACCCCACCAACATTAGCCCATAAACATAGTTTGAAAACATCTTTTGAGCAATTTTGTCTCCGCATTGAACTTCAATTATGTATAAGTACATGGAGCTTAGAAGTTTCAAGCTAAAAAATTCGAAACCAATATATGCTCTTCAAAACATTTGTTATAAATTATGTAGTAAAATAATGTGTCAATTCTTCCTTTCTGACCACCAGTTCAAGACATGGAAAATTAAGAACAAAACTAGGGGGTGTCATATAAAACAAAGAAAACAATGGGGTATAATATAAAACAAACATAATCTACGAGACTCGAAAAAGAATTAAAGAGGAAATCAGAAAAATGGAAAGGAATCTCAGAGATCAAAAGCTTGTAAGAGATCAAAACCTTGGAAACAACATCCTCGCAAAGAGCTAGATGGGTCTGGCAGTGCGTGCAGCTATACATCTTCACCTCCAGATTAATCATGAACAACCTACCTATCTCCACACCCAAAATCCACCCACAAGGGAAGGGGATGGGTTTCTTTGAAGAGGGAAAGGGGTGGGTTTTTGTGTTTATGAGGTATGTTTGGGTCTTAGATTATGTTATCTCTAATATATAAAACGATGTCATCTCTCGTCGGAAAAAATGACGTCGTTTTGTTAAAAAATTAGCGTGCAGTAGACGAAGTTACATTTAATATTATAATTATAAGTTTCAGATACTTTAAGGTTTAAACTGTAACATTTTAAAGCCTAGAGTTTAAAGTATCTACTAGAAATAGTTTAAGAATGTAGTGTGTAGCTTTTTCTTCATTTTATATGTAATTTAGTTTGAAGCGCTTTTCCTTCATTTTGGGACACTGACGTGTTTTGAGAACTTTTTTTTCTATTGACCATCTAACTTACTGTGTGGCATTCACGATCTATACCTTCGTTTAGGTTTCCGCTATAAGTTACAGTCTTAGTTTTTGTTATCTTTTATTTTTCTTTATCTTTTATTTTTATCTGACTAGACGATACGATTCTACTTCCAATTTGGGCAATATAACTTTTGTTTAGAAGCAGTTTTATATGCATATAAAAACATTACTTTGGCTAATTAACGGTTGTTTCAATTTTTGTTTAGAAGCATATAAATTTTTATGCATATGAAGGCATTATTTTAGCTAATAGTTTGTTGAGTGAGAATTTTATTTTTAGACACTTTTATGTACTTCAAACCATATTTATCCATACTCAGAAACATTTAATAATAAGTCTGATTTATTCTTATAGAGAAAGTGTTTCCAAGTATAACAGTATAATTGGAAAAGAAACAACATATACTAAATAAGTATACATTAAACAATATTATTCTAAGCATGTAAGCGCTTTTGGAAAAAATCACTCCGAAACTCACAATTCTTTGTAATTGAAAAAATCACTCCGAAAAATATTTTCGACTGGCAGATGAGTGTGTTTGGCAGAGTTTTTTCACGGTCAAATTTACCTTTTTAGGCCAAAAACATTTTATTTGAATTTTCAAAAGTGTTTTGCAGTTAATAAAAAGAGTTTTCTAATAAAATCATAAGCACATAATATGTTTATAAAACCAACACTCTCAAACATATGTAGAGGTGTCTATTGTGTCATGTTTGACTGCCACGAAAGTTTTATGTCCGTACAACGGTAGCTCACCGTGCCAGCCAACCCGCTAACCCAACACAATTGTTAGATAAGATAAGCCGACGAGTCACACCTAACATTTTTAAAGGTACACTGAGACACACAAGCTTTTAATGTGTCAAATTTTAAATATAACGTGCAATAAGCATATTGGACCTTTCGTATATCATGCTTTACATATTAGTGTCATGCACTTTACGTGCTCATCCAGGTCGATACTTCTCAATTGAGCTATTTATTTTTATTTCTAGCAATTAGATAAAACTAATCTAATTAAACATAGAAGAAGATAAAAAATACCCACATACATATATCTTGAAAAGTGGTGCAGAGAATAATGGTCTTGTAAGATATTTATTGTCACATACAATACCTACAAAATAAAGTACGAAAAAGTTAATAGCCTAAGAATTAATTCACTTAAAATATAAGCCAAATAATTAATTCACTTAAAATATAAGTCAACAATGTATGTACCAAAATAGAACTTTTATTATCACCTCACGTATATTACATTAAGAAAATTTATATATACAAAATTAAGCTTGAAGTTTAACAAAAATAACTATTTAAAAATTTAAGTTTAAAGTCAAATAAATGGTTTGGTATATCGAACCAAACTCGGCATTAATAATTTAGCATGTCGCACCTGTACGCGAATTTTAATATATTGTACTGGGACGGTCGTTTAAAAAAAATATCGAGACTTTATAGGCCCATGGTTGTTATGTGTTGTACCAAGATTGACACGCTTAATTTCATGTCGGGCTTGGCCTGACCGTTTTACAAGTGTGGGGCTAAAGGATGGCCCAACATTTATTGACACCACTCCACGAGTATCTCGTCATGCAACACTTACATTTTTAATGAAAATTTTGAAACACCTAACATATCCTCCTTCGAATATCAAAAGGATAATTCTATCCCAGTCGTAAAACTTCTTAGATTTGAAAGTTGGTGTAGTTTGGTACTTTTATTTTAAGACCTCTTGAGGTTTTATTTTATTCTATCCCAATTTTTTATATTTTGATTCGATTATTTTTTTATCTTGATCAGTTCAACATATATAAATGATTACAGTGTCAGTTTGGTTCAAAATTCTTCTTCTGAACCCAACTAAGAGAATCAAAACATTATTTTTTGTATAAATGTATTTAATAATTTGTCTTTAAATTTTGTATGAATTTATGATTTATTTTATTTGCGTTTAATGAATTTGGACTCTGAAGCTCAATTATGTATTTTTCTAGTCTTTAAATACATACTAGTGAGTAGCTGGTGCTCCGCATAGGATTATTCAAAAATTAATTTATAAATTTTAATCTTAAAAAGAGTGAATATAGTAATTAAAATAACTTTTATATTTAGTAAAGAATATAAATAGAAAAAACTATAAATTACACTCTCAAACTTTATAGTTGTTGTTATTTATAACCATAAACTTCTAACTTATTCATTTAAGACCTTAAGATTTCATTTTTTAATCAAAACTAATCTTCCGTCCAATTAAAGAAACAAACAATTAACTTACCAAAAAGGCGATGTTTGACCCTTCGTCCCTTCCTTCAAAATCAACCCTAAACCTTCAAATTATACAACTTATTCCACCCCAAATATTCGACATCGATTAGTAAGACATTCCCCCATATATTCAATTTCGGTACTGTTAAAGTAAAATTTTGAATAGAGAAAATCCTATCTCACACAACTACAAATCCATTTTTTCACGACGCGCTTCAAAAAATAAACACGGGCTAACTAAATCCGTCATCTAAAAGTAAGTAAAGCTTTTTGTACAATTGACGACAGTAGGTAGAAACATCGTCGTATTGAAAGATATAAAATATCACGGTGTGTCAATTAAAACCATGGGTTTGGATTTCATTTCTATGGTGGAATCTCCCTTGTTGTTCCACGAATTCTCTTTTTACGAGTTTATCGCTCCACAAGAGAGATTCTGTTCGAGAGAAAAGTTCTTTCTATTTCGATGCAATCTTTAAGAGAAATAGCTTGTAATGGACTTCTTCAAGGGGAGAGTGTTAGGATTGTGTCCTAAAAACACTGAAATTCTATTGTATTTATTGAAACATTTAATTCTGATTAATAATAAATAATTTATTCTTATATTATATGCAATACATTTTTGTAAAATGTCCACAAGACAATAGTACTTGATTTGTAAGTTCTATGGAGTTTAACTCATGTAAACAAGGTATTTAACAAAGAGTTCTTAATGACTTAAAAATATTTAATTTCACAGTTTAGTGAAACTTGACACTTTATTAAGAAAAGACTGTAGTACATTAACTCTATTATGTAGAGTGACTATAAATGATAAGAAACTTCAATATGAATGACATGTTAGATCGGTGGAATAAGAAAATTCACAAGGGAATAAATAAATTAGGATTCTTCGACATTCACCATCATTTAGCAGCTACCTCTAAAGAATGAATCTCGGTTTAACCAAACATGACCATCCCATATTTTTTAGACATAATTGAGGTGGGTACATAATATATTTCACATATTTTCATAAAATAACAATATATAAAATAATCATTAAGGGGATTAACATGCACAACAAATGTGAAAATACACTAGGAAATAAAAAAATAACAAAAAATTAAGGGTCATTGTCAAATTGGAATTACCTCACTAAGCACGCCATCTTTCGGTGGTCCAAAGGCTGGTAAAGAGGCCTAGCCATCTATCCATTGTATGGCGTATGTAGGGTCACACCCGTGGTAGCGATGTGAGGGGAGTTCTCTTTCAAGTGCATTTGTGGTGGTTAGGTTCATTATAAGTCTTACAATTACTCGATACCATGTAGGCATGACTACTTGGAGGCATTTAAGTAAGGTCATATTTTATGAACATGATCACATTTAATGAGTGTGGCTGCATTTTGGGCGTGGTCATGTTTTATAAATGAGCTTGATCACTGAAAAGGACAGCGTAATACTAATTCATACATGGCCCCTCTATAAAAGAGGGTCCTTAGCATTAGTATGGGCATCATTCTCACAGGTCAAACGAAAAGAATATTCTGCACTTTGAAGTTCTCATCAACCTTAGAAAAAATGGCATTTTGTCACCTTCTTAGGTAGTCCTTAAGGTATTTGTCATTCACCCTTTCAAACACATAACTTTCACGTTCTCATGCTTACTTGTCCGCAGACTAGGTCACTCTATTACACATCACCCGAAAACTTCTAAACATTTTGGCGACTCCGCTAAAGAGTGACGACCCGTCTTCCACGTATTTTTTTAAGTATGACTGGACGTGGGAGATGTACGAGAGCTTCTTCTCGTGTAGATGGAGATAACCAACCGTTGATGGAGAACCAAGATGGAGAAGATACTACTTCTCGTGAACGACCCAACCTCACCGCCGCCATAGGCACCACGATGGTGGCAACAGATCATACCCATGCTATCAGGGATCTCCAGGCCACTAACGTCGAGATCTGGGCTTTCTTGAGCACCCTTACTGCTTCCTTACTACCTCACAAAACCCTCCTCCGCCACCTGCCACTCAGCATATCCAACCTCAAACGATGAACCAATTTGGCGTTACTGCACCCATACCGCATGTACAACCCAGAGGCTCAGCCAGGTCCAGGATAACAAATATTGAGCAGAATGTAGGCCACTCAAATGACCCCGCTCTCCCCATCCCTCTGGCGACCTTTGCCCAAACTACCTTAATACTTGAAGACCTGGTCGATGCTGCTGATCATAACAGAATTTTTATTTAGGGGTCAACGTTAGATATAAGAATATAAAAGGTCAATCTCAATATGATAGTTTATTTTAATTAAAATTTTGTTTCTAGAATTATTTTTTTATCATGTAAATAAATGATTAATAATACTTTACTTTTTGTACAATTTTTTAAAAACTATTTTGAGAATTCTTAAATTGTCCTTTACGTGCCTAGTAATTGAAGATTTTAAATTATTATATATTCTTAAATATTTATTCAGTCACACTTTGTATAACTTTTATGTTTAAATACTATAGTTATTTTTTATACTGTATTAGATTTTTTTATTAATACCGTGTATAGAAATAGAAAATAGAATAGTTAAGTATATACATATTTTTTCTTTGGTTAAAATAGAAAATATTGATTTGGGTAAAAGCAATAACATTCTTAGAACCTTAGTCTAAACAATAATGTCAAATAATATATATAATTATTGGAAGTATCCCATAACAACACAAAACGAGAAGATATACACACACACACATATATATGCATGTCTGTGTGTATCGAGAGAAGAAAGTTAAGTGTCTCCCAACCTTTCCATCTTTCATGTTGGAGTGTATATAGAGAGATCATTGTAGCTTACTTTTATGTTAATATAGTTAAAGCATGTATTCTTTATTGAGATTAAAACTAAATCTGGTGGCCGGTTATAAGCATTTCTACCCGACCTTTATGTACTGCAAATTTCCTTCCCAAACTATATCCGTTCGAATTTAAAATTGGATTTGTTTCCAGTAATTCCATTGAAATGAAAGTACACATACACATGGTTCACTCTTTTTCCTCTAGAAACATATTTTTGTACTACAATCACGATGTATGTCATGACTTCGTCTTCATAAATCCAAGCTGCAAATTGAAAACTAAGGAGAACGAATATAATCTTTCGAGCAAATATGACTTTAACGAGTTCAACGATGAAGATTTGAACCCTAAAGGCATTTGCATTCTCTCATTATAATTATACCTTAATTTCACTATTGTAATTGCGCTTGTATTTCATCGTTACTAGGGTTAGTTGTTAATTAAAATTCAAGATGCATGAGGTTACTTATTAAGAACTTCCTCATTAGGCTGGCAAATTTTGTTCCGTATGTAAACTCATAACAGTGCTCTAAACAAAATCTAGTATCAGATTATATAGATTATTGTGGCACTTACATTTAACCAAAATTATAATCATATTCTTTATCATCGACAACATTTGATTCTTTTAGCATTAATTATCACACTCATTTAAAGTTTTGACTACATATTTGATTTTGTCAACCATTGAATGATATATTATTTATGAAAGGCCACGTCGGGCATTACTTATACTACAACCGTTAAATTCAATTCATTCGATATCTAGATTTTGGAGTGAATTGAATCGAACATTGCCTAACAGAAAGTGTATCCTCCTCATCTTATCCTCTTTTGGAAATACCTTAAGATTATTAATGTTGAATTCATGCATTTCATTAGTACACCCAAGCCTTATGTCGAAATAATCTTTTTCTTTTTAAGAAAGCCACATAATTATTCATCTAGAGAATTCGTCACGTAATCGAAAGATGGAGCAATTATAAAGTATATAATATGTTACTTTGCTATAATCTAATGAACAAGGTTCTATACTTAGCTTGGATTTTTCTTTTCAAATGGCAGTTATGTTTCTAGTGTGCATTCAACTTAGCATGAGTCACAACAAAAAAATTTCTTATGCGATGGTGGATCTTAATTACCATTTAGTAAACATTCATCTTAGAGATAAGAACAAAGTTGAGAACAAAATCCCAGTTACGAGGCTCTAACAAATTTACCGAAATACCCTTCTTAAAATCTAATATTGGTTAGTTCGTAATTTGGTAAATGACGTATTTTTTGGTAATCTTACTATATTTTCTCTGCATAAAATGAGAATGTCGATATGGATCATGATGTGAAGTCCTTTGCCATGACGGATGTAAATATCGTATTTTGTCTGATCCAATACTTTTTATATACATATTTTGTTTATTGGCTCATATACTAGTCTAAGACTATATATGCCCAATGTCTAAAATAAAAAAATAACCCAATGACTAAAAAAAAGAGTCCAATGACAAAAAATTAAAAATGAGCATAAGTACTAAAAGTAAAAAGTGAAGTCCTAAAATTTATCTATAAATAGAAAGACCTATTTTTGGAGAGAGAAAAAAAGGTCTTTTGGAGAGAGAAATACAGAGAATGATAAAGAATGAGAAGATATCTTTTAAGAGAGAGTGTGTGTGAGAAATATGAGAGATTTTCTAAGAGGGAAAGAAATATAGTTTACATTTCTATTCATCTACTATTATTCATCTCCTCTCATTCTTTTTCTTAAGATGGTTTAAATTTCTTGCACCTTTACTAACACGATATATTGTTCATTGTTCTTTATCATTTCCCCTTCATACTCATGTAGTGTATATTATTTCTTTCCTTTTCCATAGATAGAAATTTTCTCTTCTTTTCTTTTTAATTTCTTGACCATCATTTTTTGTGACACTTGTTTAAACTAGTTACCATTCATGATCATTCCTAGCAATGAAGGAAGAAAGAAAAAATGGTAATTAGTGAACTAAATAATCCAAAAATAAAAAATAGTATATTTATATCCCAAATAAAATTATTTATTCATTTTTAGTGATACTTGTTTAAATTAATTACTATTCATGATCATGAATAGTAAAAAAAAGGGCATGATCATGTATGAAATTAAGCATTTTTCTTCATAGATTAATTTATTTTACACATAAAAAATTTATTATCAATTTATTTACTAAACAATTATATATATATATAATATGTAAAAAATGGAAAAATTAAAAAAAAAGACAGAGAGTGCCGTCACCCTTTGCAAAAAAAATTTAATTTTTTTTCATTTTTTTCNACATTCATTTCCATTATTTTTTTAGTTGTTATCTCTTCTTATTTATTTATGTATTATTTTCATATGTTACGGTTGTATGTAATTATTATTTTATTCTTTTATCATCAAAATTGACGCTTGTAAATAGAACCATAACAATTTGATTTAAATTTTTATAAATTTCTTTATTTAGTTGTCACTAAAAAAATCCGACGACGGACTTTGAGATTTTCGGGATACCAAACTTCTCGAACTACTGGGGTGAGGAGTCATTCTTGGAATATCGAGAATAACTCTAATAATGCTTTGATTTAAAAGGATATAAGAATACAAAAAAAATAATTTTTCAATGGTCTTTAAACCATCCATTAAAAGTAATTTATTTTGTTCATTTTTATGATACAAAATGCATCAAATGAGACATAAAAAATGAATTTCTTTAAAATTTACTTTAAAATAAAAAATTAGATAGCATTTGATTAAATTTAGTAACCATTTTATAATGGGTGTTGTGGGGTGCTAATACCTTCCTCACACACAAACGACTCCCGAACCAACTTTGAGTTTTCGTAGACCAAAATTTTCATCTTAAATTGGGTGACCAATCACACCGTAAAATGATTGGTGGCGACTCCAAATTTCTTTTTCCCTCAAAAAATAAATTTTTTAATCACCGTTTCGTGTCGCGCGCAGGTTGCGACAGCTTGGCGACTCCACTGGGACAAACAATTGGTCTAACCATCTTTAGATCAATAGAGAGTCAAGCCGAAATTTCATCGTATGCTATCCTTTTGTATTGGTTCTTGATTTGTTTATATGATTTATTGTTTTTTTTTAAATATACGAAGTATATTTCTTTACATAATTTCTATTTTCACACATATACACTAGCCTTATACCCGGGCTTTCCCTTTAGAATTAGCGAGAATGAGTAGTGGAATGCTTTCGTGGAACTACGGTTTCCGTGCAGGCTCACGAAAGTTCTCACTTAGATCGACCATTTCCTGACCACATGACCAACATTAGATTTCTGCTGAAATATGATTTCATGATCAATTTTGTGCATGAATATATGTCTTGTGTCACTTAAACATGTCTTTTCTTCATTGTTTCACTTCTAACTTCATCTTTGTATTTTTCATACATGCATCATGCTGCGTAATAGGGATTGTAAAGAAGTATTCAGTTCATTCATATTTTAGAGACCATGACTCGCACTTCGAGTGTCATAGAAGATCAAGTTACGATAGCCCAATGGTCAGAGGAGTCGCAAAAACATAAAGGAGATTGTCTGAAAAAGGAAGACATTGCTCTTCTACCATCAATCATTAAGACGGAGTTCTCACGCATTGACTTGGAGAGGTTGAAGAAGATATGGGAGAGTTTTTCAGCAGAGCAGAAAAGTTTATTTGTCGAAAAATATGGTCACATAGCTTATCTATTGTATATTGTAGTCAACGTTCCCGTCCTTGAAGCTTTAATGCATTTCTGGGACCCTCATTATAGATGTTTCACCTTCAGAATAATCGATCTTATTCCCACAATTGAAGAATATAAAGCACTACTGAATGTCCCATTGTAAAATGCAGACAAAGTTTATAACTATGACAAAAAGCTCATGTTGAAGGGGGGAAATGAGTGTGTGCCGTTGGATTATATCCTAGATCTCACCCAAAATTTCTTGAAGGAGGATAAGGGCAAGACTCTTTATGCTCTGTGTATTTATGGCACCGTGTTATTTCCAAAGATCCATGGTTATATGGATGATAAAGTGATAAAAATGTTCATTCAAGTCGAACATGGTGTTAACCCTGTTATCTCAATTCTCGCTGAAACTATCCGTTCTTTGAATCATATCTGAGTGTTTGAAAAAGGAAAGTTCATCGACTCTTCAACTCTTTTGTGTATTTGAATTCTCAGCCATCTAAGATGTCCGCTAGATTTCAAATGTCCTCAAGTTAAGTTCTCAAGTTCATGGATGAAACGAGGATCCCTATTGCAGAATTTGGAATGGCCAAATGGAATCCGTAGTTTCCCACAAAATGGGCTTGACTCTCATACCTATCCAAGTTGAAAGATGAGGATGTTATTTGGAAAGCCCATTAGATGCCGTTAACACCAATGATCTACAAATGCGGTGATTTTCAATGGGTTCCGCTCCCGGGACCATGGGGTTGTATTAGTTATGCTCCGTTAATGGCACTCCTTCAATTATACATGAGACAGTTTGTCCCCACCACGCATGCATTGAAGGAGAAATTAGTTACGATTCTCAAGAAATTGAACAAAAATTGCAGCAGCTGATTGGAGCTTGGAGAATAACAAGAAGAATGCGAAATGAGAAGAATCGCATGAACTGCACAAAAGAGTATGAAGCATGGCTTGAGAGTAGAAACAAAGTAATTATTGCATTACCAGTTGAGGATGTACCATCAGCCAAATCACTGGAAGTTAGTCAAAAGATTGCTAAAAAGGAGAAGCTAGATAAGTTATATGAGGAGCGGCAAAAAGTTCTAGCCCTCTTGGAAGAAAACAGACGACTAGCAGTCGAGGCGAATTTGTTTGAGTAACACAGAATCGAAACTGAAGAACGACTCAAAGAGTTGAGAAATAAGGTTGAGGATCGGGCATATCTAAAGCGAAAAAACTCAGAGTTGGGAACTAACACTCGCCAATTGAGCAACAAAATTAGAAAGATAGCGGAAGACAATGAGAACTTGCGAGGGGTAATCTACGAACAAGAAGATCAAATCATGAAGTTAGAGAGGAAAAATAAACTGGTATGAGAAATTCTAGAAGAGGTGAAGGGAACTGTTGATAAGAAAAATGCGTACATCGTCGATTTAGAAGAGCAATATGATGCATTACGACGAATCGTTGATAATTTGCAGGTTGATTTAGAGAATCAGAAAGTTAAGAAGATTGAGTCAACAAATGATTCTAAAGAATTATTGAAAGTCATCACAAGCCTTGAGCACCAAGTTAGAGCTTATTAGAACGTGACAGAGAAGTTGCCAAGAAACAATGATGCTAATGTTGATATACTGAGGTATGATTATCAGTTGCTACAACAAGAGTACAACTCGATTCGACAATGATCTGGGCAGGCTGTGGAATGGCTTAAAGGCATGGCTGTGAGAGCTGTCAATTTGGCGGAACAAACTTCATTTTTGAAGAGAAATGTTTTGCCCATCCATCCTAATGGGGAGAACTTGTCTAAGTTTTTGGAGGAAGCCAACCAGGATTTGGGTCATTTTGGTCATTTTGTATGAACTCATATTATAAAGTAATGTAATTGACTTCTACATACTCAAATGTAGTGGATGGCTCTACTAATTGAATGAAATTGATCATTTTAGAACTTTCAATTTGTGTAGTATCATTTCTCATGCATAAATTTACTCTCATTATTTCTTCTTTTTATTTGCAAAAAACCTACATCTCATTGCTTTATTTTTATTTATTTTAAAAAAAATTTCCAAAGATAGCCCGACAACTTCGACATCCCTATCGAACTCGAGCTCAAGTTAGGGTCATGGACGAGCAAGAGAAGATATTAGGGAGCTAAAAGAGCAAATGGCTAAAGTCCTCGGACTCCTCGCCGCAAGTAAGGGAAATACCTGTTTTGAAAATCCACAAAGGGCTCGATCATCACAAAATCAACTGCTAAACAATTCTCTACTTTACCCTCCTAGGTTCACTCCAACCAATCAACGTCATCAGGTTGACCAGTTTTAGCATGCTTCACCATCAATAAATATCCAGCATCATCCATTTCCAAATGTCCTGGAAACAATGCAGATAGGGAAAACTGGGTACAACCCATCCGCAATGGCATGTGGTCACAACCAAGCTTTCACTCCACAAGGCGAAATGGCTAATGAGCCAATCATCATAACCGATGTTGATGAACCAAAGATGCAGAAGCCTATTACCAAGCCAAATGACGACTCACGATCGAAAGACAAATTGGACTTTCTAGAGGAGAGATTACGTGCTATTGAAGGATCTGATGTATACGGTACCATTGATGCCACCCAATTATGTTTGGTCCCTGATGTGAACATCCCTTATAAATTCAAACTACCTGAGTTTGAAAAATATGATGGTAGTACGTGCCCTAGAAGCCACCTTATTATGTACTGCAGAAAAATGACCGCTTGTGCAAATGATGATAAGCTGCTGATTCATTTCTTTCAAGATAGCCTAATGGGGGCCGCATCTCGTTGGTATATCCAATTGGATAACCAACATATTTGGAGGTGGAAAGATCTAGTATATGCTTTTTAAGACAATATAAGTACAACATAGACATAGTCTCTGATCGTTTGGACTTACGAATGATGGAGAAAAAGCCCACAGAAGGCTTTAAAGAATATGCACAAAGGTGGAGGGAATTAGCTGCTCAGGTACACCCCCATTGTCAGACAAGGAGATGGCTGGAATGTTTATTAACACCTTGAGACCTCCATTCTATGACAGGATGATTGGAAACGCTTCAAACAACTTCTCTGACATCATAGTGATCAGCGAAAGGATTGAGTACGGGATAAAGAATGGAAAATTTTTAGAAATCGTATAAGATACATCATCAGTAAAAAATGGGCCTCCATTGAAGCGAAAAGAAGGGGATGTACAGATGATAAATTTTGGGTAGCCATCACAAGCTGTGAACCCAGGATCAGGATTTCCTAAGTATAGTGAGGTGCCCAAATCTATGACATCATATGTGGTAAATACCTCACAAATTTCGTACAATTATCACTCTCAACAATCAGCATTTCAAAATAACCCGAGACCAGGTTTCAAACAACCGAATCACCAGCAAAACATTGGTCAGGCTGATCAGCCTCTGAGGGGAAATAAAAAAAATCAACGTTTTATCCAATATGATCCAATCCCCATGTCATATATATAACTTTTACCTCAATTGATACAGAATAATCAATTGGTGCCAATTCCTTATGAACCTCTACAACCACCATACCCAAGGTGGTATGATCTGACTGCTCGCTGTGATTATCATGCTGGGGCAATGAGACATTCGACTGAGAATTGCACGGTATTAAAAAGTAGAGTACAGGCACTGATCAAGGATGGATGGTTGAATTTCAAAAAGGCTAATGGGAATCCAGATATCATCTCCATCCCTCTACCAAATCATGGGAATCCTACCGTAAATACAATTGAGAAATATTTTTCATATGGAAAGAGGGACGTGGAAGATGTGAGCACGTCAATGGAAACATTTTTCCATCTTCTTTCTAGAGCAGGGTACACCTACCCAACATGCTCAGAGGATGAGGGCGTTTCTAGGGAGCATATGCATGACTTAGATTGTTTGTTTCATTTGAATGTGATGGGGTATACAATTGAGGAATGTGCTGATTTTAAAATGGAGTGCAAAAGTTGTTAGATGCAAAGATACTTACAATAAGTCATAAAGGAGAAAGGGAATACCAAGAAGATGACTCTTTCGTCCTCATGATAACTAAAGAATCATCTGAAGTTAATGTTGAAATGTCGTCCTATATCCCAAAACCTCTCACAATAAATTATGAGGAAAAGTCAACTCACACCACTAGGTCTTATACTCTGATGCCTATCACCATTCAAATATCGGGTCCGTTCGCTTACAAAGATTCAAGAGCAGTACCATGGACGGACGAATATGAGGTTATTACAAGCGGTAACGACAAAACGCAAGAGCTAAATCCGTCTGACCTCGATCTCCCCATAACTAATATTTCGGGAGTAGGTGGGATGACGAGGAGTGGCAGGTGCTACACGCCAGAAGTTTTGAAAACGGATAAAAACGATGAGTTTGAAAGATAAAGGAAAGGGAAGGCCAAAGAAGGCGACAATGGTCATGAATTCCAAGGAGAAATGCATGGCGGCCAAGTGATAGACCCATATATAATAAGAGGTACGGAGAAAGAAAGAACAGTGTCTGAAGAAGAAGTATGTGAATTTTTGAAGCTCATCAAGCAAAGTGAGTATAAGGTGATAGAACAACTTAATCGCTTACCTGTTCGCATATCTCTACTGTCACTCTTTCTGTATTCTGAACCACATTTCCAAGCATTATTGAAGGTTTTGAATCAAGCATATGTCTGTCATGACATTACGGTGGAGAAGTTGAATGGAATTGTGAGAAATATTACCGCACCAAATTTTATCACTTTCACAGATGATGAAATCTCTTCCGATGGTACCGAACACACCAGAGCTCTACATATATCCGTGAAATGTGGGGATTATGTTGTCGCAAAAGTATTGATTGATAATGACTTGTCTCTAAATGTAATGCCAAGATCCACACTAGCAAAGCTCCCTGTGGACGCAACACATATGCGACCGAGCATGATGATAGTAAGAGCATTCAACGGTACCCGAAGTGAAGTAGTCGGAGACATAGAGATACAAATTTGAATCAGGCCATGCCTATTAAATATTATGGCAAAGTTGATGATAAAAGAGGGATACAAGCCAGGCAAAAGACTCGGGGGTAAGCATTAAGGCATAAATAAGTTAATCAAGGGGGACAAGAATGAATAAAGGTTTGGGCTTGGATATAGACCGACTGAGGCTGATAGAAGGAGAGTGGAAGCTCAAAAGAAAAAAAAAAGGATTGCTAGGCTCGAAAATAGGGAATTCGATATGGAAATGGCGATCATACCCCATATTTCTAAATCTTTTAAAAGTGGGGGAATTTTATTCGAGAACCGGTTATAGCAGAGCAGTACAACCTTGAAGATGACATCGCCGAGCTTTCAATATCCGCAATCTTGGGAAAATCATCAACTGCAAGTTCAGAGGACTTGGTTTTTCGATACGATTCAGGTCATGAACTTAACAATTGGGACGTCACCGAGCTACCAATGCTTCTCGAGAATTTTTAAGAGTAATGTGGTCATGTCAAAATTCTAATGATTCTACCCAATGCCTTAGGAATTTCATTGTTATGGGCCTATGTTCTCGTCTATTTCATGTCATCTCTTTGAATGAAAGAAAGTTCCAGTTAAAGCTTAACCCAACAAAGTGTACATTCGCAACATCTTCAGGGAAATTACTTGGTTTCGTCGTGAGCAAGGAAGGAATAAAAGTTGACCCTGACAAGGTTCGAGCCATCATTGATATGCCGCCACCTCAAACTCAAAAGGAAGTTAGAGGTTTCTTAGGGAGATTAAAATACATAGCCCGGTTCATCTCACAGCTAACTACAACTTGTGAACCTATCTTTAAACTTCTCCGCAAAAGTGATACAGAAGGATGGAATGATGATTGTCAATTTTTTTTTGATAAGATCAAGCAATACTTGCAAAATCCATCTATACTTGTTCCTAATCGTCCAAATAGTTTTCGTAGAGCGACAGTATGATCTTCCCCTGGACGAGACTTGGTAATCATATCATCAAAATATACTTCGATTTCTTTATACATCATATCATGAAACAATGTTACCATTGCCCACTGGTAAGTCGCCCCTGCATTCTTTAGACCAAATGGCATGACCTTATAACAAAATGTACCCCACAAAGTTATAAAAGTCATCTTTTCATGGTCTTCAGGAGCCATTTTGATTTTGTTATACCCCAAAAAACCATCCATGAAAGAGAAGATTGAATGTCCTACGGTGTTATCTACTAAGACGTCGATATGGGGTAATGAAAAATTATCCTTAGGGCTTGCCCGATTTAAGTCTCTATAATCAACGCACACCCTTACTTTCCCTTTTTTTCAGCACTGGGACTATGTTAGCAACCCATTCAGGGTATTTTGCTACTTCTAGAAAACCCACATCTACTTGCTTTTTAACTTCTTCTTTGATCTGTACCAGCATGTCTGGTTTCATTTTCCGTATCATTTGTCGCACTGATTTACTTTCGGGCATAAGTGGTAAATGATGAACCATGATATCAGTGTCTAGACCTGGCATATCTTGGTAAAACCATGCAAAGATATCAATATACTCTTTGAGTAAGTCAATTAATTCTCGACGGCCTTGGCTTGTCATAGAAGTGCCGATTTGGACCTCTTTCACCTCTCCCTCCAATCCCAAATTTATCACCTCTGTTAACTCTTGATATGGTTGAGTTATTTTTTTCATCCTCCTCTACCATTCTTAACATTTCCGGAGATGGATCGAAATTATCCTCGTCACTTTCATTTGACTCTACGCCAAGAATGAGATTGTCAAAGTTATTGCTTATGCTCTTGTTTTCAAAATCACCGTTCTCGAACCTGAATCAGGTTATTGGATGAAAAGAAGGCGAGGGAAAAAAAAATAAATAAACAATGTGTGAGTATGAACAACATTTCAGAAATAAAAAAAGTAGACATAAAAGGAAGAACAAAAAGAACTGGAATTATATTTATCATTAGCAAAAGGAGACGGCTCCAGGGCATCCAATCATTTTTTTATCTTACAGTGACAGGAAAATCCATGGATTGCGTACTTGGTCAACATGACACTTCTAGAAGGAAAGAACAAGCAATATACTATTTAAGCAAAAGGTTCACAAATTATAAGGCTAATTATTTGATGTTGGAGAAAACGTGTTGTGCATTAGCCTGGGTTGCTCATCGGTTTAGACAGTACATGTTATACCACACCACTTGGTTAATTTCAAAGATGGATCCAATCAAATATATCTTTGAAAAGCCATCACTTTCTGGGCGAATCGTTAAATGGCAAATGTTGCTCACAGAATATGATATTGTTTATGTCACGAGAAAATCAATAAAAGGAAGTGTACTTGCTGATTATCTTGCTGATCAACCAGTGCAAGATTATGAGCCTATGAAGTTTGATTTTCCTGATGAGAATATATCAGTCATATTAAAAAATGAAGAAGAATCTATGGATCCAGAATTGTGGACAATGTTATTTGATGGTGCATCTAATGATGTAGGACATGGAATTGGGGTAATCCTCATATCTCCCGAGGGAAAGTTGTTCTCATTCACGGCAAAACTATGCTTTGACTACACAAACAATATGGCAGAATATGACCCATGTTTCATGGGAATTCAAGCAGCTTATGATATGAAGATAAGGAAGCTTCGAGTGTACATAGATTTGTTATTGGTGATATGACAATAAACAGGGAATGAGAAGCTAGAGACTCCAAGTTGGTACCTTACAACAAACATGTAACTAAGTTAAGCCAAAAATTTTAAGTGATCTCATTTAACCATATACCCAGAGAGAATAATCAAATTACAGATGACTGGCAATTCTAGCATCCATGTTCACCGCAGACTTTAAGGAAAAAGTGCAACCCATAAAAATTGAGAAGCGAGATTTTCCTGCTCACTGTATGAGTATTGAAGAAGAGCCAGACACAAGACCGTGGTATTACAACATCAAGCAGTATATAAAGAATGAAAAATATCCATCCAAAGCTTCTGAGAATGATAAACGCACTATTAGAAGATTGTTCATGGGTTTCTTTTTGAATGGTGAAATACTCTACAAAAGAAACCATGATATGATGCTCTTAAGATGTGTTGATGCAAGAGAAGCGGATCAAATCATTGAGGAAGTTCACGAAGGAATTTGTGGAGTTCATGCTAATGGACATATGATGGCTAAACAAATCTTGAGAGCAGGATATTATTGGTTAAGTCTAGAATCTAACTGCATCAAGTACGTTAAGAAATGTCATAAATGTCAAATTTATGTGGATAAAATTCACATGTCCGCATCCCCTTTACATGTAATGGCCGCGCCTTGGCCGTTTTCTATGTGGGGAATAGACGTCATTGGTCCCATCACACCCAAAGCCTCTAACGGGCATCGTTTCATTTTGGTTTCTATAGATTATTTTACCAAATGGGTGGAGGCAAGTTCTTATTTGAGTGTAACCAGAAGTGCGGTTGTTAAGTTTATTAAAAAGGAGATAATTTGTCGATATGGTCTTCCTAGAAGGATCATCACAGATAATGGGATAAATTTAAATAACAAGATGATGAAAGAATTATGTGAGCAATTCAAAATTAAGCATCATAATTCATCTCCTTATCGTCCGAAAATGAACGGAGCAGTGGAAGCAGCCAATAAGAACATAAAAAGGATCATTGAGAAGATGACGGAGGTTTATAAAGATTGGCATGAGATGCTCCCATTTGCACTGCATGGGACCACACATCAGTCCGAACATTAACTGGGGCAACGCCATTCTCTTTGGTATATGGAATGGAAGCGGTCCTTCCAATTGAGGTGGGAATTCCCCCCCCCCCCCAGAGTCTTAATGGAGGTAAAATTAGAAGAAGCAGAGTAGGTACAAACACGATATGATCAATTGAATTTCATCGAGGAAAAAAATTGACTGCATTATGTAGAGGACAATTATATCAAAGAAAAATGATGCACGCATATGACAAAAAATTGCATCCCCGATGTTTCCGAGAAGGAGACTTGGTGTTAAAGAAGATACTCCCATATCAAAAGGTTCACCGGGGAAAGTGAACCCCAAATTATGAAGGACCTTTCATTGTCAAGAAGGCTTTCTCGGGAGGAGCTTTCATGCTAACAAACATGGATGAAGTTGATTTACCGCACACAGTTAATTCTGAAGCAGTCAAGAAGTACTTCGTTTGACCGCTGTAAGTATGGGAAAAATGAAGTTAGGTAAAAAAAATGTTTAAAAAAAAAGCTGTCACGAATACTGGAGAAATTCTTCCTCCATTTTTTTCCAAACCATCGTTTGTAAACATTGTTCATCATCAATGAAGAGCTTTTTTCTTTCTCACTTGACAAATACGTATGCTTCATCTTCTCCTTATTTCCATTATTTCGTATTTCTCTCAGTTCTAAGATATCATTAATTACTCTCAAAATAACTCAGAAGTATAAACTTGGTTAGGTGAAAGCTAATTGAAAAAAAAATTGGAACTAAGAAAGGTGATCTGAGTGCAAAGTAAAATCTAAAAAGTCATCACGAGAAAGGTCAATATGCGCATGACAAAAGCTAAAGCGCAATTGGAGGATTACCCAACTAGAAGTACAGAAGAGAAGCAGAGAAATTATTCACCACTGACATGGAGCCAAATACTGGGGCATAAACTAATAAATAAGGATGTATCATTTTCCTAAAAGTATGCTCGATACTTCATTGCGAGTCCATGATTCTAGGCCAAGTGATTGTTCTAAAGGGTGTTGGAAATGGCAAAAAAAATCATTATATAATTTTCTTATAAAGGTTTACAATCATGCATAGCATGCATGCATTCAAAATCACTACTTTACATTTATGTTCAAGAATTACAATGCATAGACATGCACCACATTAGCTGTTCTGACAAATTCAGGTGCATGAATCACTTAATGATATTCTTTCAAAATTCACACATGACTTTCCAACATTTAAAGCATGCATTAGTCTAGCTTTTGTTGTCATGAGACTTACATAAGTCAACTTGAACACAATTAATAGGTCGAAGCCCGGTGTCAGCACCTGATCCATTTCTGTTTCAAATATCTTCGGTTAAATCGAACATAACTTGGTCGCGGTCGAATCCCGGTGTCAGCGCCTGGTCCATTTCAATTAATATGGTTAAATCGAACCCAAATTGAGTTGAGGTCGAAGCCCGGTGTCAGCGCCTGGTCCATTTCAATTAATATGGTTAAATTGAACTTGAATTGAGTTGAGGTCGAAGCCAGGTGTCAGCACTTGGTCCATTTTTGTTTCAAATATCTACGGTTAAATCGAACTCGCACTGAGTCGAGGTTGAAGACTGTGTCTATCCAGGTCTGTTTTCCTTTTAAATTTCTTCGGTTAAATCAAACCCGACTTGGTCGTGGTCGAAGCCCGCTGTCAGCGCCTGGTCCATTTCAATTAATATGGTTAAATCGAACCCGACTTGAGTCGAGGTCGAAGCTCGGTGTCAGTACCTGGTCCATTTCTGTTTCAAATATTTACGATTAAATCGAACTCACACTGAGTCGAGGTCAAAGCCTGCATCCATCCATGTCTGTTTTCTTTCAAATATCTCGGTTAAATCGCCCCGCATTGAGCGAGGTCGAAACCTATGTCTATCCAGGTCCATTTCGCTCCCATTCCATTTCATAGAGCCTTATTTAGTTGAGGTTTCTATTCCCCAATTTCATATATTATTTTTTTTGTACCGATCAAAATACTTATCTACACATTTGTACACCTTCTGAGATCAGAATTGTGCTCAAAGGGGGGCAACTGTAGATACCATATTTTATCCGGTCTAATACATTAAATATACATACTTTGTATTTTGGCTCATATAATAGTCTAAGACTATAAGTATAATTTGAAAACTAGTCCAATACTAAAATAAGAAAAGTGGTCCAAGGACTAAAAAGTAAAAAGTGAGCAAAAAAGACTAATAGTAAAAAAGGCAAACCCTAATTTTGCCTATAAATAAAGGAGAGGTTTTGACTTGAAAGGAGATTTGAGAGAGTGAGGAAGAGAATAGATTTTAGAGAGAGAAAGAGAGGTTTTAAGAAAATAGTTTCCATTGAAAATTGAGAGACATGTGAATAAGCTAGTGCAGCAACGCTTTTGTCATTAGGAAGTCTCAATTGATATAGCCCTTCCTTAAGCCTCCCTTGAAGTAGAACCTTCTATGTTAGCTTGTCCTTTACAAGACAATATATATCATGAAATTCAATGAAAATCTTGTTATCTTGTGTTAATTTAGACACACTAACTAAATTTTTTGTAATGGCAGGAACACGTAAAATATATTTAAGGGAAAGTGAAGGGCCATTGGAGGGTAGGGTGGTAAAACCAGTGTGTGCGATGGGTAAGAGATTACCATTACCACCAGTAAGTCTTTCTAGTCAAATGTAGTCAGAAGTAATACTTAGATTCCTAAAATATGATGTTACATGACTATTTACCCCACTATCAACATACCAAGAAGAGTCACAGATTAATTCTTAGCCAGTATTGAATGGTGTAGGTGAAGCTTGATAGTCGCCGGTCATGTTATGCTGCCGTGAGGTTTGATAGCTGGGATTAGCATTCTCATCAAACCTGTAATAGCAGATATTTGCTCAATGTCTTGGTTTCCACATACTTGGCATATTAGCCTATTCCCATTTCTACCAAACTTAACTCCTCTTATGCCCTCTCTTCCATTGAATGATCTTGGACCATTAGCTGAGTAACTGTTATTGCTCCTATTATTATTATTACTGCCAGAGAAGCTTGAAAAAAGAGCATTAAGACCTCTCCCTGCGTTGTTGTCGGAGGTAGCTACATTAGTAGTGGCCTTGACAGTCAATGCGTTTGCTGAGTTAAAATTTCTCAAGTCTGTTTTCATGGTTCATTAACAGGGATTATACAGGTTCTAAATCATGCTAGAGCTCCTGGAATTGATGTTCACAACTACGGAGTCAGATTCTAAACCAAGTCCATCCAGAATATGAAGAATAAGGTCTTCCTTTTGCACTGGTTGGTCTGTTGTAGTGAGTCTGCTAAGGACCTAAGATAGTCACAATACTCACTGATTGTTCTATTTTCCTTGCTTGCATCCTGTAATTTTCCTTTAAAAATATCAGTATATCTCTGTAGTTACTAATAGAACCTAAAACTCCTTTTGTCATTGAGGTTCTTAACCAGCTCAATAGCAATTGATCACACCTAACCCATGTCTTGTATGCTGTGTTTATCTCACTTTGATCATTAAACTTTGGTGGATATTCTTTTTCTCCAAATAAAATTTCATCTAAGCCATGAGCTACCACTGCTGGTATGACTTGAGATTTCCATAATAGGAAGTTGCTTCTGTCAAGCTTGATGGACAGAGCTGAATTGAAAGCTGTAGAAAAATGGTAACCTGGTAAGAAATCAGTTGGAGAAGCAGTATGGTTGCTGCATTTTCTGTAGTTGCAGGTGCAATATTTCTACTGGCGTTTGTTGAATTGCTCATGACTTTAGTCTTTCGAGCTATGATACCATATAAAAAGCTATAATATCAGTAAAAAATTCACACTGATAAAGCTTGATATTGAGTGATGTATTTGATGATTACAGTACAATACTATAGAGCAGCTTTTCTAACGTTTATATATATTATTCAGTACAAAGAAGCCTAGAGAAGAAGAGGTTCGAGCACCCTAACAGAAGAATATTCTTCTATAACAGATTTTGTCCTTTGTGTAATGACACAAAGAGCATCATTTTGCTTAGCTTAATCCAGGTGGCATGTTGCTGAAATAATCTTTTCTACCAGCTGAGTTGGATGATTCAGATTGGCTTAGAGAGGTATTGAGCATGTCAGTTGATATGGCAGCTGACCATGCACACTGACAGAGTTGACAGACAGACTTGGTGACTCGGCAGGCTGACTATGGTTCTTGAAGATAGTCTGCTAATATATATAAATGGTAAGATCATAATTAAATGCATCTTGTTGGCAGCTTATAATAAGCCTTTTACAATTTGATTACTTTATCATATTCATCCTTTCAAAATGATTATATGCATATGATATATTTTTGAGTTTGGTTCTATAAAATATAACTTACTTGATAAGGTCGTGCATACCATTTTCTTTCGTAATGTTTTCCTTCCTATAATAGCTAAAGGTATGTGCTTGTAATTCCACTCCATTTTCATGCATTTTGTGTAAATCAAAAGGTAGAAAAAAATGAAGATGTTAAACAAATTTGCAAAGGCAATTTTTGTTATGTATTGCAGACATGAGAAAATATAAGAAAATCTATGTTTGATCTTTTTTCTATTCATTGTGATTTTTCTAATCTATGATGTAATTAGGTTGAGACGATGATTTCTTAATGAACCATTAAACGATAGATGACGACAGTTCATAATACCGTTGTTGTAGAGTACACATTTTATGACTGTAGAAAAAATGTCGTAATAAGGACAATGATTTATGACGACATTATTTTCTTGTACAACGGTGGACAACAAAACCATCGTAATCATCTCCAAAATACATGACATCCAGACCATTTCTCACTACGTTATCTTGTTCATCGCCGTCGATTGTGTTATTATTAATGATGATAGAACCTTTTTTCATGACGTTAGAGTATAATGACGTCATTGTTAGTGATACATGTCACGGCATTTTTCTTTAGTGCCGTCGTTGTTAATCATTCATTTTACGACGGCTTTTTTCCTACCATCGTTAAAAGCGATAAAACATTGCACGACACTCACATTGACGACGATAATTTCCCATCGCTAAAGGTCATTTTTGTAGTAGTGTCTTCCTCTCCCTCTTCCTCTTCCCATTTTGTATTCTCACTCAACTGTAACATCGATTATCTAACAAAATTTGAAAGCTAGGCATGCCGACATGAATTAAAACCCGAAAGAATAATGACAAACAACAATTATTACATATACCACACAAATAAAACAAAAATCTTATTAATGTTATTGCAATATCTCGTCCAAATAATAAAACTTGTAACTTCAATTGATAACAAATCCTTTTGTTCGTGAATTTTTTGTTGGTTTAATCCTATTTTGGAACCATAATTAAATACTTGTTACCATTTAATTCATGATTAAGTTTTTATCATAAACGATTAATCTTTAACATCTTAAAAAATACTTTATTTTAGAGAAACATTTTTAATTCCAAAAATACCCTTCTTAGTTTTTTATTTCCTAACTTTTGAATGTTCCTTAAATCAATTCCTTTAACATGTGTGGACATTTAGAATTTAGTTTTAGATAAGGATCTTGACCATTTGATAAGTATACATATTAATATTACTAAAGAGTCTAAAATTAACATACATTCTCAATTAATGTCCAGTGTATCTAAAAGATGCTTTAACACTTTAAAAGAAAGAAAACTCCAATTAATTATTTTGAAGATATTCCTAATGAATTTGGATAAGACGATTTCAAATTCTTTATTATTTGAATCTCAATTTAATTTAATCACATTTAAACTATTCATTTTCATAGTCAATTTTCAAATCAAACCAATGTGAATGTAATTTATTATGAAAAATATTTGAAGATTAAGACTTTTCAAGCGTTTTGAATAAGTTCATGTATGTAGTACTTTTATCTTCAAAGTTAAATTAATATTCTATATCCATAATACAATGCATCACTCTAAATCAAAGAGTTATAAATACGTGCAATTATTTGCAGAACCTACGCCAATTTGAAACCCTTTTGGTAAATAGTTTTCATTAAGCTCACATGAAACTGATTTTTCTTTGATTTACTCAGATTCATTTTCTCATTTTCGATATTTCTTTATGGTTCGGATGCATGTAATTTATATAGAACATTATAAATATTTCTACATTTAATTTTTTTACAGCTTCTAATTCTTGTTATTATATACTTCGAATTTATATATCCATAACAATGAATATTTTTAGAGATTAGAATGCATGAATACATGTCAATCTATAGCGCCCATGGTCTTCTCAAATTCACTATATATTTGAAGCATTTCAAAGAAAATCAATGTCATGTTTGTGCTTATAACTCATTAATTGTAAGCAAATGTATTAGCCAATGTAGTAATTTTGTTGAGATATTATAGAATCGGATTATAACAGTTTCTAATATGAGATTTATGTGCTAGCTTTTCATTGTATAAAAATTATCTAATTCAATTAACTAATTATTTTTGTTATGATTGACAGATGAGGGAGAATCCGATATGGGCTACATAAAAAAATTGTTCTTCAAATGTTAAGATATACGCATGAGAAAATAGTATTGGATTGTAATTTGTGGCGGAGAATTCCACTAACAAATGTAAGTTAAATAATTAATCATGACAAGTTTGCTTATAAAAATTAATTAGATACTACTGTTGTATCAGTTTTTACACTTTTAATTCTACTAATTATATTTCAATAGATATTCAAGTTTTCCGGTCTATTATTATTAGTTTATTATCTATGAACATTGAGAAAATTATCACGTGCAATGTACCTACAAGATTTCTAGTTTTTTTTAAAAGAATCATAATTTAATGACCATTAGTAAAGAAATATTTTTCTCAAATTAGTTCTTTCCATACTTGTTCTTTGTTTATCCTTTTATAATTAAAGTTGGTAGCAATAATTGCTATGGGCCATGCTTCGTTACTATTAATCGTAGCACACTAGAAGGAAACATAAAGAGAGAAATGTCTCTCCCTCTCTCTCTTTTCAATGTGCTACTGTTAACAGTAACCTAAATTTTTTCTTATATATCTATTACCAACACATAAAAGAATTTTGGTAATGTTTTTCCTTATATATATTACTAACAAAAGGAAATTTGGTTAAATCAATAATAACATTACCAATATCATATAAAGAAACAAGAAAAAAACTAAGAAAATTAAACGTTAAATCTTAGTTTAATTAATCGAACGATAAAATAGAAGAGTACTCCTCAGAATACTGATTAAACATCTTGTGGTTTGTTTATTCAGAGACAAATTAAAAGTTAATACGATACTTTAATTAATCTGAGTTGTTTGAGTTACGGTTGGCATTATCGTGAGAGGCAGGTTAGATATTGGAGATTGGCATTTTGATCTGGTGTAGTCCTGATGTTGGCATCCACTTGAACTCTATAGTTTGTTGATGATTATCATGTTGAGTTGGCTCGGTATCTGATTTCCCCTGTCGTTCCCTCTGTACTATAATTGTTTGCACTTGAGAAAACAAAATTTTCTTAAAACTCACATTTGTTTATGTAGAAGAAACTCTCTTCGAATATTGTTAGTATGTCATTTTGCTGATTTAGGATATCGTGACATGATTCATGAAAGTGGAAACGAGATGATTTCTTTCCATCTTAGTACAGAAATATAGTGGATCGTGTTTACATCTATAAATAAATTATATGAATTAAAATAACACGTGACACATGTATTAATTATAATATCTTGTTTAGTTAAGAGTATTCATTTTTTTTGAATAACTATATATAAAAATATATTATCTTTAATGCAACCATACAACAAAATATACGTACCATCTTGTAACATATATCAATCGGTAAAATCAGTATCATCAAAGACCCGGATTGCTAAGGGTGTTGTTGAAAGGGGAGGAATTAACAACAATACCTTGCTTTTGATTGAGAAACATCATATGTCCCAAAGGAGTTGCTGGTTGATTTAAACTAAGACTTGCAAGGGTAGGCTCCAATTAAGTTGTCGGCTAATTACTAGGTTTAATTGATTGAGATGGAATAATATGTAGCATCCTAAAATGTAGTTGCAACAGCATGTTCACTTCTACCAATGTTTACAATCTCAGCTGCCAATTTCATATACTAATGTTTTGTCATTCATCTTGGAATATAAATAAAAACTAGTAGATTTCAAAAAACATCACGCAAATGGAAATTACAAAACATAAAAAGAAAAAAAAGATAGAGGGGGTTTGTTTGGTCACCATCTTTTAACATCTTTTGAATGCTACAATTAACTATTTGTTGGTTCAAGCTTTTGTGCTCCATTTTTAACGTAAAATGCTGATTTCTATACATTTCTACTTGAGGAGAAAGTACAGCTATTTGGTCCTGCAAGTATTGAGGAAATAAACGTCAATGAAATTGCAACGGTTAGATTATCTAAACATAATTATCTTATATTCTTTTTACATACATATCTTATATTATTTTTACATACCTAGGTATGTAATTTTCAAATTATTTTTTCCATTTGCGCCTCGGGGAAATTACAGTGGTATTTCTTTTAATCCAGAAGTTGAGGTAATCTTCCTCACTTTTTTAATTTTTGACTAATTATAATCTAAATAGTTCATTGTTTCTCAAATTAATCCGTTGGTACCTAAATACTAAGTATAATGATCATGCTTTGACATTTATAAGTGCCAATTCTAACATATGTCATGAATTATTTTTAAAAAACTAGTTAAAAATATTAAAATTCAAGAAGATATATATGTTTCGGAAGTCTAATAAGAAGATGAGTGCTTAATTAATTATATTTTTATGATATTCTTTTTATGGTCATTTTTATAATTAACTAAAGAGCTTTCACCTTTTTTCCACTTCCAAAACATATTGAATCTTTTTCAATCGCGATATCTGCGCAGAAACACGGTTTGAAATAATCCTACACACAAAAAAACCCAAAGTAGACATAAAATTAATATATGAACAAAATAAACAAAGAAATAGTAACACTAATCATAAGGACATAAAGAGGTTAACCTTTTTGAGCTTCCTGGTTAATTAATTACCTCAAAAATCGAACCTGTCCACCTTCACCTAGGGGGCTAGGATTTTCCCTGATCATTAAATTAGAGGGTTGGTTCTCAGACGACTTGTCTTTGACATCATGCAAAGCTAACATAGTAGAGGTGTTAGCCTCCAGAGGCTGGGAATATAAGGCTTGGGTGTGATAATATTGTTTGCCCCACTTTCACCGTTATTAGTCATGGCAAAGGACTTCACATCATGATCCATATCGACATTCTCATTCCGAGACTCATATCTCTATGCTCTTTGCCTGCCAGACAATTTAGTGTAATGAGAAACTAATTACGTACCATTTGAAAGAATGAAACTTATTTATTAATTTTTCTTCACACTAAAACCTTGAAAACAAATTTTAAGAACAAAGTGTGGGGTTGTGCAGTATGAGAGTGCCTTGGCTGTCATTACAATTTCATACAGAGAAAATACAGCAAGATTACCAAAAATTATCCTCATTTACTAAATTACGAACTAACCATGTATGTTATAAGACATGCTAGATTTTAAGAAGGGTATTTTGGTAAATTTGGTAGAGCCTCGTAACTGGGTTTTGGTTCTCAACTTTGTTCTTATCTCTATGATGAACGTTTGCTAAATGGTAATTAAGATACACCATCGCATAAGAAAATTTTTTGTTGTCACTCATGCTAAGTTAAATGCACACTAGAATCATAACTGCCATTTATGAAGAAAAATCTAAGCTAAGTATAGAACCTTGGTCATTACATTATACCAAAGCAATATATTATATACTTAATAATTGCTCTATTTTTTGGTTACGTGACGAATTCTCTAGATTAATAAATTATGTGGGTTTTCTTAAAAAGAAAAAGATTATTTCGACATAGGCGCTACAAGAATTAGGTGCTTTAATAGCACTCAAGGATCATTTTACACAATGTAATGAAAAATTCATTCTTTATGCGGGTACAAAGGGTGGAGAATGAAAATCTCAAACCCGTCTAATTAAACTAAAAGAAATTGAACAAAAATCAATTTCTCACAGCGCTCTCTCTTCAACCCTCACTCTCTTGACGACGAAGCTCATAGAGAGCTATCTCTATGATGAAGCTCATAGAGCTATCTCTTCGTGAGGTGAAGCTCTCTCACAGCTCTCTCTTGCATGCCTCTCTTGTAGCTCTCTCTTTCAAGTCTCTATTATAGATTCTCTCTCGTAGCTCTTTCTCTGAGCTCTCTTGTATAGCTACCTCTCTCAGCTCTGCCCAGATCTATCCCACTGATGGCTCTATCTCTTGTGGTTTTTGTTTACCAGCGCGAACTCCTCCCAATCCTAGCTTCTCTGAGGTAAATCCCTAATTCTAATATTTCTGTGGAAGCTTTATATTTTATCTATTCGTGTATAAGCTTTTCGGGGACTTCCCCTTTTTCACAAGGATTAATATCAAATTCGTGTCTGATTTTTCTATGGTTTTTATGTTTTTATGAGGTTTATCTGGTTTTTATGTTTTTGTGATTTTTGTCTGGTTTTTTATGTTATTCAGAAGGATTTCCAGGTTGCTTTTGAGATGCTTTGGAGGTGATCTGAAGGTGCTTTAATAGCAATGAAGGACTTTCTGAACCTCTCTCTTTGTGAGGCAAAGCTCTCTCTGAACCTCTCTTGCATGTCTCTCTTACAACTCTCTCAGCTCTCTATTGCAGATTCTCTCTCGTAGCCCTATATGCTTGAAGTTCAGTTTCTTTACCCTTGTGTTGTTTTGATAAATGAGTTAGTTATGGTTCTATTGGTTACTAATTTAGAGTTTACTAATCTCTCAAATCTTGTGGTTACCAATTTATGGTAATAGGGTATGCATTTGCTACTAAAACAACTAACGGACATGAAACATTTGATATTAAGCTAGGGGATGATAGGCTAATCGAATGAGTGAGACATCATTCTCTCAATGCTTAATTTCATCATTTTTTTTTCTTTTTTCTTTCCCCATTGTTGTCTAAGTGTTTGTCTTCGTAGATATACCGAAAAAATGATGTGAATCAATTGGCAAGACAGACATTTAATAATGCCAGAAGCATAGATCCTTCACTTGCAATATCTTAGGCTGACATGTCAGCTGATTTAATGTTAGGTATTCTTTCATTCCCAATATAAGTGTAACTTTTGTTTTCCAATATTGATGTGCTAAAATATCTCACCTCCAAATATATCTCTTAGTTAAAAAAATTGTTGTATTTAATTGTTCAACCTTTTTACTGAAGTCTGAAATACCTTTTTGTGCAGTTTTATCTTATATTTAGATTCAATAGGTTGTTCAAAATTTGTATGAAAATGTAACTGAATTGGGTAGCACCATCATTAAAATGGAAATAGTGCCTTTTCATGATGGAACATTTGTGCTTTAACAGTGAAGAAGGTTGTGAAAGTGGCGCTTTTGCATGTGTGCTGGTACAAGCATTGTGGTTAATAAAGGAAAAATTCATAATATGTATATTTGCATGTTCTTAATTTAAATCTTTGAATTAAAAACCCAGTGTTTTTGTTGATTGGAACTGAATTATTATCCCCTATTTACTTAATTTTGAGATTTGTTTTTATTGCTAATGATATGAACAGTTAAATTTGTGTATGTTGGTGCATAACTTACTGTTTCGTGGTCACTAATTTTTTTCCCATTGAACTTAATTTATGTATTTCTCCCCAGGAAATAGGTCCATAGCGTTTGTGCCTTACAATATTCATCTCTTTCATCCGAGTCTTTTATATCCTTTAGAGTCAATTATCTTGAATTGTTACTCAATAGTGAGGAGTCCAAATAAATTGGTTTTGGCTATGTATTTAATGGGTTGGTGACTACACGGTGCTTTGGGTGGAGTGGATTCTTATGCATTTCTGAATTTTGTGTAATGGAGTGAGTTAATGAACTATCTTTTTATTATTACTTCTAAAATGAAACCTTTGGATGGAATAATTACATTGATTCATGTCCCTTCTAAGTTGATTTCTTCTAATCTTGGTTAATAAACTTCAGATGAGAAAGGAGTAGTGGTGAAGCGCAGGGATCGACCCCGTAAATAGCGGAATGTACCGGTATAAAGACTATTTTATGAGCAAACCTCAAGTGAAGATAGAGATTCGATTAGTGCATCTGAAAAAGAAGATGCACATGATGAAGATGAGAAACAAGATGAGGAAAATGAGGAAAAGGCACCTCTCATTCATTATATTAGGTCATCCTCCAAGTTGAGGTCATTGAGAGTCTCAAGAGATGAAAACAAAGTCGCTTACTTGAAAATCATGTATTTATATTCTTACAAATCATGTGAAGAAGAGAGGTATCTGCTGATTGTTCATAATTTTTTACAATGGAAGTTTTTCCATGACATAGCTAGTGGAAACCTAGATAACTGATGCAATTATTCTGTTCCATTACATTGAACTTAAGTCACTTGCGTTGGCAAGGCTGTTATGGATGAATTGGCCATCGGGTAAGCCGTAAGTTCTTATTCATCTCAGAAATATTTTTTTGCCACACGTCGATTAATATATTTGTTTTATCGTCAATTTAGTATCCCCGGGGAGAACAAACATTACGGAACCCCCACCAATCCAAAATTGCCCTCATGTATTCCTAGAGGCTCTTCTAGCAGTTCTATTGTGGTTGTTGCGGTCGAGCTTGTTGAATTTGCTCTAGGTAAGGTCTTTTAAGTATTATATAAATGTAGTTGGATCAATTCATTCTATTTTACATCTACCTTTTGGGGACATAATTTGAGTGAACTTCGTTATTGATAATATAGGTATCGAATTTGAGTGAACTTTCTTTCAAAAAATTGAATGAAATTATGTTCTTGTAAATTTCAAGTAATAATCAAGGCATGAGTGGAGAGGGTTTTAATCCTTGTATCAGACTTTTTGTTCTTCTCTTAGTCTTAATGGTATTGAGAAATCATAACTCAATAATTGGACTAACTATTGCTAAAAAGTCGAGCCACTCTTATGCAATATAAACATATGTCAGATTAATGGTTTGTTCTAAATTCAAAATCATCACAATGCGTATATACTTAGCAACTGCCATAGAGTTGGCCAATAATATCTTGTGTTTCGTCCATCTCTTTTCTTTTATCAGTAATGTTTTGTCCATCTCTTTTATATCTTTCAACATCGATGTCACTTTAATTTAAAATTGAAGATAATGAGTTTGTGCAAGTTTGTTTTTTCTGTGTTGATTTACATCTTGACTCCATTATTTTATCATTTATGATTTTTAATTGCCGAAAACTTACGAGTTACTACTTTCATCTTATGTCTTCAAGATCTTTGACAATTTTGCAAACCACAATGAGTTTTTGTTCTCATTTTGTTTCGCCATGGACTTCTTAAAAATGGGTGCAGAAATATACTAGCTGGTTCTTTGCTTTATTTTTGTTTTGACGAACTCACTTGAAATAATAAAATTTGTAGTTACTGATATAATTGGATGTGAAAACTTACAACTTTGATCTTATGTCTTCAAGATCTTTGACAAGTCTGGAAAACACTATGAGTGTTTGTTCTTATTTTATTCACTATGGGCTTCTCAAAAGTCGGTCCAGAAACATACTAGCTGGTTCTTTTCTTTATTTTTGTTTTGATGAATTCATTTGAAAATAATAAAATTTATAGGTACTAATACGATTGGATGTGCGAGAATTCCTACATCATTTTATAGTATACTCAGGTTCCGTCCATCTCATGGAGTTGTATCTGTGAATGGAGTTTTGCCAAATTCACAGAGTTTAGATACCGTTGGTATGTTGGTTGGATAGCTTGCTTCATTCCCTCCTTTGATTCTAATTTTTCATTTCTATTGTTTGGACTTTCATTTATTATTTCATTGCATGGTGGCATTACAAGATGGTTTGCCCATGATCCATCACCAAGGCAGTTACCTGCATCACCACCTCCTCACCAAGAAAAACCATCAAAGCAATTACTTGCGCCACCATCTCCTCACCAAGGAAAATCATCAAGTGGACCTCCTAGGATACCTCCACCTTCAGTACCTAGAGGACTGCCAACTCATCTCCTCTTATGGCCAATGGCCCTAGATCCACAAAACTTAAGCGATGGATTGTAGGATTTATTTAAATATG
The DNA here is from genome assembly GCA_003255025.1 of Datisca glomerata. Classification (NCBI taxonomy): domain Eukaryota; kingdom Viridiplantae; phylum Streptophyta; class Magnoliopsida; order Cucurbitales; family Datiscaceae; genus Datisca; species Datisca glomerata. The sequence goes on from QANY01002375.1 coordinate 2,537,511, forward strand.
AACTTATACTAGATTTTAGTTTTTTTTTATAAATTGCTTTTGCTTGCTCTATGTAAAAATCAATATGTAATTATCATTTTCAGATGTGATTTCTAGTAGACAATTAGTATGAAATAATTTTCACTAACTAAAGAAAATGATATGTGATTTTGTTATTTCGTGATATTTTCTGAAAAGTTATTTATTTTTTATATTTGTACAATTGCAAGTATAAGTAATAAAAAAAATTATAAAAAGTATTTAATAACACTAACAGAACAATAAATAATGTATATAAAAAAGATCTGTCGTTAGAAGGTAATTAAATAAAAAGCTGTCATGGAAAGACAGTTTTCCCCTTTCCATGACAGTTTTTTAAAAATGATTTGGACATTAGATGACAGGGATTCCCTGTCATCTAAATTCTTTTGACGGTACCTATGATGATGGGGATTCCCTGTCATCTAAATTCTTTTGACGGTACCTATGATGATGGGGATTCCCTGTCATCTAATAGCTTTTGACGGCACCTATGTTGACGGAAATTCCCGTCATCTAATAGCATTTGGTAGAACCTGTGACGACGGTTATTCCCCGTCATCTAATTGGTTTTGCGGCACCCTATTACGACGTTTTTTCTTGAAAAAGAGTAAAGATGACAGTCTGATAGATGACAATCGGTCAATCATCATTATAGGGTTATAACGATAGATTTTAACTGTCATCTAAGGTCAAAGTTGTAGTAGTGTGTTTCGGCATAATGATGTCAATCAAAAGAATGTGTCTTAGAAAAGTTTTGATCAAAATTTTTATTTTTATGTTTGTGGTAATTTTTCCTATAGGGCTTATGAGACCTTCTAGGGTTTAAATGAGAATGTTTTCTATTTTTCTGAGAAAGGGCAATAGAGGGTAAGGGCAATAGAGGGTAAACCGTATTGCTCACAAAAATTACTTAATTCATACTTAGCAGTTTTACTTTCTCTTTTAATTTGTTTGTTGATTTTCATATCAACACACATTTTTAATCCTTCTTTTTGTATTATAGTAATTATGGTTCCATAGGTTAGACTATCATAGTCTATATTTCCTAGGTCATTACTAAGAACTGTTCTTATCTTATGGGCAAAAAGATTAGGTAATCCATTAATAAATTTTTCTTTCCAAAATGGTTGATTACTATCATCCCTTGACATCACTCTGGATAAGAATATATTCTTATACCAATTCAAATCACTTAATGTTGGACGCCTAAGATTTATTAATTGATCATGAATACGCGAAGTAATATATATATACACACATAAGTATGTATGTATGTATGTATGTATGTATGTATCTATGTATGTATGTATGTAAGTATCTATGTATGAAGGTATCTACGTATCTATGTATGTATGTATGTACGTATGTATGTATATATCTATGTACGTATCTACGTATGTATGTATGTATGCATCTATGTATATTATATACACACACACATAATATATATATATATAATATGAGTGAGAGATAGAACTGGAGAATGGGGAGACAAAGTTATTATATATGTAATGAGTATGAGAGAGAGACGTGAAAGGAGAGAGAGGAAGAAATGGTGTGTATATATATATATTAGTGGCGTAAAACCCATTTTTGGTCTTTTAGGTCGTTTTCTCCAAACACCCCCTGAACTACTGTAACTTAAAGAGGAAACGCGATCAAGAAAAGGTTTGACCATACTTACCCAACTAACTGTCCAAGCTCCGGATGACTGGTAAAGTGGATCTTTCATTCGAGATTTCAATCAAGGGTAGGATCGCAAGCATAAGAGGAAGAATTCGATCGAGAAAGTTTTTTTTAGTTTTAGTCAAGTGGAACCTCTTCTTAGACTGGTGGATAGGGTATAAACTAGTGGATATATATGTGTGTGTGTGTGCGCGCGCGCGCATATATATTATACACACATATAAGTTATATATATAAAATATGAGTGAGGGAGAGAAATGGGGAAGGGAGAGAGAGACACGTGGAAGGAGAGAGAGAGGAATGATATATTTTAGGAGATATATATATATATATATATATATAATTAATGGATATGGTATAGGAATTAAATATATACATTAAAAATAAAAAAAGTATAATAGTAACTAACTAAACATAAAAATTTAATTTAATTCAATTTACTTCATTAATTTTTTTTAAAATTGTTATACTTGAAATTTTTTAAAATATGTGATAAAATTATATTTAAAATTGAAAACTTCTATAGATATCATAATTCTATATTTATATCTTTAGAATTGGAGAGAGAATTGGGTCCGATCATAACCTTGGGAGGCCCAAAGAGGATTCTTTAAGTCTCAGTATGCGCCTTTCTTGTAGAATAGGAGTTATTCATCTGGACATTGGCAAATCCCGTCAGGATGAAACATTTTGATTTCGTCCAGATATGCCATGCATCATCCCTTCAACGTCATCTATTTGGTGTACGTGTGTACCTAAGTCGTCCTGATGAATTCATTCCATTCAAATGATTTGCTATCACCGTTTTCCGTTGCATGACCTTTCGGATGTATTCATTCCGTCTCAACAAGTCTGCTATCGTGTCATTCGATTGATTGTCACAGAAGATATGAATCCTTCTTGTAAAAGAATTTTTTCCTCTAAAATAGAAAATATCAAAATCAGAAAAAATAAGCACGAGATTAAGCAATTTGTAATGGATGATCCTCCAGTTTACAATTTGACATGTACTTATACGCTTGTCATACAACTTAATTTCTGAAATAAAGTAAGAATAAACGGAATATTATTTGAGATTGAGTTTATCTTCCAGAATTTACTTCATCTTTTAGGTGAATAACTAAGTTTTGCTTATCAGTATCACAACTCATTTGGTGTAGTGTGACGAATCTGACGGTTGTAGTGATTGCTACCAGCTTTGTCACGGTGATGATTCCCTCGATTGGCTTCTCTAGCTTTCGTTGCTTTCTATGTGACTTTTATACTTCAGCTACCTTAATTAGGCGAGTAGCTCCAAATCAGCTTCTGCAGATCTGTCAACGTGATAAATTCAACTATTCCTATAATGCTTTCATTGTATTTTCTTTAATTATTTTTCTTCTCTACTGATGTGGTCGAACACCAAAAATTATTCTTGTTCACTTCTAACACGATTCGTCCGAATAACTTCTAATCCGCCGCCGTGACAAATACTCAGAATCTAGGCTAAAATATATGTTTCGATCTCCATAGCAAGACAAGAAATTAAATGCTATAAGATATATAGACAAATACTCTATATCTCTATGCTCTTTGCCTGCCAGACACAAAATCCAAAGAAGACCTGGTGTAATGGGAAACTAATCGAGTACCATTTGAAATAATGGAACTAATTTTTTATTTTTTGGAGGATAAGAACAAAGTGTGGGATTGTCGAATATGAGAGAGCCTTTGACAGTCACTACAAATTTATATTAGAGTAAGAATACAAAAACTACCCAAATATACTAAATTATGAAACCAACCATGTATGTTATAAGACAATGTTACATTTTATTAAAGGTATTCTCTAAATTTGCTAGAGCTTCAAAAGTTTGTTGATCCTTATCTATAACATGAACGTTTGGGAACGTTTGCCGAATCATAATTAAGATACACATCACATAGGTAAAAATTTTAATTGTCGTTGATGCTAAGTTGAATGCACATGAGAAATATACCTGTCATTGTGAAGAAAATTTCAAGCTAAGCAAAGAACCTTAATTATTACATTATACCAAAACAACATATGATATATTTAATAAGTTGTTCTACCTAGGGGTGTTCAAAACCAAACCGAACCGAATCGAACAGAACCGAACATGATCAATTTGGCCGATTCTTTAGTTCCTTACGGTTCGGTTCGGTTCGATTTGACAAAGCTGCCAAACCGAAGGTTAGGTTCAGTTAAGAAAATGTTTAGTTTTCTAATCGAATCGAAACATTAAATTCGTATAATTTTTTTATTTTTTATATATGGTTTCATATCGAACCGAACGATACAAAACTTTGATTCTATATTATTTTTTTCAATAATATCATTTAAAAAATATTTTTTAATGAATAATACTGAACTGAAGAACCGAACCGAAACTCACGATTCTGTTCAGGTAGTTTTACCTTCACAGTTCGGTTTGGTTCGACATATAGCCGAGCTGAATGTTTCGGTTCGGTTCGATTTTAGCCCACTAATCAAACCGAACTGAACAGTATTCACCTCTAGTTCTACCTTCCGATTATGGGTGTGCATGAGAGGGAATAGGACACGTATTGGGATATTTTGTCCATGTCTCGCGGTGAGAACAAAACCTGACCGGGATGGGACGGAATTACATTACATACTATTTTTTGGGGCTCCTTTAGGGAAGTAGTCAATTTTTGAAATATAAATAAGAGAATGACGGAAAAAGTTATATTTACAAGATGACCATTTTTCTTAACTCTACTTATTTATTTTTTTTATAAAACTGTAAAAATTTTATATATAGATATATTATGATATAATTTAATATACTATAATATATTTTAATATATCGATAATATAACTTAATATATTTTTATATATCATGATAATTTAATATGACAAACATATTATCACCAATATCAAGTTTATTTCCAAACCCAAAATAAACCCCTTCACTATCTCAAATCCACGCCATAGTCAACCTCCCACCGTCTTATTTTTTGCAAATACTTTTCATTCCCGTTTCAGTTTTTCCTCCACAGTTTGCTGCTGCTGAATATACAGTGAAGATTGTGTTGATAAGGTCAAGAAAATTGACTATTGACGAAGATAAGAGAACCCACAATACAAAATTTGATGAAATTGCTTCCTTCAACGTGTCAATCACATAGAAATGGGGTATTTACCGATGACCGTTTACAAAGAAAACTGGGGAATCCAGCATTCATTGACAGACGAGCGGATCAGAAAAAAGAGAATCATTAAGGATTTTAGATACTTGAATTGAGGTGTGCTCAAAAGAAATTTCATGTAAAGCCAAAGAAGAAAACAAAGGGAGAGAATTGAGAGAGATGAAAATGATGAATTTGGGATTTTGTAACGAAGATTTTTTTATCATGGCTACACCACCATTAAAGGCGGTGATGGTGATTAGCTTCAGATTCCCCGCGAAAGAGATGGTGTGAAGAAACCCACCGTGAAGAAAGTCTGCAATGAAAAGAAAGAATTGTTACAAAATCGGCTATTATTACAAATTGAAAAAATTTGGTCATTTAATATAACCCATGCAAAAATTGGTTCAAATTCCTAAATTTCCCTTTTTGCACGAATGAAACATTAATAGGAGTTAATCTTCAAAGAGCTATTATCAAAAGAGGATTATATTAGGAGGATATTTTTTTTTGTTATATCGAATGTTGGATTCGATTCGAACCCTCCAAAAAAGATCTAGGGATGAAATTGAATTTAATAGTTTTGTGAGTGTTTTCAACGTAGCCTTTCATAAATAATGTACGCTTCAATTGTTGAGAAAATCAAACAAATCATTTGACAAACTTTAAATGGGTCAGATAGTTAATGCTAATAGAATCAGATGTTGTGGATGTGAAAGAATATGATCATAATTTTCGTTAAGTGGAAGTGTTACAATGATCTATATAACTAGTTTAGAGTACCATCATGAAATTACGTAGGGACCAAAGTTTGCCACCTCATCTCTATCACCTCCTTGACAGCTTAATGTCGAATTTCTTACACATAGTATCGCCCAAATACATCCATAATTAAGATAGTGAAATTAAGGTATTACTTATATATAGGTTTAACTATGGGAGAATACACGTCTGTCGGGTTCAAATCTTCATCTTGAAACTCGTTAAAGCCTTTTTTTGCTCAAATATTATTCTCATTCTCCTTGATTTTCAATTTGCAACTTGTATTTATGAAGACGAAGGCATAACGTGATGACTGTCGTACATCTTTCTAGAGAAAGAATTGTGAACCATGTGTAAGAGTTCTTCCATTGCAATGGCATTGTTGGAAACAAATTCAATTCTAATCCAAACGCATATTACTTCAGGACAAAATGTACAAAATATAAAACCCAGGTAGAGATGCATGTAACCCACCAGGTTTAATTTTGATCTCAATAAAGAATACATGCTGTAACCATATTAACATCAAGCTACATATCTCTTTAGATACACTACGACACAAAAGAGGGAGAAGATCGAAGCCGGTTAACTTTTCTCTGGACACACACGCATATTACTCTATAAGACCGAGTATTTGATCTGGTGTACTTAATTTAAGAAAGTCTTGACAAACAACCATTTTTGACCTATTTATTTGAGGTTGTTACCCTTCATATCCCTTTTGATATCACTCTTCTTGATTTTGTATTCTTATGAGTTTTTTCAATTATATATATGATTATTTAGACTAAGGTTATAAAACCCAATTCGTATTTTGTTATTCAACCAAAAGAAAATATGTATGTATTTAATTATTCTATTTTTTTCTATTTATATATGCGACTAAGAATATACTTGAGCTTAAAGACTAAATTACAAATTATTGACATTACTGTTTAGACTAACGTTATAAGAATATTTTTGTTACCCATTCAATATTTTCAATTTTAACAAAAGGAAAATATGTATATACTTAATTATATCCTATTTTTTTATTCATATATGCGACTAAGAGTCTACCTCGAGTTGAAAAAAATTAAATTTCTGAATGGTATGACATGAGAATATCGAAAACCAAAAATATAGATCAAATTAAAGATTCGAAATATTTAACATAAGAAAGAAAGAAAGTAATAAAATCTATTTTTCCTTCTTTAAAGTAACTTAAAAAGATGATTTCAAAAATCGTCTATAAAAGATCGACCGATCACTTAGACGTAATTGAAAAATAGTTGAACTACTAAAACAAAATCATTATAAGAAACGTTTACTAAGAATGTATAATGAGAAAATCATTAGACAAATTACATTTCTAATTGAAATGGTTATATGATGATGAAACCCTATGTTGAGAGAGTTGAAGTCCTATAAGTTTGCAATCTCAAATTGATATGAGTCTTGGTCCTCCACTTGCTGTACTTTTCTGGAGTCCATCAATTGATAACTCATCTGTTTGTCTTGTGCATTTCCGACATATTTTATTGATAACTCTCGTACAACCCCTTCAACATGTCCCTCTCTCTTTTCAGCTCCTCGTACTGAGCTGCAAAATATCTATTTTAATTATATTTTACATAACAATACTTTGGTTACTAATCAGGTGAGAAGAAATTTCTCGTATAACTTTTTATTACAGATATTATGTCACAAATATTCTAATTTAACAAAACATATAGTCTTAATTATGTTTTAAACAAGAAAAAATTATTGAAACCATTTATAGATATTATAGGTTCAATCATTGGTCATTTAAAACTCCTTAAACTTATTAAGAATCGAATATAACTTTTTTGCTCGGCTATATATGTGTTAATAAAGAGAAAAAATAAGCATGTCCAGTCACAAGAGAAAAATAAACCTTCTTTGAACATAAGTTCTTCAGAACAGACATAGATTTTTTCCATGATTGAATTATTCTCAGCTCTCAGCAACGAATTTTGACTGTCAGTAAATTTGATCCTAGGAGAAGCGATTGCCACTTCGACCTGCACATTTCGATAATAAAAAAAGCAATTGTTAATTACAATGAAAAATATCTAAGTATGGACAATTGATCCCTTAAATGGTATGCCTATATAAAGAGCATGTACATCATTAGCACATTATCTTTTACAATATAACTATATAAATCGAGGGTGCTGTAAGAAAACACTGTCGCAAAACACAGGGAAGATGTTAGGTATATTGGTCATGAAATAATAAGAATGAGTGATTTATTCTTTTTATTACATAAAAATGAGAAAAAATGAGTTTGAATTACTTGCAGAGCCTTCACTTCTGATTCGAGACGTGCAATGTATTCGAGCTGTCTGATTCGGTACTTTTGTGAATACATTCTACTCTGTATAACTCTAGAAAGAACAAGAAATAATAATAAATTTGTTTAAATTATAAATTATATCTCTTTCTCTAAATAAAAAGGTAACAAGAAAGAATATAAATAGTTAGATAATAATAACATCTATGTTTTCTAATATCCGGCTATGATTTCTAAATTCATTTTCAACTCATATCCGTGAAAAAATTAGCAGGTAGGGTACGGATAATATCTATTAGGATATGGATAAATCCGCAATCTTAAAATACCTTATGTTATTAGACAAAAAATATTGAAAAATCATACAAAATATTATGTAATAAATTTAAAACGCTAAATAAAACAAACACAAAAAGTCATCTACAATACACACTTACAAATTTTCATTTAGAATCATAATATTTCAAACTTCAAAATTATATATATATATATAAATCCCATCCTAATCGAATCTGTGTCAATAAGTGATATTTACATCTATGTACTTCTCAAAACTATTTAACAATATCCATACCCCTACTATTAGGGTTGGATATCAGCAGATACCCGAATCTAGGTGTAGAATTGACAAATTTTAAGATTTATTAATAACTTTTTTGCAAATATGATTAGTTTATCTATAATTTATGTGAAGCTAATTAAATAATTTGATTTTAACCTTTTGAGCCTCTTTTGCTCATTCTTAGGGTCTTGATCCAAACCAACTTTAGGAATCTGATTCGTAGAGTTAATCACGACGTTCGGGTCTGCTTCAGCCACCAAAACATCACTGTCGAAATCGTTACCACAGCCACGAGACGGTGATAAAGAAATGGAATGGTTAGAGCTCTGATCCCAATTATGAAATGGTGGCAATGGAATCTTGGGTAGTCCTGAACCAACCCTCTTATTGGATCCCTCCATTTTTCACCAACCTACAACAATAAAAGAAGCACTAAGGGCTATATATATACATATATAAATATAAAATCTCTAGACAGAAATTTAAAAATAAAGAAAATAAATATAAGTTTTGATATCCTCTTTAGTTTTTATCGCATACAAAAAAAATTAAAATAAAGGAAGATATATGAATAAGGCTAATTGTATTGGACATTTGCAGCCCTTTTATATGAATAGTTTTGGATAAGAAAAAATAACGACTTTTTTAATTTTATTACACCTTATTACACCTTTGAATTTCAATGATATGAAACTTTAATGTTGATACCATTTATGGCATTCCCTGTCTCACATGAAAAATACTCACGTTTTCTCACTCACATTTTTGGTCAAATGTATTTTCTCACTCATTTTTTTTTGTCACGAAACAATTAGAAAAAACAATAGATAGCAACACACGATCGAAACTAAAGAAAAAAATGAGAAGAAATAAAAGAAGGAAAAGACCCAATGAAGATTGACTTGTCCTTTGAGTGTAATCCCTGTTTAGCACAAAAGTCAGCAAGGTCATTATCTTCCCTACGAATGTGTCTGAAACCGATCGACTCCCAATGATTCGCCGAGGAAAGAATATCATACACAATAGCCGCTATTCCACTACCATGAGGATTGGATTGCCGGATCTCATCAACCAGCATAGACGAATCAGAGCAGACTTGCAGCTTACCCGAGCATAAATGGCGAGCTTCTTCTAGACCCCATCTAAGAGCAAGAGCCTCTCCTAAAATAACATCCTCGACATTGCTATATGCAATAAAACCCACTCCAAATACATTTCCTCTTAGATCCCAAAGAGCCCACCCTAGTCCAGCCAATGCTCCATTTCCACCCAAGCCACATTCGAATGAAGAACCCAACATCCCACATTGTCTTCTGGACTATAAGGAACAACATTGGCATACACAATGGGATTACACTCATTGGGATCAGAAGCTAACAAGTAATACTCAGTCTGCCGTAAAGCATTAATAGGATTGGGATCAGACCCCTTGAAGCACTTCTGATTCCTACACTTCCATAACTTCCAAAGCCCAAAGATGACCCAGATTAGAAGTTTCCGTTCCTGTTCAGCCGAAACACAAGAGAAATGGAGTTCGTTTCTAATGCCCTTCCATAGCTCCATAAAGGAATTCCCCACATCCATTACTACCTTCACCAGCATTACACTTTCCAAGCAGCCCATTTCTCAACAAATTTATAGCAAGTTCATAGCCTGACTTAACAGAGTATAGGCCATTTTTGCTATAGTGCCACCCCACACGGTCTTCACCCCCATGTCTACTAAAATGAATGCATTTGATAGCCTCAATGTCCATTTGGAAGAAAAAATCTATGTAATTTGAACATATCCCAGTCTGTTCCAACTTCTGTAAAAAGCTCCCTAACATAGGATACTTCATCCGCTTTGGACGAAATAATTTTGAATTTCCACGAACGGGGAATCCAAGCATTCTGCAGTTTTTATCGAACTACCACTACTAACAAACCATCTCAACTCATAATATAGGAGTTTTCTACCCTCTAAAAGACTGCCCCATAACGGTCGAGCTCCGAAGGAAGCTTCCATAAAGTCACAATTCCTAAAGTACTTACTCTTTAGAAATTTAAAGAGTTAAGTATTAGGATTTGAGAATAGATTCCAGCTCTCTTTTGCGAGGAGAGCTAGATTAAATGTGGATAAGCCTTAAATCCTAGCCCTCCTTCCATTTTAATTCTCATTAACTTATCCCACAAAGCTCAATGGTTACCCAACTTGAACGACGTAGAGTTCAACCAATAGGTGCATATCTTCTTGCAAGTAGAAATCAGCATCTTAGAACATGACATAACATAATTTGGAACCAAAAAGGCTACTGCTTTTATAAGAATCTCCTGTCCCGTAGGCGAAAGAAAATTTTCAGCCCAACCCGTGACTTTACAAAAAAAATTCTCCATAATCTGATTGAAGATTGCCTTCTTGGACACCCAAAATCTAATTCAATGCCAAAATATTTCTATAGGGATGTGGACATGTTCAGCCTGAATCTGGAAGCCAGAGATTGTTGTGTGACCTTAGCAACATTAGAGCTGAAAACAATCAGGCTTTTTTGATTATTGAATGCCAGCCAAGAAGCTTTCCCATAGACCTTCAAAATATCAAAAATAGTATTAAGTTTCGATTCCTTCGCTTTACAGAAAAATAGGGAGTCGTCAGCAAAAAGCATATGTGAAATAGACACCCCATCTTTAGAGAATTTGAAACCTGAGATAAGCTTGTCCTCACTAGCCTTAGAGAGTAATCTGGAAAGCACTTAATCACATAACAAAAATAAAAAAGGTGATAAGGGATCACCTTGTCTGAGGCTCTTACTGAGTTCAAATACCTTTCTACACACTCCGTTCACAAAGAAACTGAAGAGATGCAATTAAAAATCCAATTACACCATTTGGAAGAAAATTCCAATCTTTTCATAGCCTCAGAAGATTCCATTCAATCCTGTCATAAACTTTCACCATATCTATTTTAAATGCAGCCTCCACTACTTTCCCTTTCTTTTTAATACGAAAGGCATGCATGATCTCATGAGCTATTAGAATATTATTTGTGATAATACGCCCTGGGATTAAAGCACTTAGAGTGTCATTGATATTTTTCCAATAACTCCCTTCAATCGATTGGTGAGGATCTTGGAAATTATCTTATAAATAACATTGTGTAGATATCGTATTTTGTCTGGTCAAATACTTTAAAAATATAATTTTTTTACTCATATACTAATCTAAGACTATATGTGTGGTTTAAAAAATAACACAAGGCCTAAAAACAAGAAGAATTGTCTAAAGACTAAAAAAAAAAGAGCAAAAACGATTAAAAATAAAATGTGAAGCCCTAAGTTTGCTTATAAATAGAGGGGAGATCTTCACTTGAAAAAGAGGATGAGAGAGAGAGAAAGAGAAGGGATTTAGAGAGAGAAAGAGACGCCTGGAGAAAATAGGAGAGACTTTTTAAAAAAAGAGAGAAATATAATTTTCATTTCTATTAATCTTTCATCTTCTGCTATTCTTTTTATTAAGGTAGTTTAAATTTCTTACACTTTAGCTTACAATATATCTTGTTCATTATTATCCATCATCTATCTTCTTCATACTCATTTAGTCGATATTTTTTTTGTTTCCTTTTTCATACATAAGTGGTTTGTTCATTCTTTATCATTTCTCATACTCATAATCTTAAGCTTTATTTTCATGTATTATTGATTTCTCTACAAGTTTGATAATAAGATGTTTTTGTCATCAACTCAATCAATCAGGATGAAGATAAAGCTTTTGATGGATGTAAAATTAACTCAATGTGAATCAATCTATTTAATGTGTTGAAAGTGTATATTTGATGAAAAGAGCCTCTATGATAGTTTCTCACACATAAAAATGCATAAAATAGAGAGTAAAACCTCTATACAAGATTATGCAAATAATTAAATTTGAATTTTTTTATGTTCTTACAAGTCTTTTTTTTTGTTATCATTTTTGTGACTCTTGTTTGAACTAGTTACCATTCATGATCATTCCTATCAATGAAGGAAGAAAGGAAATATGATAATTAGTAAACTAAGTAGTCTAAAATAAAAATAATATATCCCAAACAAAAATATTCTCTCTTTGAAAGTTTTATTGATTTTTCTTTAGTGACACTTGTTTAAATTAGTTGCCATCAATGATCAATCCTTTGCTATTTGATTAGCAATGAGGGAAGAAAAGAAAAATGGTATAATAGACTATGTAGTAAAAAATAGTATGTTCATGCCAATTATGCGTATCATTAAGTATTATTCATAGATTAATTTATTTACACATACAAAATTTTTTATTATTAATTAATTTATGAAATAATTATATATATATTTTAAAAAATAAATTACAAAAAAAAAAGCAGAGTGTGACATCTCCAATTTTTTTTATTTTGTGTATTTTTTCATTTTTTTGTATTTTTTGTATTATTTTTTTGTATTTTTATTTGTAGATATTATGGTTTGTTTTAATTTATTTTGTTTATACATATCTTTTTACTTGTTTGAAATATTATTTTCTTATTGTCACTCTAATTTTTTTAATTTATTATACATTTTATCTTCTCTAACATTTCTTTTCATTATTCTTTCTTTTTCTTTATAGTTGTTGTCTCTTCTTAGTTATCTATATATCATTGTCATAGCATCATGATTGTATATGATTATTGTTTCATTCTTTTATCATCAGAATTGACGTTCATAAATTAAAACCATAACAATTAGATGTAAATTTGATTAATTTAATTATTTAGTTTAAACTAAGAAAATATGATGACAGATTTTGAGATTTTTAAGATACCAAATTTCTCAAACTACCGAGCTGAGTAATTATTTTTGGGATACCGAGAATGACTCTAATAATGCTTTGATTTTAAATATATATATATATATATAACAAAAAATAATTTTCAATGGCCTTTGTACCTCCCATTAAATGTCATTTATTTTTCATTTTTATGATACAAAATGTATCAAATGGGAGATTCAAAAATGAATCTCTTTAATCTTGTTTTAAAATATAATTTGAATAAATTTGATTAAATTTGGTAATCATTTAAACAATGGGTGTTGTGGTGCTAATACTTTTCCCACACACAAATGACTCCCGAACTAACTTTGAGTTTTCGTAGATCAAAATTTATATTTTAAAATTGGTGGAGACTCTAAATTTCTTTTCTCCACAAATAAGTTTTTTAATCACCGCACCGCTTCGCATGCTCGTTGTGACAGCTTAACGACTCTACTGGGGACGCAATTGGTCTAACCATTTTTAGATCGATAGAAAGTCAAGCCAAAATTTTATAACATGCTATCCTTTTTGTGTGGTTCTTTAATTATTTATTTGATTTATTATTTTTCTTATTCATGCTTGTAATTATATATAGTTAATTTTTTTACAAAGTATATTTCTTTACATAATTTCTAATTTCACACATATACACTAGCCCTATACACGAGTTTTCCGTTTAGGATTAGCGAGAATGAGTAGTGGATTGCATTCATGGAACTGCGATTTCCGTGCATGCTCATGAAAGTTCTCACTCAGGTTGACCTTTTCAGGATACCGTTTGAGGGCTTCTATTATTCCGTTCGGATAATAGTGCAGACAACCTGAAAGCCTATTAAGAGATTTGAGAACCCAACCACACATGTATTTTGTTCTTAGAACCTATCTCATGCCAATGTTTAATAGAAATAGAGATTCTTCTTAAATATGGTATCATGATTAATTTTGTTCATGTATATATGTCCTACGCTCTTTAAACATTTTTTTCTTCCCTATTGTTTCACTTTTGATTTCGTCTTTCTTTTTTGCATACATGCATCCTGCTGTATAATAAGGAATATAAAAAAGTATTCAATTCATTCATATTTTAGAGACCATGACTTCCACTCCGAGTATGATGGAAGATCAAGTTAGAGTAGCCCAATGGTCAAAGGAAACGCATAAACGAAAAGGAGATTGTCTGAAAAGGGATGATGTTGTTTTTCTACCAGCACTAAGATAGAGTTCGCACACACTTACTTGGAGAGGTTGAAGAAGATATGGGAGGATTTCTCACCGGAGTAGAAAAATTTCTTTGTCTGCAAATATGGTCACATCGCTTATCTTCTGTATATTACAGTGAACGCTCACATTCTTGAGGCTTTAATGCATTTTTGGGACCCTCAGTATAGATGTTTCACCTTGGGAACAATTGATCTTACTCCTACAATTGAAGAATATCAAACCCTACTGAATGTCCCACTGCAAAACACGAATAAAGTTTATAATTATGACAAAAAGCTCACATTGGAGAGAGCTTTGTCCAAGCTCTTGGGTACTGTCCATGCATCTGAGATTGAGAAAATTTTGAAAGTTAAAGGGGGAATAAGTGTGTGCCGCTGGATTACTTCCTAGATCTCACCCTAAATGTCTTGAAGGAAGATAAATGTATGACTCTTTATGCTCTGTGTATTTATGGCACCGTGTTGTTTCCAAATATTCAAGGTTACGTGGATGATAAAATAATAAAAATGTTCTTGCAAGTTGAACATGGTGTTAACCCTGTTATCTCGCTGAGACTTTTCGTTCCTTAAATCACATCCGAGTGTTTGAAAAAGGGAAGTTCATCGGCTCTCCATCTCTTTTGTGTATTTAGATTCTTAGCCATCTAAGATGTCCACCAAATTTCAAGTGTCCTCAAGTTAAGTTTTCAAGTCCATGGATGAAGGTGAGAATTCCCATTGGAGAATTTGGAATGGTCAAATGGAATGGTCAAAAGGGGTGTGACTCTCATACCTATCAAAGTTGAAAGATGAGGATGTTATTTGGAAAGCCCATTGGATGCCGTCAACATCGATGATCTATAGATGTGGTGACTTTCAATGGGTCCCGCTCCCAGGACCATGTGGTTGTACTAGTTATGCTTCACTAATGGTGCTCCGTCAATAATACATGAGACAATTTATCCCTGCCACGCATGCATTGAAGGATATCGAGATCAGTTATGATTCTTAAGATATTGAACAAAAATTTTGGATCCTGAACAATAACGAGAAGGGTGCAAAATGAGAAGAACCGCATGAACTGCATAAAGGAGTATGAAGCGTGACTTGAGAGTAGAGGCAAAGTAATTATTGCCTTATAAGTTGATGATTCACAATCACACAAGTTAATGCAAGCTCATCAGGAGATTGTTAAAAAGGAGGAGCAAGATGAGTTATATGAGGAGCGTAAAAAGAATTTAGCTCTTTTAGAAGAAAACATACTTCTAACAGTTGAGGAAAATTTGTCTGACAAACACAAGATCGAAGCCAAAAAATAACTCAGAGATTTGAGAAACAAGAGTTTGGAACTAACACTCACAAACTGAACATAAAAGTAGAAAGATGGCAGAGGACACTGAGAATTTACGAGGGGTAATCCATGAACAAGAGGATGGAATCATGAAACTAGAAAGGAAAAATAAGGTTGTACAAGAGGTTTAAGAGGAGGTGAAAGGCACTGTTGATAAGAAGAATACGACATCCTTGAGTTAGAAGAACAATATGACTCACTACGATGACTCGCTGCAAACCTTAAGAACCAAGTTAGGAAAACCGAGTCAACAAATGATACTGAAGAAGTATTGAAAGTCATTGCAAACCTTGAGAACCAAGTTAGAGCGTATCAGAACGTGGCAAAGAAATTGGAAAGAAACAATGATGTTATTTGGCGGAACAAGCATCATTTTTTAAAGGAAATATTTTGTCTATCCATCCTAATGGGGAGAACTTGTGTAAGTTTTTGAAGAAATCAACAGAGATTTGGCTCATTTTGGTCATTTTGTATAAACTCATATTGCGGAGTAGTGTAATTGACTTCTACGTACTTAAATGTAGTGGATGCTTTACTAATTGAATGAAATTGAGTACTTTTGGACTTTCACTTTGCGCAGTATCATTTCCCAAGCATAATTTTACTTTCATTATTATTATTATTGTTATTATTTCTTCTTCTTCATTACCAAAATCTACCATCTCATTGCTTTATTTTTATTTATTTAAAACAAAAACTTTTCAAAGATATCCCGTCAACTCCAACATCCCTATCGAACGTGAGCTCAAGTTAGGGTCATGGACGAGCAAGAAAGAGAGCAATCATGAGAGAAAATGAAAGAAGAAATTAGGGAGCTAAAAGAGAAAATGGCCAGAGTCCTAGAACTCCTCACCGTCAGTATGAGAAAAGCTTGTCTTGAAAATCCACAAGGGGCTCAATCATCACAAAAACAACTGCCAATCGATACTCCACCTTACCCTCATGGGTTCACTTCAACCTATCAACATCATCAGACTGACCACTTTCAACATGTTTCACCATTAGTAAATATTCATCACTATCCATTTTCAAATGTTCAGGAAATGATACAGACAGGGAAGATTGGGTACAACCCATCCGCAATGGCACATGGTCATAACAAAGCTTTCACTCCACAAGGTGAACTTGTAATGAGCCAATCATCATACCCGATATCGATGACCCAAATATGCAGAGGCCTGTTACTAAACCAAGCAAAGATCTAATGTCGAAAGATAAGCTGGACTTTCTAGAGGAGAGATTACGCGCCATTGAAAGGTCAGATATGTATGGAACCATTGATGCCACCCAATTATGTTTAGCCCCAGATATAACTATCCCACATAAATTCAAATTACCTGAGTCTGAAAAATATGAGGGTAGTACATGTCCGGGAAGTCACCTTATCATGTATTGTAGAAAGATGGCTGCTTGTGCAAATGATGATACGCTGTTGATTCATTTCTTTCAAGATAGCTTGATAGGGCCTGCACCTCACTGATATATCCAATTAGATAACCAACATATTCAGAGGTGGAAAGATTTAGCTGATGCTTTCCTAAGACAATATAAATACAACATAGACATAGCTCCTGATCGTATGGATCTAAAAAGGATGGAGAAAAGGTCTACTAAACGCTTTAAATAATATGCGCAAATGTGGAGGTAATTAGTTGCTCAGGTACAACGCGCCTTATCAAAAAAGGAGATGGCTGCAACGTTCATCAACACCCATTTTATGATAGAGTGATCGGTGAAAGGATTGAATATAAGGTAAAGAATGGAAGAATTTTAGAAGTTGTATCAGATACATCATCCGTAAAAAAAGGGCCGCCATTGAACCGAAAAGAAGGGGATGAACAAATGATGAATTTTGGGTACCCGTCACAAGCTATGAACCCAGGGTCACGATATTCAAAGTATAGTGAAGGGCTTAAATCTACGACATCATATATGACAAATACCTCACAAATTCTGTACAATTATCACCCTCAACAATGAACATTTCAAAACAACCCAAGACCCAGTTTCAGATCACCGACTAACCAGCAGATTATTGGTGAGGCTGATCAGCCTTAGAGGGAAAATAGAAATAATCAACATTTTGTCCAATATGATCCAATCCATATGTCGTATACAAAACTCTTACCAGAATTGATACAGAATAATCAATTGGTGTCGATTCCTTATGAACCTCTCTAGCCACCATATCCAAGGTGGTATGATCCGACTCGTTGTGATTATCTTGCTGGGGCAGTGAGACATTCGACCGAGAATCGCACGACATTAAAAGGTAGAGTACAAGCAATGATCAAGGTTGGATGGTTGAATTTCAATAATGCTAATGTGAACCCAAATATCAATTCCATTCTTCTACCTAATCATGGGAATCCTACCATAAACGGAAATGTTGATTTCTCTACAAGTTTGATAATGAGATATTTTTATCATCAACTCAATCAATGAGAATGATGATAAAGCTTTTGGAGGGTATAAAATTAATTCAATGTGAATCAACCTTTTAATGTGTTGAAATTGTATATTTGATGAAAAGAGTCCTTATGATAATTTCTCATACATAAAAATGCATAAAATAAAGAGTAAAATCTCTAGACAAGATTATGCAAATATTTAAGTTTTGAATTTTTTTATGTTCTTACAAGTCTTTACTTATTTTTTTAATTTTTGTTCATCATTTTTGTCACTTGTTTGAACTTGTTACCATCCATGATCATTCCTAGTAATGAAGGGAGAAAAGAAAAATGGTAATTAGTGAACTAAGTAATCCAAACTAAAAAATGTATATCCCAAACAAAAATATTCTATTTTTGAAAGTTTTATTAATTTTTCTTTAGTGACACTTGTTTAAATTAGTTACCATCAATGATCATTCATTTTCTATTTGATTAGCAATGAGGAAAGAAAAGAAAAATGATAATTAATAGACTATGTAGTAAAAAATAGTACGTTCATGCCAATTATGTATATCATTATGTATTTTTCATAGATTAATTTATTTACACATAAATTTTTATTATTATTAATTTATTTGTGAAATAATTATATATATATATATCACCCTCTCCAATTGTTTTTTGAATTTTTTATTGTTTTTTATTGTTTTTTAATATTAGTAGATATTATGGTTTGTTTTAATTTATTTTGTTGATATATATATATATATATATATATATATATATATATATATATATCTTTTTACTTGTTTCACATATTGTTTGCTTATTGTCACTTTACATATTCTTTTTAAATTTATCAAACATTTTATCTTCTCTAACCTTTCTTTCCATTATTCTTTCATTTTCTTTATAGTTGTTATCTCTTTTTATTTTTCTATGTATTATTGTTATATTATTATGATTGTATGTGATTATTATTTCATTCTTTTATCATCAGAATTGACGTTCATAAATTAAAACCCTAATAATTAGATGTAAATTTTGTTAATTTCATTATTTAGTTTAAACAAAAAAATCCGATGACGGATTTCAGAATTTTTGGGACACCAAATTTCTCAAACTACCGATGCGAGAAATTATTTTTGGGATACCAAGAATGACTCGGTGCTAATACCTTCCCCACTCACAGATGAATCCTGAACCAACTTTGAGTTTTCGTAGACCAAAATTTTTATTTTAAAATTGGGTGATCATTCACACCTTCAAATGATTGGTGATGATTCCAGATTTCTTTTCAGCACAAATAATTTTTTTAATCGCCGCTCCGTATCGTATGTCCGTTGCGACACGTTGCACAAGTTAATGGGCCTAAACTGGAATAAATTTCTTGGGTTGGTCACTTGAGAGATAAGCACCATGTTTGTATGATTTAAACCAGGGGGACATAATTATAATGAAAAAAAATTAAATACTAATGAAAAAACATCATCACGTACCATCTCCCAAGTTGCATAAAAAAATGCTAACGTAAATCTATCCGGACCCGGGCCTTTATTAGGATGCATATCTCGAATAGCATACATAATCTCCTCTTCAGTCACTTCTTTATCCAACATCTCCACATCAGAATCTTCAATCATTGGGGATAGAACATCAAGTGCAGCTTCAATGGAAACATAGGCTGTATTATCTGACTTGAAGAGATTTTGAAAATAATTCAAGGCCAACCTTTGAGGACTATCCCAACTTGTATACCACATACCATCACTATCCTCTAGACCCTGGATTTTCCCGTATCTTCTCCTAATTTTCACTCTTGCATGGAAATAGGACGTATTCTCATCGCCATTACACAACCAATCAACTCGAGCACGATCTTTCCAGTATTTTTCCTCTTCTAAAATTGCGATCCACAATTTTTCCTCCAACTCCCTAATCCTCTTCAAGTCCGGATCCCATTCTCTATTATAACAAGAATTAATGTACTAAGATAAATCTTTAATCAACAGACTAGAGTTGGGTTTTGAATTATTTTTTCTCCAATCAATCAATGCTCCACGGACAGCACCAAAAAGAGAAACGATGCTTCTATGGCCAGAATCTACTTTCCAATTTTCCAAGTTCTATCAATAAGGGAGCGTCAATCAGCATGTTGGCTCCATCTCCTATCGAATCTGAAAATGGGTTTTATTTTTCTACACGTATCCGTTGTATCCAGTAAAATTGGTAAATGATCTGAACCATTCGCTGCTAGATGAAAAATCATTGCATTCAGATATGAATCAAGCCAACTACAGTGCACTAAGCATCTATCCAATCTCTCTTTAATTAGAGTCTCCTTATTCCTCATATTCACCCAAGTAAAATGAGGACTAACATATTCAATGTCCACTAAATTATAATCCTGGGTAAAATTTTACATCAACATAAAACTAGAAACTCCCTTATTCCAACCCCCTGGTTCTCCAACGTACTCATCAAATCGTTGAAATCTTCCATAACTACAAATGCTTCTTGACAAGAGACACAGTGATCTGTAAGGATCTCTAACTTTGTCTAATGAACCGTGTCAATTGTGCTTAAATACACCACAAACAGTCTCCAGTATGAATCTTTTATAACATCAAAGATCCTTAACTCCATGACAAACTCCCATATTTAATTAGAGTGGCCAATAAATCATCTGTCCAAAGATCGTCAGCCTGCACTACACCATAACATAACTGGATGCACCAAGTGTGTACTTCAATTTATTCACCACTTCAGATCTATTTTTCATCTCTTATAGAATAATAAATTCTGGGTAATGGGTTTGTAAAGCCCTCGCAATGAGGAAATTGTCAGGGGTTCATCACACCCTAACAATTTCACACTAGAACTTTCATGATGTATTTGTTGAATGTAGAGATGGAATAAAATACTTTCATTAACCAACAATTATAAAGAAATATAGAACATTTCAATGTAAATGCAACAGAAATGATTACAGTAAAATTTATCAGATCTAATAAACAAGATTAAATGAAAAATGATTACAGCAAAATTAGAACTGAAAATACGATGTAGATCGAGGATTGCTCGAAAGCAATGTCCTAAAAATAATAATCGTCCTCCACAGAGTGCTTGGAGACTACGACGAATCGTCTCTGCAGGATACAACGATCTAAGCCAGAGTACAACAACCAATTACTCTGACCCTCACAGAACTCCTTTTGTATTTCTCTCAATATGCAGGATGCTTGGTGATTGAGTGTTGTTGGTTCAAGGCTTGGAGAGCAAGCCAAACGTGTAGATAAATTAGAATCATATTTTTGATGATATTGTGGGATAATGGAGATATTTTAATTATCTTATAGATTCTGTTTGGAGATATTTTCTTCTTATCCAAATAAATCAAAGAAAATTTATCCAAAAAATAAATCTTTTGACCGTACCGACCGGCCGGACGGCGGCGGCGCGTGAAGGAAGGACCATGTGCCATCTAGGTCCTCTCTTCCCCACAAAATGTGGGTTGCCCCTTGGGGCTTACCACAAGGCGTGAATGTTGGGTTTATAAACCCAACATTCTATCCTTGAGTTTCAATGTGGGACAAATTCTCACTCTATTTCACGTCACACATTTTCATTCATTTTTCATTCTTTCTTTGATTTTTCTTCTCTTCTTCTTTTCTCTCCAACAATCCCCCACATGAATGAAATGTGTCCTAACTAGACAACAACATAAAAGAGAGCAGATGAGATATGTATCAAGAGAGGTGTCTTTTGGACTTGAACCTTTCGTAGTGAGAATTCATCGGATTTATTCTGAAGAACAGTGAACTACGTTCTTGAACTGAACTTCCTCTGAGATAAACCGAGACAACAAATTTCACACATATCTCATCTTAATACATCTGAGTTCATACGATTTTGTTCATTTTGGTTCTGAACATATCCCGCTTTCATAAGAGCTTTAGAGAGGTTAAGCCTTTCAGACCTCTCATAGAAGCGACCCCACTTCTACTCTCATATATGTGACAACGATTAAGAATATTCTGTCACTACTCCTCTGACAAGCAGAACATCAATGTCATTAAATACTTACGTATACCCTTTTACATCGACAGATAACACTCTATCTTCATATTATAGGAACTGGAAGAAACCATAGGTTTCTCAGTATTTCAATTTGAATCATCCCTGCCAGTTTGCCTATTGAACCTAGATCTTGGGATCTCCAGTCAACTAGGTTAGGTTATCACCTGAATGATTCATTGAATAGGCTTTAGCCCCATTCCCCTCGATTGTTTGTTTTATTAGTTCCCTTGACAATCCTTTTGTAAGAGGATCAGCAAGATTCTCCTTTGACCTTATAAAGTCTAAGAAAATCACCCCATTGGACAACAACTGCTTAATGGTATTACGTCTTTGTCTAATATGTCTAGACTTACCATTATACACATTATTTTTTGCTCTAAAGGTTGAAACCATATTGTCACAGTGGACACATATAGCTGACACTGGTTTTGGCCACACCAGAATATCTTCCAGAAAATTAATGAGTCATTCTGCTTCTTCACAAGCCTTGTCCAATGCTATAAATTATGATTCCATAGTTGAACAAGCTATACATGTCTGCTTAGTAGACCTCCACGAGATAGCTCCACCACCTAGGGTAAACACATATTCACTAGTAGATTTAGTCTCTAAACTGTCTGATATCCAGTTAGCATCACTAAATCCTTCTATCACCGATGGATAGGTTGAGTAATGCAGTTTGTAGTTCATAGTGAATTATAAGTACCTTAGTACTCTCACCAATGCGATCCAGTGATCATGTCCAAGATTACTCGTATATCTTGCCAGCCTTCAAACTGAATAGGCTATATCAGGCCTGGTGCAATTCATGATATACATTAAACTTCTAATTATTTGTGAGTACTCCAATTGAGATACTCCAACTCCATTATTCTTCCTTAACTTACAATTTGGGTCGAAAGGAGTTACAACAGGTTTGCTTTCATATTGCCCAAATCTTTTCAAAATCTTTTCTACATAGTGAGACTAAGTAAGAATATATTTATTTTCAGTTCGCTTTACTTGAATTCCAAGAACGACATCTACTTGTCCTAAGTCTTTCATGTCAAATTTAGAATTCAACATCCTCTTGGTAGATGATATTATATCCTTGTTTGATCCCACTATAAGCATGTCATCTATATACAAGCATACTATGATGAATTGATCATTAGTACATTTAATGTAGATACATTTATCACACTCATTTATCTTGAATCCATCAGATAACATTGTATGATCAAACTTCTCGTGCCATTATTTCGGTGCTTGTTTTAATCCATAAAGTGATTTAACAAGTTTACAGACCTTTCGTTCTTGGCATTTAACCACGAACCTTTCAGGCTGTTCCATATAGATTTCTTCGTCCAATTCTCCATTTAAGAAAGCAGTTTTTACATCCATTTGATGAATTTTCAAAGTATGCAAAGCTGCTAGTGCAATCAACATCCTAATAGATGTGATTCTCGTCACTGGAGAATAGCTATTGAAAAAGTCTATACCTTCCTTCTATCGATATCCTTTAGCTACCAACTAAACTTCATACTTTTCAATAGTACCATAAACTCTCAGTTTTCTTTTGAAGATCCATTTACAACCTATTGGTTTATTCTCAGGAGGGAGATCAACTAACATCCATTTATTATTTTACATTATGAAATCTATCTCATTATCGACTGCTTCCTTCCAAAAAGGAGCCTCAAGGTTGGACATTACCTCCTTATAGGTTTGAGATTCGGCCTCCGTCAGGTATTTTAGAAACTCTAGGCCAAATGAGGTACTCGTTTTAGCTCTTTTACTTCTACTAAGCTCAGGTTCAGATTCTTCATCAATCTGAACTCTATTCTTCTAATCCTCATTTGACATTTTGACTGTATCTTCCTTCATTAAAAGGAAACACATTCTCAAAGAATTCTGCATTGACAGACTCCATAATAAAGGTTGGTAATTATGTCAGAAATTTTTGACCTAATAACCAAAAATCTATATGCAGCACTGTTTAATGCATATCCAATAAAAATATAGTCTATTGTCTTAGGTCCAAACTTTACTCTCTTTGGCAATGCTACTTAAACCTTTGTGAGACACCCCCACACTTTTAGGATTTTATAGGAAGGTAACTTCCCTTTCCACTCTTCATAAGGAGACTTGTTGGTCTTCTTATGTGGAATCCTATTAAGTATGGTGTCTGCTATAAGCAATGCCTCCCCTCACAATTTTTGGGGTAATCCAGAACTGTTTAGCATACAGTTCACCATATATTTCAGAGTTCTATTTTTTCTTTCAGCCACCCCATTCTGTTGAGGCGTGTAAGGTGCTGTAGTCTGATGCACAATTCCATGTAGAGCGCAGAATTCAGACAGCATAGTGGATTCATATTTTCCCCTTCGTCAGATCTACGCACTTTGATATGTTTACCAAATTGTTTTTCAACTTCAACTTGTATGTCTTAAACATATCCAAAGTCTCATCCTTTGAATGAAGCAGATATACATAGCAATATTTACTGAAATCATCAATAAATGTAATAAAATATTTTCTACCTCCCCTACTAGGAGTTAATTTTAAATCACATAAATCACTATGTATCAAATCAAGTAGGCCATTCGTTCTCTCTACAGATATAAATGATTTTCTTGCAAATTTAGATTCTACGCATATTTCACATTTATTTCCTTTTTCTAGGTTAAATCTAGGTAGAAGTTCTAAATTAATCATACGTTGTAAGGAATGAAAATTAACATGACCTAATCTAGCATGCCAAATATTAGAAAGTTTAGCGATATAAACGGAAGAAGCAGCAGAACTATCATTAATAATTACAAGGGTTACAGCAGACACATTAAGTTTAAAAAGACCATCAAAACTATAACCCTTCCCAACAAACATCCTTCCCTTAGTCAGAATAAACTTTCCGGTATCAAAGACAAACTTAAATCCACTTTTACATAAAAGAGATCCTGAAACCAAATTTCTATGAATTTCAGGCACATGCAGGACGTCTAGGAGAGTAAATTATTTTCCGGATGTGAATTTCAGCACAACCTTTCCCTATCCCTTAACAGCAGCTTCTGAGGCGTTCCCCATATAGAGAACCTCATCTTTATCAACCTCAGCATAAGTTGAAAAGATAGTTCGGTCACTGCACACGTGCTTCGTAGCACCATTGTCGATCCCACCATTCCTTGGTGTCAGTGACCATACAGATCTCAGAAATCATTGCACAGCGATCATCTATCTCTATCATATTTACTTGGTTCATTTTCCGCCGTTACGGGTTTGGTTACAATCATTCTAATCTTTCTTAAACCGGCAATCATTTGCCCTGTGTTTGGCTTTACCGCACACCCATCAACTGCCCTTAATGCGTTTATCTGAATTACCTTTTTGAGCATTGCTTGTCGATGTCTTCCTTTTCTTGTCCGGTGGATTGGATTTATTTCCTTCTACCACATTAGCTTTCATTCCGTAGGTTGCCCACATAATTTTCTTTTCATTTTGTGGTTAATAATTCTATCCTTGAGTTTTCAACATTGGACAAATTCCCACTCTATTTCACATCACACACTTTCATTCACTTTTCATTCTTTCTTTGATTTTTCTTCTCTTCTTCTTTTCTCTCCAACAGTACTTTGGGGCCGCTTTGGATAAACTTCCTCCACCCTTTCAGCAACAACATCGTGTACAGCACCATCTCCCTTGCTCTTTGCTCTCTGCAACTCCACTGGCCAGGGCGCTTTCTCTTCTGAATAAATCGCCATCTTACATTTATTACCTGGTGAGAAAGATACTTGACTGACTCGGTCCTGTGTAAGAGGCCCAATCTGAGAGATAGAATTATTAACCACAAAATGACCTAGAGGAAATATGGGTTGGCCTTTCTTTTAGTCTTCTTAAGGGTCTTCTCTTTTCCTTGAACTTTAAGAATAGCTGGGCCCAAGAAAAATATATCTCCTAAGCTTTCTGTGTCTTTTGTAGCATTATTGGAATTAGGGCCCAAAGGTCAATCTTTCCACTCATTAGTCTCATTTATCTCCACATCCACCTGCACAAAACATTCCATCTGGCTCACTTCCTTGTAACTGACCTTCTCCTTTATAACAGTCAGAACTTCAACAATATCTGCTCCCACCATTTTTATGATTTCCATCGAGATATTCTCCACTGAATACTCAGATCTAGCCCCATCACCCCTTGAATAGGAGAAAAGTCCAATCTTTCATTAACGCATCCCTGCAAATCCGTAGAATAATTATGGCTATCCAAAAAAGGATCTGACTTTTTCAGAGCATGCATACCAAACGTCGGTGAATCCCAATTGGAATTTTCTGACCATCTTCCTCTATTACGTCTGACGCTTCTAGCAGAGCCTCTCCCCCGCCCTTTCTATGAACGTTCCCTGTCATATTATTCACAAACTAAAGGCTCTAAGATTGTCTCTGTACTCCTCCCTTCTGGGTCCGCTTTCTTCGTCAAGCTTCCGGGCTGAGTTGTTCCCAAAACACTCTTCTCCTTGATGAAAAATTCTCCCACAAGTGTTACAGAACCTGGGAAGCCTTTCGTATTTGAAGTTACACCATGTCTTTCTACCATCGAAGTTAATATACGACCCCCTCAATAGAGGCTTTGTAATATTAACTTCCACTTTGACCCTTAAAAAATGATTTAAGTCCGAATCCGTCTTTTGAATAACCTTCTTCCGATTCAATAACCCTTCCCACCTTCCCTCCTATTAACTCTTCCACTTTCTTCCCTCCGCACTCAAGTGGGAGATCATG
Organism: Datisca glomerata; assembly: GCA_003255025.1. Taxonomy (NCBI): domain Eukaryota; kingdom Viridiplantae; phylum Streptophyta; class Magnoliopsida; order Cucurbitales; family Datiscaceae; genus Datisca; species Datisca glomerata. The sequence continues at coordinate 2,564,549 of QANY01002375.1, forward strand.
GATCTGAAGCTAGAAACCATCCACAAAGAATTCTTCGCAATTCAACGTCATACTTGGAACCCATCTTTACCCAGCACATAAATACATTTTTTCACCCCAAATTGCCCCTCACCAACCCTTTTTTAAGTAATTCTTATTGTATGTTATTATCTTTATCATAATACATATTTATTTACTAATAAAGTATAATTTGTTTATGTCAAGTGTTTGATAATATATAATAATATTTTTCTTTCACTTTGATGAAAATTATAATGGTTGGATCAATAACTAGTAAGAGGTGAATTGGATAAGACTAGTTTTTTCACAAAAGTAAAAAAAAAATGAGTTTATAGTTATTGAAGCTATATATATATATGTCTGTATTCAAGCAAAATATAAGGGAGTTCAATACATTTCACCTATTTGATAGTCACGTATCAAGTGCAAATACACATGATGATTTATTTCATTCATTTCGTACATTTGTTTTTTCATATGTTTATTTGTTATACATTTAATTTTAATGTAAAACTAAATCCTGAACATGGCCGGCTAGAAGACTAGGCTACTTAGGAAATTGCTTGTGCCTCAGTATGGTGGGCTTAAATCTTTTAACTTAATTAAACTTATTTGCATAATAAAATAAAGATAAGTAATTAATCCGATTCATTTTGCTATGAATAGTAAATGCCAAGTAAAAAGAAGGAAAATGTTAAAATTAATAATTTATTCATCGATAATAGAACATAATTAGTGCTATAATGAATTTTTTCCCACACACGGTAAAAAATTTTCTTCCTCAATTTTTCCTTTCTTACTAAATTTTCTATATAATGCTAAAGGTCAAAAGCAAATTTATATAATTACGACATATAGACAAATACTTTTCAAATGATATATTCGTACTTGGTAAGAGTAGAAATGAATTAATTATTCCTTTGGCATTACGGATAACAGTTCTCTTGTAAAAACTTTCATACACAAATGTATTTATGAATATGATCTCAAATCATGTATAATTTAAAAAATAATAGCAGTTTTACCTATTAAAATGCTTTTACAAGACTTCTATGTACATATCAAAAAAGAAAAAAATAAAACAATTTAAACAAAATATCCTAGTATATAAACAAACCAATATGTGTCGAATAAGAAAAAAATGTTACGATATCGAATAAGAAAAAAAAGTTATGCCTCCCTTGGCCATGAAATTCATGTTTACAAAGTTACGATATGGAATAAGAAAAAATCTAAATGGTAAAAGAAAAATAAAATTTGATGAGAAAGTAATGAACTAACTGCTAAACAATGTAAGGATTACAAACTAAGTATCTGTGGCCTGGTTGAATATATGGTTAAGAGGCCAATGCTGCCAAAATTCCTAATAAAATGCATCCTTCCTCGAACTTCCTATCTAATGATAGTAGCTCCCCTGCTGGTAGAATTTGGTTGCTTTGGGAAACTAATGTGCTTACAATTTAAGTGACTAATCTGTATGGTCAAGTTATTCTGAGGAGTTTTTTCAATTATGTATGCTTCAAAGGACCGCAGCTAGATCACAGTTATGGATGACTTGTTCAACGTCAGTTTCTCGTTGTCCTTGGATGATTGTAGGTGATTTTAATATTGTTATATCCTCTCTTGAGAAGATAGGAGGTCTGAGTTAATGGACAGATGGCATGCTTGAATTTGACCAATGCATCTACTTCTTGGCACTTGATGACATACCTTTCACTGACTACCATTTGACTTAACTTTAGCATCATATCAGAACTTGATTGGATTTTCAACAATGAGGAGTGGTTAGATAATTTTCCTAGTACATCAAGTTAGATTTTAGTCTTACCGAAATTTCAGAATTCTTCAGTCTTGCAAGCTCCTGAAGCAAGTAAATGCTATAACTATTACCTAGTCTCAAAAGTGCGAAACCTAACAAAATTATTATGAATTTTAGGCCTATCTCTTGCTGCAATGTTATCTACAAGTTCATCATAAAGATGTTGTTAGTCAGGCTTAAATTAGTCATTTCAAGGCTTCATCAGTCCTAATCGAACAACCTTTATTCCGAATAAAAGAATATAAGATAATATTGTGCTCTCTCATGAGTTTAGGAGAGGTCATCACTAAAAGCTTTTCTCTACTAGATGAGCAATGAAAGTAACTGATGAAAGCCAATATTAGTGAAAACTCGATATTTATTGAACAAATTCTTTAGGCTTACAAGATTCCTCATTTCATTTAGTTGATTATGGAACGCACACCAACACTTCATTTTCCATTTTCCTAAACTGGGAAATGAAGGGCTTGGTTATAGGAGCTTAGGTCCCAAGGCGAGGTGATCCAATCTTTTCTTATGGTTATGGAAGCTCTAACTGGTACTATGCATTGTGTCTCTAGACTTCCTAATTTCTCTTTTCATTGGAGGCATAAATTAAACTAAATTGTTAACATCTGATCTGTAAATGATCTCAATATATCTTCACCAAAGGGGATATGAGGTCTGTGCAAGCTATCCAAGATAGGATTCACCTATTCCAACACATGTCTAGTCTGAAACCTACTTCTAGCTCTGACTGTGTCTCCTCACCGAGTTGGTCTTCTAGATATGAGTTTTGGTAATTATACCGGTGGCCTGAACATTGCTGCTTGGGGTCGTATCTAGTCGGTTTTCACCATTGTCGAGGGTTCCTGGTGTGGTCACTCGATTAGTTTTGTTATGTGGTATCGGTCTTTTTTAGATTCTTGCTTTTGTGATTGCCTTGCTTCTGTGTGTGTAGGTTAGCCCGCATGTGTGTTTTGGTGTACCTTGGTGAATGTTTGAGGTGTTAAGCTAGGTGATGGACTATGTTGGCTGTTGTGCTGTGTTGTAGCTAGGGTAATTTTTCTCTTGATTTGGCTATGTCTGCGATCTCCCTTTATGATTTCTGTGTTGTAGCTAAGGTAATTTTTCTCTTGATTTGGCTATGTCTGCGATTTCACTTTATGATTTCTGTGATGTATTTGTCTAGTGGTGTAACTTGTAATTAGGTGCTCCTAGTTTCACAGTATAGTGTACTTATATTGTCTATCTAGCTTTGAGGCTTAGTACTATAGTGCACGTTGTATACCTGAGATATGCCAATTGTGTAAGTGTAATTTTTTTTATTAATACATTACCTTTTGACCCAAAAAAATATCTGGCTACCTTTTTTCTGTGTGAAGATGTTTACATACACTTCTATGGCTGTTACATAGTTTATAATAACACATTAAATTTAATAAATATAGTTAATTAATCATGTTTCTTAATAAAACTGTGCTATGTTATTAATTTCATGTCTAAAATTGGACAAGAGAAAAAAAAATGTAAATTGAATATTGACCAATGAAATTTTTTTTACTCAGACCTCTTTTATATACTGTAGATGAATGGTTGAGATATGACACTGTTGCGTCGCTAGCATTATATGATGAAAACACAAATAGGCTAAACTTTTTTTAAGTAGATATAGACTACATCACATTTTGTTAGTTACTCCTTATTACAAAATGACAAGTAGAAATGAGAGCATCACAACCACAAATGTCGACATTACTTAACTCACAAAAAATATTCCAATGTCGACATTGCTTAACTCACAAAAGTTCCCTTTCCAAACTTAAACCAAATCCAACCAATGAACCTAATTACCATTCACTGAATTAGCTGAAACATTCCATGAATAACTTTTTTCTGTGTGGTAATTAAGTTCAAAAACTCTCTTTTATTCTATCCGGTAGTAAACAAGAAAGATGGATATGACAAATCGAACACCCTACGGCATCAAATATGATTAAACAAAGCTATTGTTTGCAACTGCATTCGAGTGATCTGGCTCTTGAGTAGCGTTTGGTTTAAGATAGGGAAGGATAACAAGGACTGAAATGAATACAAAGAAAATAACGATAACTACGAGCAACGTGAGCTCACCGTGTAAAGCGAATTGCCTATCGCGTGAGACCCGAAGCTCGTATTGAGATTGTGGAGGAACAGATGCCATGATTGGTGAGTTTGGCTGCAGCATGAGGTTGAGGATATTTAATTTGCTTTCCAATCCAGAATCTAGTACGTACCTTTCATTCTGAATGACCCAATCCTTTTGGAAAGTGTGTTAAGAATTGGGTCAGACTTGATATATTGCGTGGTCCACTTTGATGTTTTAGTAAATGATACAGTTTTAATTTTGTATAAGTGAACCATTTTTAGATAAGTTCGATTACTGATAAATATAATACAGTTCAGTAACCATTTGTTAGTTAGACTGACAAATGTAAGTTAGCTTGTGAATAGTAGCTTGTTGTTCACATGTGTCGTTGTGTTAGTTACACTTGTAAAATGTGTATGCTGAGTATCATTTTCCCTCCCTTTCTTGCTAGGATTGGAAATCCTGTATTTTACCTATCCATATGATTGAGTCATTGGATTTCTGAAATAGTGTAAAAAGAGGTGCTTCAAATCATTACTATTTGACTCGGACCTGTTCTAAAAAAGTCGAGGCATTTCAAATTGTTTGTTGACACGGACAAAGTCAAGGAAAACCTCTGAAATTATTTCAATATTGGACCTTGGACATATAAGAGTTCCGAATCGAATCTCTTTAGAAAGAAGATCTTTTGTTTATCTTATGATAGCCTGCTCCAGTTCCCTTACGAAACTTTCGTTATTGGGTTTGCCATACACTTCACATGGTTATGAATATATTTGACGACAGTTTCGTAACTGTAAGTTATTTTATTATTTATATTTACTACGATGGTTACCGTCGTGAAACATATTGCTTCTTTTATGACCCGCATAGAAGTTTGTCATTCTTTTGAGACGGAAAATTAATTTTTTTATTTCATTTATTATGACGGCCACCTTCACAAAAAATGTGACCATCACGAACAATACTATTGTTGTGAAACATTCTTCACAACAGTAAACCGCCATCATAAAATATGTCTTACGATGGTGATTTACCTTCGTGAAAATGATTTTTGTAGTCTTGCGTAATAAAAAAAATGCGTAAAAATGATTAGAAACTTAGTTATTGTTTTCAACGGCAACTCGGTGGAGATATTGAACGATTTGTTGATACGTTTCTTAAATTCTTAAAGGTTTGTATACATTGTCATGTGTAGTGTTTACTCATAAAAGCCAGCTTACCTTGCGAGGATAGGACGACAACCGGCCTTGCTTAAATTAGAACCTAGACTCTCTGTCTTCTTCTTTTCTTCTCTTCTCCCAAACCTTTCATTTGAAATTTCTCAGCTAACTACTTATTTACCTCTGACAAAGTTTTTACATCATTCCCAATGAGTAGAATATCGTGAACATAAAAAAAAAGAAAACCACTATCTTGTCTTTGATGTATTTATAAACATAAGCGTCGTCAACATTCTGCTCTAAACCATATGGTTTATTAATCTCATCAAAAGTAAGATTCCAAGATCTAGATGATTGCTTTAATCCATAAATATATTTAAGCAACTTGCATACTTTCTTATCTTGCTCATTTTTCACGAACCCTTCTGGTTGCATCATATCGATACTTTTTTCAAGAGAGCCAATTCAGAAAGTTGTCTTGAAGTCCATTTTCCATATTTGATAGTCTAAACTAGCGGCAATGGACAAAAGGATGTGAATGGATGTTAGCATGGCAACAAAGGAGAATGTCTCTTCATAATTGCTCATTCCCTTTGTGTATTGCCATTGGCTACCAGCCGTGCCTTGAAAGTCTCTACTATCGCATCTGCACCTCTTTTCTTTTTGAAGATCCATTTACATCCAATGAACCTGACATCTTCAGGTGAATCTACAAGTTCCCAGACAGAATTAGAATACATCGATTACATTTCCTGGTTCATGGCATCTTGTCATTTCTCATTTTCAGGATCATCCATATCCTCTTTATAGGTTAATGGATCATCCTTATCAGTGTCGAATACTAGGATATGTGCCTCTAGTTTATAGCGAATAGGTTGTCTTACAACCCTCCCGCTATGACGGTGCACCGAGGTTTCCTGAACAGGAATATTGATTTCTATGGTTTATCATTTATCAGTTGATGATGAAGGTGGTCTGATCTCATACGTTAATTCTTTAAGAATTACTTTATTTTGAGATTTGTAGTTTTCTATATAGTCGGGTTCAAGGAAGTTGGCATTTGTTGATACAAACACATTTTGATCCTTGTGACTATAAAAGTACCCACCTCTAGTCTTTAGCGCATAGCAAAAAAATATACACACTTTAGATATTGAGTCTAACTTTCCAGTCTTGGGTCTAAGAACATGAGTTGGACACCCCTATATACGGAAATGACACAAATTGGGTTTGGAGTCATTGCATAACTCTAAAGGTGTCTTGCTTACGAACTTAGAAGAGACTACATTCAAAATGTATGTTACCATGTGTAATGCATATCCTCGAAATGTAATTGATAGTGATGAGTAGCTTAACATCGACCTAACCATATCAAACAAGGTTCGGTTTCTCCTTTTTGAAACACCATTTTGCGTTGGCGTTTCAGGTGCTATGAGTTGGAAAATGATTCCATACTCCAGCAAGTAATCTTTGAATTCTAAATCTAAGTATTCACCATTTTGATCTGATCAAAGTGTTTCAATGATTTACCTAATTGCTTTTCATTTTTAGCTTTGAATTTTTTTAAACTTTCTAAAAGTTTTAGACTTTCTATGTATTAGGTAAGTATAACCATATCTTGAGTAATCGTCAAGAAAAGTGATGAAATACTCATACCCATATATAACTTGTACAGTGATTGGTCCATATATATCACTATGCACTAGCTCAAGTGGTTCCTTGGCTCTTTGGTAATTTTCTGTGAAAGGTCTTTTCGTCATTTTACCCTCTAGACAGAATTCACAAAAAGAAAGAGTTCCAACTTTTACTTCTCACAAAGCACCATGCTTTGTTAACCTATTTAACCTATCTAGATTAATATGTTCCAACCTAATATATCAATATGTGTTATCATCATCGCGAGAAACTCTTTGTTGTTTGTTACTTTTAGGTTTTCTTACTTTAAATGATTCATAATTATTTAACACGTTTTCAGTCGGTTTAAGCATATACGATCGTTTCGATACTTTTGGATGACATCCATTCTTAGAAATAATAAACTCATTATTAATTAAAGAAACTTCAAATAATTGTTCATGCAAAGAGAAAGAGAAATCAAATTTTTCAAAAATCTTAAAATATAATAAACATCATTCAAAACTAAATAATTATTTCTAACATTAAGATGGATTGTTCCCAATGCTTTTGCTGACACGAGTCCACCACTGCCAACTCTTATAATGATCCCACCATTAGCCAGCTCCCTTGATGAATTAAACATCTGCAAAGAAGAACATACATGGTCAGTGACTCCTGAATCCAGTATCCAGGAAAATAAATCATATTCCACTAAATAAGTTTCAAGTACAAGTAAATCATATTTACATTTCTTTTTCAGCTCAAAGAGATACTTGTTACAGTTTCTCTTCCAATGATCTTAAATTCCACAACGAAAACATTTTCCCTTGGGCTTGTTGTCGTTCTTATTCTTCTTGGCTTTCAACGATGTCTTGGCTTTCTTCATTTTCTTGGTCTTACCTTGGCCCTTACCATTGATCTTCTTCCTCTTGTTACTTTTAACAACAGTGGAAGAAGGCTTGTGCTCGACAACATTTACCTTGCCCTCTTTGGTCATACTCTTATTGAGTGACTCAAAAGTTTGCAGTTCATTCAACAATTGGGTCATGTTAAATTGTAACTTGTTCATAACATAGTTGGTGGTGAATACGCAAAAAAGGTGTGAGTGATTCAAGTACAATGCTGACTTGAGTTTGTTCATCAATGGTCACCCCATGTACTTATGTCTCATACATTATGTTGATCATGTTCAAAACATGTTCACGCACAAAAGTACATTTCTTCATCTTGGTTGTTATGTAGCTCCTAGTATCCTCATAATGACTTTGATCAGACTGCTTCCCAAACCTCACCTGTAGAGATTCCATAATCTCATAGTCAGTCTCTATAGTCTCATGCTTGGTTCTCAAAACATCATTCATGCTCACAAGCACGTAGCACTTCGCTTTGTTGTTAGGTTGAATTCAAGCATCAAATTTATCACTGACATTCTTAGGGGCATTGGCAGCGGGTTCCTCAGGACATTGCTCAGTAAGAACAAATTTTTGTGGTTCTCACAAATTAACATCAAGTTAAAATTTGATTTTCATTTTATGTAATTATCACTATTCAATTTTTCAAGTGCTAGTAAAGCAGTAATATGGTTGTCCATGGTAGACATACATAAGTCAATATAATTGAAATAAATATCCAGAATTCAGAAAGTAAACGTGATGCATGAATGGAACATATTAAACACATAAATTTATTATTTACTAATCCACGATAAGACAACCTAACGATTAATGTGTCATCTTAGCGTCGATCAGATTAATTTTAGACTGTCTATGAGACAATCTCATCCTTATTAATTAAAACTCAAAATATCTCATATTTTCTCTTTTAATAATAAGGTATCGCTACAATTATCCATTCAAAGATTAATTGTGACTTTGTGAGTGTAACCCATTATTTTAGATTCCATGACTTGATTTAGAATATGCCGTCTTAGGGTCGTTCAAAACTAACCTGCATCACTTAGTCCTATCTTCTTAATAAGTCCAACATTGGTATTGATACGCTCGAAACCTTCTTTAGGGGGATGAAAACAAATCCATCTCGAGGCCCTCACTGTACCTCATAATATTATACTAATAATAAAGATCATATGTTACATTGACATGCCAACCTTCTCCCATTCACTATTTTAGGATAATATGTTTCTATTTTAACTAATCAATTAATTTTAAATGGATTACTAGTTAAAACAATAACCCTATGTAAGTTAAATTAACTATTACTTCAATCTCATTGGTCTAAGTTTATTTAACCTTCTATTGAGCCTAAGTCATAATTAGGTCAACTTAGATTAACTAATTAATTACATTCATCAAACTTTAATAAAATTCTTTTACTAAAGTTGGATATCCTAAAGGTTACTCTAGCCTTTAGAGTGGTGTGATTACTAAGTTTTAACCAATTAAAACCTAGCAGTTTACATGCCATTGATTTCTCAAAATAACTCATATAAACATATTAGGACAATCCTAATAAATCATATATCTACTGATGAGATGCATGATTAAATAAAACTGTGTGGGTTTCATGTATGATATGTGATCAACTATTGCATGATCATGTTATCAATCATATCAATAAATATTTATTTAATAATTAAATAAAATAATAATGGATCAAATGACTATTTTGTATTTCTAAATTACAACCATTATAATAAAGAATTAAAATTACAATGAGAACTTCAAGATTACATATTTTTAGAATATCACCTTCTCCACCTAGTGTCCATCTTCATAATCTTCAAGCTTTGAACAAAACATTTTTTAATTAAAATTTTTTTTCTTAATTAAAAATTCTCTATAATTATCTTTTAAAATTATTGAATTTGATTTAGTCAAAAAATAATTTTATTAAGTTTCTAAAACTTAGGTCAAACTCAATCAATTAATTAATTTTAAATCTTCATAAAATTAAATTAAAAATTAATTTTCAAATGACATTAATTTAAAACTTTAAAAGATAAAAGATAGAGTTAGGATTTTCATAAAACTCTGCAGTGATATGATAAGATGGAATTAGGGTTTCTACGAAACTTCCCTAGCTGTGACAATAGTTGCCACCCAAAACAGGACTCCTCAATCACCGCCGACCACTGCTGGAAAACCCCGGTTGCTGTCGACCACTATAGTCGGTCACTGTCAGCAACCGTCGACCACCGCCGGCTGACACCGTCAATCATGACGGCGATATTTATTTTCAGGCGAGCTTGCTACCGGAGCTGATTTTTCTAGGGACATTACCACTGCGGGAATACCGGCGGCGCCGGCACCGGAATTCCTAGGAATTTCTAGGGGTGTTCAATGGTTGGTCTGGTCAGAATTTTAGAGAAAAACAAGACCAGACAAAAAATCACAGTCCTCCAATATGGAGGACCGAATGCACTATAAATCTGAAAAAAATCCAGACCGACCAGATCGAAAATCAACAGTCGGTTCAAACAGAACTAAATACCTATTCCACAATAACTAGGAGATCCTCATATCTAAACATATCCAAACTTCAAAGCACTAATATCCAACATTTAAAAAATTTCAAAGTTCAAAATACTAATATCTAACATTCAAACATATTGAAACTCCAAATACAAATAATAACATCCAACATTCAAATATAAAAAAAAAAGTAAATTAGAAACACAACAAAACATAGAAGTTTATCCATCTCTAGTCTTCAATCACATCATACAATGGTAATGACAACCTCCTTTTGCATCTTAATGCATTCTATTCATATAAAGACAACGAGTTCAGAAACATGAAGATAATGAGTTCAAAAGCATGTAAAAAAATATAAATACCAATATATAAATGAGTTACCTTCATCTACTTCTATAATATCTTGTAATGTCTCATTGAGATTAATATGCACATGTTTACTCAGAATCTAATTTTGTGCACATTTTTAGAACTTCAATAGTTTTCAGAGCGAATGAACTGTAAAATGGATCCAATATTTGACCACTTGTACTAAAAGCTGACTCAGATGCAACTATGGAGATATGAATCGCCAAGACATCTCTATCTATAAGGCTAAGAACCTCATATCTTGCATAGTTTATTCTAGACCAATTAAGAAGATCCAACTCAACATTCAGGTTTAAACATGACTCCGCTAAATATCTATCAATCTCTCACTTAACCTCTATGCTATTTTCCTTGAACAATTGTTTTGAAAATATGGAGGCCAAACTAAAATCATCTTCATTATCAAATATTCTATCAAAAGTAGAAGTCACTTTCCTTTTCAATTCACAGACAAGGTCAGGATCATACAACATATCATATGCATGTGACACAAATATCTTTTTAAAGCGGGGAAGAATGGCAGCAACAAACAACAAAAAATTGACATTTTCTGAGCCTCCCCAATACTTGTCATACTTAGTCCTCATATTACTTGCAATTTTTTTCAAAAGAACATTGCTAGATGAAGAATATCTCTTGATCAAGTTTTCAATCAAAAAAACCTCATGAACATATCTATGAGATGTAACAGACAAAGTTCCGGAAAGCCTTAATGTTATTTCGTAGAAAACTTTCAAAAACTTGATAATCACTCTAGCATTATCCCAATTCTCATCCCCTGGAGGGCCAAGTCTCTCATCTCCATGGAACTCCAATAAATAATATGAATCTTGTTCTCCAAGCCTATCAAATGCTTTTTGAATCTTTTCAGCCGACTCCAACATCAAATAATTGGAATTCTACCTAGTATGAACGTCTAGAGACACTGGACTACTAGAAGATATCTTTGCAGCCTTTACGCAACTCCTAAACTTTTGAAATCGTGCAGGAGATGACCTCACATATTTGATCGCACTACAAATTCTAGTGACAGAGTCATGAACATCCTCCAAACTATCACGCACAATAAGGTTAAGAATATGTGCACAACATCTATCATGCAAAAACTCACCACCCAACACATGCCCCTTCCAATTTCTGATAGATTTTTTTAAATAAGTGATTGCACCATCATTGACACTTGCATTATCAACGATGACCGTGAAAACCATTTCAATACCCCAGTCAAGCAAATATTGCTCAATAGCCATACCAATCGACTTCCCCTCATGACTAGCAATTGGACAAAAGTTAATGTTTCTTTTATGTAATACTCAATCAGAGTCAATAAAGTGTGCAATAAGTACCATGTAATTAAGATTTTGCACTGATATCCATGTATTAGTGGTCAGACATAATCTTTGATTTTTACTTGTCAATGCCTTTTTTAAATTTTCTTTCTCCCACACAAACAGCTTGAAACAACCTCTAACTATTGTTATTCGGCTAGAAAAAACAAACTTAGGTTGCATGCCCCGACAAAATTCCTTAAATCCTTCACCCTCTACTACACTAAACGCTAATTCATCTTTAATGATCATCCTAGCAAGCAACATCCTACACATCTCAGCATTAAATGTAGTAGTAGATATTGTACAAGTATCATTAGCAGCTCCCTCACTCTACTATTAGGATTAAGAACTAACAGTTTTTACTTATGATCATCAAACCTATTAGGATTCTCCTTACATCTTTTTAGATGATTCCACAGACAAGAAGTACCATTATCACTAACACATGCAAATACAATGATTACAAGTAGTCTCTCATCATTAGGAGTACTGGTTTCAACTCAAAATTGTTCCAAACACTAGAAGAGACTCGATTGCATTTTCTCTTACCTTTTGCAAGTTTTGGTTGCAGTGAAGAACCAACATTAATTACTGCATCATTAGGGTTTTGACTTGGAGTTCCAGTAGATATCTCCTTTTGATGTAGCTGTCACTAGTGTTGGAAAGTTTGAAGATTTCTGACTGCATAACCATATATCACCATAAGTCATTAAGTTTGCAAGCTTAGGAAAATGAAAGGAAATTATAATATTGAAAATTTCAATGTATCAATTTAGTTTCTTTCCCTTTTCAATTTTTGAAGGTTTGACCACAATTACAATGTCATCAATTTAGTTTCTTTCCCTTTTCAATTTTTTTCTACAGATAAAGAAGTGAAAAATGAGCAACCATTTTTCACAATGATGAGCATAATATGGTTGACAAAGAAATACAATATACATGAGTAGTTATTGGACACTTTTAAAATAACGATTCTACTTTAAATTTAGAGTTCATTTAGCATTAAGCACTGCCAGTACACAATTATGGTTTTAGTAGAAGGATGTCTGACAAACTAAATGAACTTACAGGTGCAAACATGTATTCACAACTTCTGCTTGACATATATAAATGCAAATATATATACAGTAACACCAATGACCCAAAATCATTAAAAGACAATCAATAAGAATATGCAAACATCATTGAAAGACAATCAATAAGAACATGCAAACATCATTAAAAGATAATCAATAAGAATATGCAAACATCATTTAAACTCAACTCTGTTTCTGCTTTGAGATCTAACCTGCAATTCTACAAAGACTTGAGATTTAGAAAAAGAACAGAGCAACAGAATCACCAAATTTCACATTTAAGAGATTTACTTTTATAAATCAGATGCAAATAACAGAAAAAGACATCCTCACAGTAGAGTTGGAAAAAGAACAGAGCAACAGAAATAATCATAGTAGAGTTGGAACCCTTGATCTTACATGGGCAAAGAAGGATGCATCTAGCATCGTGAGAGGGAGATGGAGAGGAGGCGTCGTGACTCGTGACATGAGGGAGAGGGGGATGGTCTAAGCTGAGGGAGAGAGAGAGAGAGGTGAGAGGAGGCGTCGTGACTCATGAGCTGAGGGAGAGGGAGAGGCGAGAGGAGGTGACGTGACTCGTCAGCTGAAGGAGAGGGAGAGGATCTGAGATGAGGGAGAGGGAGAGGGTCTGAGCTGAGGGAGAGGGAGAGGCGAGAGGAGCTCATGACCCGTGAGCTGAGGGATAGGGAGAGGGTCTAAATTGAGGGAGAGAGAGAGGCGAGAAGAGGCGTCGTGAATCGTGAACTGAGGGAGAGGGAGAGAGTCTGAGTTGAGGGAGAGGGAGAGGCGAGAGGAGGCGTCGTGACTCGTGAGCTGAGGGAGAGGCGAGAGGAGGCTCGTGATCCGTGAGCTGAGGGATAGGGAGATGGTCTGAGCTGAGGGAGGCTGGAGAGGGATAGTTGGGACTCGAGAGGACTGGAGGTGAGATGCGAGAGGGAGAGAAGAGAACTAATCTAACACCTAATATATATATGTATGTATATAATATGCGGTCGGTCTGGTCGGAACAATCCAAAACAAACAAAAATTATGGACTGGTATGAACTTTTGGTCCTCTCTAAATGGAGGACCGAACTGACTATTAACAAGAAAAAAACCGTCCAAACTGATCAATTCAGGTTTGGACCGGTTCAGACTAAACGGTCTGGATGGTTTTTGAACACCCTTAGGAATTCCTATTTCTTTTCTTTTTCATCCACGTTCGTCTCGTGCGTTATTCGTCTTCTCTGATCGCAATAATAACAATTTAATATTCAAAATAAAAGTACAAAAATTTATACGCCCCAAAACGGTTTACAAAGATCTAAGAAAAAAATTAAAGAACAAAGCGTAACTCAATAATCACCATACGATTAACGATCTATTATATAACCATACATTCAAAACCAAAACCATTAATTCATTCATACATATCAAATATATTATGAATAATGCAAGAAAACTCACACTGTATTTAATATACAGTGTCCCCTTCCCAACAATATAATGACCGTTTTGATACCAATTATTGGAAACACAGGGATCGCGCGACGGAAGTGTGGGGCTTTTAAAATTTATTGAAAAATAAATATTTTTTTATAAATGAAAATAAATGCAACGCAACGGTTTACAAAATAAAAACTTTCATTATGAAACTCTTTTCAATCAGGATCCACTAAATTGCCATTGTAGTGGGACCCACTGAATTGGTGCACAACTGCAGTTGTCGTGAACTAACACAGTACCCCACGACACTACTATAGTACCATGTGACACTACAATATTGCACGCTTGCTGCTGTAGTTCCACGTGACACTACAATAGTTCATGTCAAACTCTGATTCCCAGTTACTGATTGACACGTGACAATTATTACAAATTAAATATTTATTTTAACCAGATAAATATCCACATAACAATTACTCCAAAATTAACTTATATGATTATCCCTATCAACTAGTTTATCTGTTAGTTCATAAATAACAGATTTAGTCGATTCAAAATTTGAATTATTACCTAATAATAATTTAATATTATCTAATTTCATAACTTAGATACACTGTCTCACTTATCGACAATTAAAAAATTAATTGATATAATTATTTATGTATAATTTTAAAAAATTAATATAAATATATTTAATTAATTAATTCTTAGTTAATTAATCAAACATAATTATGTATTTGTTTCAGAAATATAATTTATTTTGCAAGTTAGTCATTTTCACATGTCTTGAAATACTCACACTCTAGACTGCGTGGTACAGAGGTGACTTGAGGACCATTGACTTATAATTCTAACCTTTAATAAACCAGATTATTAATTAAACTCTTTAATTAAATAATCTTAATATTAATTTCATTATTACTCTACTATAAATATGGAATTGCACTCTTAGAGATTATAAAATGTATTTACAGAGTATTCTCGTATAGTCTATTGATATAATAATTTCACGTAGTTCTGTCCTCCAATCATTGGTTCGTAAATTAGATTCGGTCAAAATTACCATTTTACCCTTCTAATTACCTTTTGATATTTAAGTACCATTAATTCACAAGTGAATGGCTAATTTATATTCGTATTATAAATTTGAGCACAATAACCATTCAGTACCAGAATCAAAACTTAAGGAAACCAACATACAATCCGTTAGGAAAGTTTGGATTTCAAATCTTGTAAGATCATGTTCCGAGCCATCTACATCACTGAATCGCTAAAACAAAAGTCACTAACCTATTTTATAAACAAACTTTAACGAGTAAATCAAAAGATTCACTAGACATGTATAGGAGTTCATGATTACTCAGGATTCAGACTGATCTACATAAGATCATCAGATTAATGTGTATTAAATCTTTATGATAAATGACAAGTTAATAAAGATATTAATTGACATCAGTCCTGTCATATAAAATCTTATTATATAAAGTACCTTACTAAGTTGTTTATCCACATCAATGATCCGGATCTAGATCACATGCATTCATAATGGTTAGTGAATCGTACTAGCAACCATTCATTAAAGATTCTATACTTTAATATGTTGCTGATAATTTTATTCATTATATATGATATTAATCCTCTATTACTAATACAAGATCATAGTCTCATTAATGACTATGAAGTTTTTAGATATTTATATAAATTATCAATAATAATTTAAAAAAATTATAAGAAAAAT
This sequence comes from Datisca glomerata, assembly GCA_003255025.1. Lineage (NCBI taxonomy): Eukaryota > Viridiplantae > Streptophyta > Magnoliopsida > Cucurbitales > Datiscaceae > Datisca > Datisca glomerata. Next base: position 2,580,628 of record QANY01002375.1, read on the forward strand.
GTAATTCCATTATATTCCATATTAAAATGTCAATACACATGCTTTGAGGGAATTACCCCTAGCACTAGCTTAGTCTCCTAGTCTTCCACAAAGTAACATGCGGTTGCTAGATCTAGCATAGATAGTGAGTACAAGGCTGTAGCCAATGCAACAACTGAGTTAACTTGGTTATAATCCCTGCTCATAGAATTGCATTTCACCTCGCATTCTGTTCCAATTATCTGGTGTGACAATGAATGAGCAGTCTCAATTGCCTCTAATCCTGTGTCACATGCCATAACCAAGCATATAAAGATAGACATTCATTTTATGACGGATAAGGTGCTTTTTTAGGCTCTTGAAATTATGTACGTATCTTCACATGACCAAGTAGAAGACCTCCTCACCAAATCTATCTTAGGAGCACAATTTTTAGTATTTCAAGGAGAAGCTACATGTGGGTGAAACCCCCATTAGCTTGAGGGGGCTGTTAAGAGTACTGCATTCTTTAGGGCATTAAAGCTCAATTCGTAAATGCCGTATATACTCTCTGGGAAACCTAAGGAGAAGCCTGCTTGATAGTATCCTTTACTATCTCTTTGCTTTGTTCATGATCGTGCATGGCTTGCATGGATTTTCTGTCTACATTAGCTTCTCTCCCAGGATTCTACACAGTCGGTATTAGTTGTAAACCTCAGCCTCTCATTCTCTCTCTGTGTCAAAAACTATAACTGGATATTATTCCTTAACAACAAGGAAAGAGAAATGGGAGAGGCTAGGTACTTTACGTGTATCTTGATTAGTTGCACCCTAATTAGGTTTAATTCTTTTGCTATATTACTACAAGTTTTCCATTGTAATTTAGCTTGATGTTATTAAACATTTTCTATCAATAAAATTTCAGATTTCAAATAAACCCACATCTCGAATAGTACTACCATTGTGAAAAATGCACAATATTATTTTACACCATCACAACGGGAAAATCACTATTGTAAAATATGGTTTACAAAGGTGATTTAACGTCGTGAAAAATGATTTTGTAGTTTTGCATGATAAAAAAATGCGTAAAGCATGTAAGTTTTATTAAAAATGAGAAACTTAGTCAATATATTTGTCAATTCTTAAAGGTATGTTTAGAATGTCCTGTGTAGTGTGTTCTCGTGAAGCCAGGTTACTATGAAAGGATGACAATAGACGTACTTAAATTAGAACCCAAGACTCAATCTCTCTCACTCTCGCTTCTCCTTCTTCTTCTTCTCCTCCTCCTCTCTCTCTCTCTCTCTCTCTCTCACTCTGCAGGATATAGAATTGCAAACTTAATAGTTGAAACCTATATAACCAAACGTTCATCGTCGCCTTGTCGTTCACCTAACCCTAATGTCGATTATCTCACTAAACTCTCTCTCTCTCTCTAGGATATAGAGTTGGAAACTTAATAGTTGAATCCAATATAACCAAACGTTCATCGTCACTTTGTCATCTCACCTAACCCTAATGTCGATTATCTTGCTAAACTTGAAAGCTAGACATGTCGATATGATTTTAAACCCAAAACGATATTGACAAGTACTTTGTTATATATATATATTGTGCAAAGGAAAAAAAACAAATGCTTTCTCAACTTCTCGTCCAAATAATACAACTTGAAACTTCAAGTGCGAACATCTTTTTGGTCATGAATTTGTCGTAAGTTTAATCCTGCTTTTAAACAGCATTAAATACTTATTATGATTCATGATTAATTTATGAAAATATCTTTCTCAGATTAGATATTTCATTCTTTATTTTTCCTTTTATAATAGACTAGGAAGAGAGAGAAAAAGAGAGATATTCAAACAGAGAAAATTCTCTCTGTCTCTCTCTCTTCTTTCAATATGTTACTGTGTTCACAGTAACATAATTTTTTAGAGAATTTGATAACATTTTCCCCACATATCTATTACTGAAATAAAATTTGGGTAAAACAATAATAATTGTAAACTAAAAACTCACTTGAAATATTTAATTTTTGTATTCCTCTAAGTTGTGTTTTCCAATGAACTCAACAAGACCTTTATATAGACTCTACTTTTGCCAAAAAAACTGAAAAATAATTAAATCTATCACCCATTGGCCTTTCATCTACAAACCTTTCATCTACAAAGACTCTTGACCTTTTATGTTTCCACTAACTTCTAAATTGTAACTTCTAAATTGTAACTTCTAATTGAAAAAACCCACTAAAACATAACATTTAATGTTTATTCAACGAAACTCCCCCATAAACTTAAATGTTTCTACCATCCGTCATCCCAATCATTTTCTTGCATTTGTCGAGAAGTACTTTCGGTAGCGGTTTTGTGAAGATATCCGCAACTTGATCCTGACTTGCCACATGCACTAATTCCACACTTCCTTCCTTCACATGATTTCGGATAAAGTGAAAACGAACGTCAATGTGTTTGCTTCTTTTATGGTTAACTGGATTCTTTGCCAACTCAATTGCTGATTTGTTGTCAACTTGAATCACGGTTGCAGCTAGTTGCTTTAGCTCCATCTTTCTCAACAAATTTCTAAGCCATATCGCATGACATACACACCAAGATGCTACCACATATTCAGCTTCACACGTCGAGAGCATCACGATCGGTTGCTTCTTTGAAAGCCAAGTAAATGCAGTATCTCCCATAAAGAACATATATCTTGATGTACTTTTCTGATCGTCTATGTCTCCATACCAATCGCTGTCGGAGTAGCCAACCAACTTGTAATCTTCTGCTTTCAAGTAGAACAACCCGAGTGACACCGTTCCTTGGATGTACCGTAGGATTCGCTTCACCGCCTTCCAATGTGAATAAACCAGCTCCTCCATGAACCGACTTATAATACCGACACTTAATGAAAGATCCGCCCTTGTGCATGTGAGATAGCGAAGGCTTCCTACCAAACTCCGGTATCTACTCGCATCGACACGTTCTCCTCCATCAAACTTCGAGAGTTTTGCACCTGGTTCCATTGGTGTTAATACCGGGTTGCAATTTACCATCTTATACTTCTTCAAAATCTCTTTTGCATATGTCTCATGTGATACAAAAATACCTGTCTCTACTTGTCTAACATCCAAACCAAGGAAAAACTTCATCAAGCCTAAATCTGTCATCTCAAATTCCCGTGTCATACCCTTAAACTCTTCTATCATCTCATCATTGTTTCCCATAAAAATGAGGTCATCGACATAAAGAGCAACAAATAACACGTTACCTCCATTCTTCTTTGCGTAAAGGGCATGCTCGTAGGGACAATGCTTGAACCCGTTCTCCTTGAAATATATATCGATACGTGTATTCCATGCCCGCGGTGCTTGCTTCAACCCGTAAAGCGCCTTCTTCAATTTTAGCACCTTCTTCTCTTCTCTGATTTTCATGAACCCAGGTGGTTGTTCGATGTAGACATCTTCTTCGAGCACACCATTCAAGAATGCCGACTTGACATCCATTTAAAATATTTGCCATTTGAATTGAGCAGCTTGTGAAATGAGTAATCAGATTGTCTCCATTCTTGCAACAGGAGCAAGCACCTCGTCATAGTCGATTCCTATCTTTTGCTTGTATCCCTTTGCAACAAGTCTCGCCTTGTACCGTTCTATCTCACCTTGAGCATTCATCTTTTTCTTGGACACCCACTTCACACCAATAGGCTGACTACCTTTCAGCAATTCTGCTAGCTCCCATGTGTTGTTGCGGTCAATCGCCTTAATCTCCTCGTTCATGGCAGTTTGCCACTTCTTGTCTCGCACCGCTTCTTCAAAGCTGATATTTTCAGCATCTGCCAAAAGACATACAAGGTGTACCTCATTTGTCACATCATACATATCTTGCAAACTTCACATTTTTGGTTGTTGTGGTTCATCTTCATCATCGGTAGTTTCAGAGTTTATTGGTATACTTATTGGTGCAATGACTGATGATTCTCCAACGTCGATGATAACCTCCGTCGAATTGTTCCAGTCCCACTCGCTTGCTTCATTTACTCGCACATCACGACTCACCATCACCTTCTTGCTTATCGGGTCGAGTAGCTTGTACCTTTTTGTCTTCTCATCATACCCAATAAAAATATACCTTTTGCTTTTATCTTTGAGTTTCATTCTTCGTTGATCCGGTACGTGTGCATAAGCCACACTACCGAATACTTTGAGATGAGAAACCGTCGGCTTTTGTCGGCTCCATGCCTCTTGTGGTGTTTGATCATCTAACTTCACATGTGGACATCGATTTTGTACATAGATGGAACATTGCACGGCTTCTGCCCAGAATTCCTTCGGCATCTTCTTGCTCTTGAGCATTGATCGAACCATGTCGAGAATAGTCCGGTTCTTCCTCTCGGCCACACCGTTTTGTTGAGGAGAGTACGGTGCGGTTAGAAATCTCCTTATGCCTTGCTCCTCGCAATACTCCATGAAAGCTGTCGAAGTATACTCGCCACCTCTATCGGATCGTACGGCTTTGATGTGTCTACCAGCTGCCTTCTCCACCATCACTTTGAACTTTTTGAACACCTCGAATGCCTCAGATTTTTCTTTCAGAAAATAAACCCAAGTTTTCCGTGAGAAATCATCGATAAAGGTAATGAAGTACCTTTTACCACTGAAAGATTCACGGGCGATTGGGCCACATATGTCGGTATGAATTAACTCGAGAGTATGTTTAGCTCGATATTCTGCCTTCTTTTGAAATGAGGTTCTCGCTTGCTTGCCAAGCACACATTCTTCACAAAATTTGCCCTCATAGTCCATGTCCGGCAGCCCGTGCACCATGTTCTTCTTGCTAACTCTTTTAGACCACCTTGATGTAGGTGACCAAAGCGGAGATGCCACAGCGATACCTTGTCTTCTACGTTGACTTGCAAACACTTTTTCTCGCGCGCTTCTCAAATTCAGTTTGTACATCCGATTTCTTCCCATCTCGACTAGAGCAACCAGACGCCCTTGCTTGTCCTTCAAGTGTAGTACTCGATCTTTTAAAAGTATCGAGTAACCTTTCTCCGTGAGTTGCCCCATACTTAAAATGTTGGTCTTGAGGTCTAGTACGTTATAAACATCTTGGATTGACCCTATTAAGCTATCCTTTTGTAAGTAACAAACCGTACCTCGGCCTTTGACCTCCACCTTTGATGCATCTCCAAATGACACATGACCATCTTCAATCTTTTGCATCTCTTTGAATAGGTACTCGTGACCACACATATGGTTGCTTGCCCCCGAGTCGAGATACCACAGAGTGTCATTGTTGATGTTGACTTCATTTTGAGCCATCAAGAGAAGGCCTTCATTTTCGTCTTCCAAGACTAGGTTGGTTGTTTCTTCCACCTTTTTATCGGCTCGACAATCTTTTGCAAAATGCCCCACGTTACCACAATTATAACATTTTTCGGAGTTTCAATCCTTCGCATAGTGACCATAATTGTAACACTTGTAGCACTCGATGTTGGAATAGTTCGACCGGCCGCCTCTTCCTCGACCGCATCCTCTTCCACGCCAATTTGGTTGGCTCGACTGTCCCTTCTCCTTATAGTACCTCTCATGACTGCTGCCTTGACCACCGCGACCATTTTCACGACTTCCACGGCCATGCCCTCTACCTCAGAAATTTTGAGAATAGAATACCTTTTCGTCTTTGATTGACGCCTTGGTTTGAAGTGCTTGCTCGAGTGTTTCCTCCTTTTTTTTCTTCTTACGTTGTTCGTGTGCCTCGAGAGAACCGGCAAGCTCATCGACTGTGAGCGTTGCAAGGTCCTTTGATTCTTCTATTGCGCACACAACATTCTCAAAATTGTCGGTTAATGATCTCAAAATCTTTTCCACAACTCGTGCATCGGTTAACACTTCGCCATTACGAATGAGTTAGTTCACCACGGCTTGTACACGCGTGATGTAGTCGGATACACTTTCCGACTCCTTCATCTTCATGCTCTCCAACTCACCACGAAGAGTTTGGAGACGCACTTGCTTGACTCGATTGGCTCCTTTGAACACTTTTGCTAAAATGTCCCACGCTTCTTTTGAAGTAGTTGCACCGGCAATCTTCTCAAAGCCCGACTTATCAACGAGTTGGAACAACATGTATAACGCCGTCTTATCCTTCGCTCACGCCTCTTTCAACGCCTTGTTTTGAGCCGCCGTATATCCCGTGGTATTTGTTGGTTCTTCAAAACCTTCTTCGACCACCTCCTATGCATTTTGAGAGCCGAGAAGAGCTTCATTTGAATACTCCAGTTCTCGTAGTTCGCCTTCGTTAGTCGTGGTAGCGGCATTTGACCCGTCACATTCGTCATTGGCTCTGATACCAATTTGTAAACTAAAAACTCACTAGTAAACTAAAAACTCACTTGAAATATTTAACTTTTGTATTTCTCTAAGTTGTGTTTTCCAATGAACTCAACAAACCCTTTATATAGACTCTACTCTTGCCAAAAAAACTAAAAAATAATTAAATCTATCACCCCTTGGCCTTTCATCTACAAACCTTTCATCTACAAAAACTCTTGACCTTTTATGTTTCCACTAACTTCTAAATTGTAACTTCTAATTTAAAAAACCCACTAAAACATAACATTTAATGTGTATTCAACAATAATATTATCATACCATATCAGATAAAGAAACAAGAAATAAGAAATAAGAAAATTAAACATTTAATCTTAGCTTGATTAATCGAACCATAAAACTGAAGCGTACTAAGTTCTTCAGAAAACTGAAATGTCTTGTGGTTTATTTATCAGAGAAAAACTAAAGTTGATATGGTACTTGATTAATCAGAGTTGTTTGAGTTGCAGTTGACATCGTCTTGAAAGGAAAAGTGGACATTGGAGTTTGGCTTTTTGATTTGGTGTAGCCCTGGTGTTGGCATCACCTTGAACTATACATTTTGTTGATGATTTGTCATGTTGAATTGGCTCAGTATCTCATTTCCCCCTGTTGTTGCCTCTGCACTAGAATCAACTGCATTTGAAAAAATATTTTTTTTTCTTTAAACCCACTGTCTTAGGAGAACAACAATTTTTTGATGCAATTAGTTTAGTATGGCATTTCTTCACTTTAGGATATCCTAACATGACTTATTAAAGTAGAAATGAGATCATTTCTTTTTATTTTTATACAAAAGTAAGGTGGGTCTTGTTTTACTTCAGTAAACATATTATATGAATTAAAATAACACGTGACATAAATATTATAATATCTTTGTAATTAATAGTATTCCTTTTCTTTTAAATAACTATATATGAAGATAACATCTTTAATGCAATCCGCGTACTATGTTGTAACGTATATCAATCACTATCGTTGAAGACTCGGTTAGTAAATGATGTTGAAGGGGAAGGAATAACAACAAAACCTTGCTTTTGGTTGAGAAACATCATATTTTCTAAAGGCGTTCCAAGGAAGTTGCAGGCCAATTACTATGTTTAATTGGTTGAGATAGAATAATATGTTCTTGTTAGATCCTAAAATGCAGTTGCCTCAGTCAGTTCACTTCTGGTTGGTTCTTTTCAATCTCAGCTGCCAATTTCATATACCAAATCTTTTTCATAAACAAATAAAACTAGTAGATTTCTGAAAGAATTACGCAAATGGTAATTACATAACAGAAAAAGAAAAAATGGAAGGGGGTTTGTTTAGTCACCATCTTTTAACATCATTTGAATGCGACAATCAGCTATCCATTGGTTCAAGGTCTTGTGCGCCAGTTGTAATATAAAATGTTGATTTCTATACATTTCTACTTGAGGAGAAAGTATAGCTATTTGGTTCTGCATGTATTAAGGAAATCAACGTCAAGGAAATTGTAACTGTTAGATTATCTATAAATTTACCTTATATTCTTTTTACATACATATTATAAAATGTCTTATATACGTACATAGATATGTTATTTTCGATGAAATTTTCCTGGGTGCGCCTGCAGGAAACTTATAGTAGTATGTTTTTCGATCCAGAAGTTATGGTAATCTTTCCCTCTTTTTAATTTTCTGTTAATTCTAATCTAAATAGTTCAATGATTCTCAAATTGATACATAGTACATAAAATACAATAAGGGCCCGTTTGTTATAAGGAATATAAACAAAGATTCCTCGAAAGTGAAGGAAAACAAGGGATTCTCTTATTTGGTTTGCTAAATTTTGGGGTATTAGAATGGTGAGAATGTGGACATACCCTACTTTTGGGGTTGTATGATACCCCTCTGAATTGAAGGGTATGATTATTCCCAACATCCTCTATGTTTTATGCAATCTCACATTTCCTAATTGCCCTCCTCTGTCATTCACATCTTGCTTCAAATTCATAGAAAACTTGTAGTTGAAGATGGCTTGAAGAACAAAACTATTTTGTTGCTAACTAACATTACCCATTTGACCGCCAAAAGCATATGGGCAATAACCATTGAACTAATTGAGAGAAATTGGTGAATCTGATTGACACACTATTGGTAGCAGATAAGAGCTTTTATGAGTAAATGAAATCTGACCATAAAACTGGAACTAAAGAGAGATTCTTGGATGCTTCTGGAAGGGTTGAGGAACAAAACGGGTTTGCTGATGCAAGTAAAGAACACGACTCGCAGGCAGAAACGACTCCTTAAATCGTGGGAGATAAGGACGTAATTTTGTTTATCCATTCCTATCTTTTATTTCAAACTATTTTTGCTAAGATTAATTCTTTCTTGATTTATTTCCATAAGATTTAGTTGCTATATTAGCAACCATTTCCTAGTTTGTTTCCGGAGTTATAGCTCATGTAATCCTTTAAAAGAAGGAAAGATGTAAATGAAAGGGGTGGCCAAAATTTTGAATAAGGAATGAAAATATTTCTTTAACAGAGAGATTTTGTTTCCCTCTTGGCCTTCAATGTGAGGTTGGTCCTTGAGGATTGCACCATTTGCTCTAGAGGTGAATAAGTAAAGGTCAAAGTGATCCTTCACTTCTATCACCTTGAGGATTGCACCATTTTGGTATCAAAGCTTCATGCCTGTAACGCGTAGTGGTAATTCGTACAATATGCCTGTACCCCAGCTACAAACGCAGATCACCCAACTTGCATCTGTTTTGGAACAGATCAATCACAGGTTGGATACAATGGAGGAACGTCGTACTCGAGATGAGTCTGGATTTCACAATAGGAGAGGGCGTAGACCTCTTCCAGAAGATGAAGTCGATGATCATGAAGGGAATGAAGAAGATGAAATGTACCAGGAAAGGAACATGGGGTTTGGTGATCATGAAGCTCATTTTAGGCGGAATGGCCGTGACTTTCCCAGGGGACGAGGAGGACGTGGCTTCGACCGTCACTCTCTTGATGAACTAACCAAGAGAATGAAGGTAGATGTCCCAGATTTTTATGGGAAGCTGGATCCCAATGCTTTAGAAGATTGGTTGACGACCATCGAGAATTATTTTGATTGGTTCACTGTGTCCGAGGATAGAAAAGAGCGATATGTCCGTATGAAATTAAAGGCCAGGCAAGAGCTTGGTGGGGTAGCGTGGAAGAGAAACTACGTCGGACTCAACGCCCGCAAGTGTCTAATTGGGAGGAGATGAAGGAGCGGCTGAAAGAAAAGTCCTGCCTATTGACTCCGAACAAGTCATGTTTGAAGAAATGCTACAACTGAGGCAAGGAACTTTGACTGTCGACCAGTATACAGATCGTTTCCATGAACTACCGTTCGCAATAAGGTGGTGGAAAACGATCAACAAACATTAGCTCGTTATCGCACGGGTTTACGTAATGAGCTGCGAAAAGAGATGTTGACAGCAAACTCTTTAATGTTGATGAAGCTTATCAATTGGCTTTACGAATTGAACAGCAACTGGGATTCATCAATGGGAGGCGCATGACATCTAAGGATCACAGGCAAGAACGCACACCAACACAACAGTTTCAGAGATCACCTCTGTCCACTGACCAAGGAAGTTACGCCGTAAGGGGTGATCACAGAGGGAAGGCTAAGCTTACTGGAAAGGGTCCACAATGCTATAAGTGTAAGGGGTTTGGACATTTTGCTGTGGTATGTCCTACGAAAGAAAAAAAATTGGCCTTCATGTGCAGAAAAGAAATTAGAATGATTGACGCAATTGAGGAAGCTGAAGAAGAATATGAAGAAAGTGACAGTGAAGGTGTAGAATACTTGGAAGCAACTGATCTGCCCAGTTGTGTAATCCACCGAGTCTTAACTGGCACTAAGAAGAAGCTCCAAGCTAGAGGTTCTGATTGGAGGCGCACCAACATTTTCCATACTCGTATGGAGTATGGTGGTCGTGCGTTGAATGTTATCATTGACAATGGGAGTGGAATGAATGTAATTTCTAATGATGCGGTGGAGTGGTTGGGTTTGACAGTTGAGAAACATCCCACTTCGTATCGTGTAAACTGGGTTAATGAAGATAACCCAATCATGGTAAAGCATCGTTGCTTGGTGCAATTTACATTGGGAAGAAACTACACAGATGAGGCTTAGTGTGATGTAGTTCCTATGACCGTTTGTCATTTATTATTAGGACGGCCCTGGCTCTATGTCCGAAAGGTTTTGTATGATGGGTATACCAATTCTTACTCTTTTAAATTTAACGGTAAGAAATTCGTTCTAGACCCTTTGTAGATTTCTGAATTTGAGACACAACTGAAACAAACAAAGAAAGAAGAGGCTATTCCAGTACTAACCATGCGACAGTTCACTCAATCCTTAAAAGGAGAACAATTAGTGCTGCTGGTAGTGAACCGAGAGGTTAAGCAAGGTGATGGTATTATCCCTAATGAATTTATGAAGATGTTAGAGAATTTCAAAGACATCATGCCAGATGAAATGCCGAGATAATTACCACCTTTACAAGAGGTGCAACATGCCATTGATTTACTCCCAGGTTCTTCCTTGCCCAAGCTACTACATTATCGAATGAGTCCTACAGAAAATGAAGAACTAAATAGGCAAATTCAGTAATTACTTGACAGTGGATTCATCCGTGAAAGTCTTAGCTCGTGCGCCGTGGCGGTTCTACTCACACCCAAGAAAGACAATACTTGGAGGATGTGCTTGACAGTCGCACAATTAACAAAATCATGGTGAAGTACCGATTTCCTATTCCCCTGCCTTGACGACATGTTAGATTTATTGAGTGGAGCATCCATCTTTACAAAAATTGATCTTCGTAGCGGGTATCACCAAATTTGAATCCGTCCCGAAGATGAGTGGAATACGGCTTCCAAAACAAAAGATGGTCTATTTGAGTGGTTGGTCATGCCTTTCGGACTAACCAACGCGCCAAGCACATTTATGCGCGTCATGACGCAAGCGCTCAAACCTTTCTTAGGAAAATTCGTAGTTGTCTATTTTGATGACATTTTGATATTTAACCAGTGTTTGCAGGATCATTTAGACCATGTGCAGCAAGTCTTGGAGACATTAAAGAGAGAACAACTATTTGTAAACCGTGGCAAGTGTTCTTTTATGAAGAAACGAGTGAACTTCTTGGGGTTTATTATTTCAGACCAAGGCGTAGAAGCCGATCCTGCCAAGGTTCAAGCAATTAAAAGCTGGCCAGCTCCTCGCAATTTCTTTGAAGTGCGCAGCTTTCATGGGTGGCGAAATTCTATCGGCGTTATATTTGGAACTTTAGTACCATCATGGCCCCCATCACAGAGTGCTTGAAATAAAAAAAAAAAAATTGTGGACTGCATCTGCCAAGCATGCTTTCAATGCAATCAAGACCAAAATGGGAGAAGCTCCTATTTTGAAGCTCCCATATTTTTCCAAGATATTTGAAGTTGTGAGTGGAGTTCTCAGCCAAGAAGGACATCTCATCGCCTTCTATAAAGAGAAACTCAATGAGGCCCGTCGGTGCTATTCGGCATATGATATGGAATTTTATGTTTTAGTTCAAACTCTCAAACATTGGCGTCCTTACTTGATTCATAGAGAATTCATCCTCTATACAGATCATGATTCGTTAAAACATTTAAATGCTCAAGGTAAACTAAATGCACGTCATGCTCGATGGATGGATTTTCTACAGCAATTTGACTTCGTTATCAAGCATAAGTCAGGAACTGAAAATAAAGTAGCCGACACCTTGAGCAGGCGGCCCTACCTATTGATGATATCGTCAGTTACTACTCTTGAGTTTGATAGTCTGAAGCAGCAATATCCTACAGATGCATACTTCGGCGTTATTTGGCACCAGCTCTCAGAAAATGTGAAGGTAGCTAAGACTGAATTCTCAGTCAAAGATGGATTTCTTTTCCACGGCAATCGGCTATGTATTCCATGCGGTTCCTTTAGAGAATTTGCTATTTTAGAACTTCATGGAGGGGGTTTAGCTGGGCATTTTGGTGTGGATAAAACATTCGCTATTGTGTATGATAGGTTTTTCTGGCCTCGACTACGTCGTGACGTTCATAAAATTGTGGTTCGTTGTCGAGTTTGTCAAATAAACAAAGGAACCAAACAACAAGCAGGCCTCTATACCTCTCTCCCCATTCCAGATAGACCTTGGCTGCACCTTAGTATGGACTTTGTGCTTGGATTACCCAAGACCCTACGGCAGCATGACTCCATAATGGTGGTGGTGGCTCGCTTTTCAAAGATGGCTCATTTCATTCCTTGTCACAAGACATACGATGCTTCCAAAACAGTGGTTCTATTTTTCCAAGAAGTAGTTCGGTTGCATGGTGTTCCAGCTAACATCGTGTCCGATCGGGATGTTAAGTTCATGGGGACAGAGCTATTATTCCCCAGTGCATTCCATCCTCAAACCGATGGTCAAACCGAAGTCACCAATCAAAGTTTAGGTAATTTATTGAGGTGTTTAGTAGCAGATCATACAGTGAGCTGGGATCTCATTTTACCGCAAGATGAATTTGCATTCAATAATTCTGTTAACCGCTCTACTGGTTGTACACCATTTGCGGTGGTTTACAGATTTCGCCCTAACACCCCACTGGATCTCCATTCGTTGACTTTGCCTTCTAGACCTAGTGAAGCAGCACTAGATTTCTCTAGTTACATGAAGGATATCCATGACGAGATCAAGCGGCGTCTGTCCCTCAGTTTTGAAGCATATTCTGCCACTGCAAACACCAGATGAAGGGACAAACAGTTTCAGGTTGGTTGCATGGTTCTTATACGATTAAAGCCCGGACGTTTACCACCTGGGAGTTTCAACAAGCTACATGCTCGCCGGGCAAGACCCTTTAAGGTTCTTAAGAAGCTGTGTTCTAATGCCTACGTCATTGAATTACCCGTTGACTACGGGATCAGTCATGTTTTCAACATTGAAGATTTCACTCAATTTCATGCTTCGGAGGAACCAGCACGAGTAACCTCAGACCTATTTAACCAACAAGATTCAATTATTCGTATTCCAAAGCATATAGCCCCACGAGATGAAATTGCATCGATACTAGATCACCAGTTTGTTACTACACGGCGCGGAGGTTGCTACAAATATTTAGTACAATGGAAACATAGCCCCCAGTCTGATTCCATTTGGCTACAAGCGTCAGAACTCAATCGACTTCACCCAGATTTATTTGCTGCCTATGTTCTTCAAAACTTGCCTGAGTCAAGGTCTTCTGAGTGGCTGGAAATTGATGCAAATAAAGAACACGACTCGTAGGCGAAAACGACTCCTTAAATCGTGGGAGATAAGGACGTAATTTTGTTTATCCATTCCTATCTTTTATTTCAAACTATTTTTGCTAAGATTAATTCTTTCTTGATTTATTTCCATAAGATTTAGTTGCTATATTAGCAACCCTTTCCTACTTTGTTTCCTGAGTTATAGCTCATGTAATCCTTTAAAAGAAGGAAAGATGTAAAAGAAAGGGGTTGCCAAATTTTGAATAAGAGAATGAAGAGATTTCTATAACAGAGAGATTATGTTTCCCTCTTGGCATTCAACGTGAGGTTGGTCCTTGAGGATTGCACCACTAAGGGTGGTATAGGGTGGAATATAGGGTCTTTATTCGTAATCCTTTGTAAAAGTTCTATATTGTCTTTCCTAGTGAATTGTAGTCCACTATTTGAAACTATAACCTTTAGGATCTCGTACCTATATCTCATTTTTTTACCATAATTTTTTTTACATTCTTTTGAGCCAGTGCCATTGATAGTGGTCTAGTAATGTCTATCTCTCATTTCGTGAACAATCACCAGCTTACTAGTATTTGAAGTGCTTCAGGTGTACGTCTAGGTATTAGAATAAACCATTGGCATGTATTGCATCTCTTTACATATTCATTTGCTTTTGCCTGCATTTTAGGTCGGTAGTACCTTTCATTCAGTACTTTATGTACTCAATCCTTCATGGATTTTAGCCAGGACATACTTTGCTTCCCTTAGGTTGATGCATTTCAAGTACAGGCCTGAGAAGGATCATCTGTCTATTTTTGCCATTCATTGAGGAGTACTTGGCCGCTTGTTGACACAACTTTCATGCCTCCAACTTATTTACTATCAACGTTCTATCTTTTCAAGTAGCTTATATTGGGTCTTGCCAGCTAGGTTTTGCTTTTTCTGCACAAAGAATGGGTTGTTGCTCTTTTATCTTGGGCTTTCCAAAAGTTATATTGGGATGCTCCTCCTTCATTAGGTTTTGGTAGATTACCCTAGATTTGTGTTATTTGGTACTTTTTTAGCTTTCTCAATGATTCCTTTGTCTATTGTAGGTACTTAGTCATTCTTTTATCTTTTCTATGCAGTTTCGTATAGTCTAGCTAGTAAAAAACTTAAAATCACAAAAGATGTCGACTTTTGTTACCTGAGTTCCATGCCGAGACAAATTAACATCAATAAAGCCTTAAAATCTATTTCATTACTAGAAGTGTCGAAGCAAAATGATAATGTCTACTCTATGACTTTTCTGTAGAGTGTTTGGACCAAAATGTTTGCTCCAGCACCTCTCTAGCCAGATGCTCCATCTATGAACAACTTCCACTCCCCTGCAATCGTGTTCGCACTGTCACTTACGGTGGACTCGTTCTTGGTGAAACTTTGCATAAAAAATCTCGTACTGACCCAACTCGACTAACCATTTTGCCAGCTGTTGGTTAGAACAAAATGCCTCAGATTGGGAATCTCGTTAGTATCTTATCATATGTAATTGGAATTAAGGCTTGAGCTTGGGTTACATTGTCATTAAGGCAATTACATTTTTCTCCATTATTGTAAACCGAGTCTCTACTCCCACAAGGCATTTACTAGTGAAGTAAACATGCCTTTGTTGCTTATTTTCTTCTCTAACCAGTTCAACACTTATGGTTGTCTTTGATGCGGCCAAATATAGTAAAGATCTTCATTTAGGTGTGATCTTTTGATTAGAGGTGGTGATGCTAAATATCACTAGATTACTCATAAGGCAACCTCATATTCTTCATACCATCACTACCATGAATTTTTTTATCTTAGAAAAGAATGGTCTAGATTTGTCTGTCGACCTTACTAAGAATCTTCCATTTCCTGTTAACTTTCCCATTTAGCTCTGTAAGTCATTTAAAGTTTTAGGCAGGTGAATTTCAACCATTGTTTTACCCAGGTGAATATGATTCACATTAGTTGTTTGCCTTCTTTAGTTCCTATTAATTCCAGATCATTGGCAATTTCCTGCTATGATGGCTACTTTCTTAGCGCATCCTTGTCATGAAAGTTTAGTATTGAGCTGTTGATTAATCCCGTTTAACAATTCTCACGCTATCACGATTTGGATACTTTAAAGTCTGATGATAAGTAGATTCAATACAGTTCATTTTGTGAATCCAGGTCCTTTTGTTAAACATATAATATGGTGACAGCATGTTTAAGACTACAAATTCTATTAGATAGTTGTATGACCCAATATATACATGATGATAGAGCATACCTTCGGAGTATCTTTCTTCTCTGTTAAACTCAGTTCTGCCCCAGGTTATGTAGCTTCATTGTCTCTACTCCCATCTTCTGCATGGTTGAGTGAGAAATCACACTTGGAGTACATCCATTATCTACCAGGACTCTCCTTAGTAAGAAGTATCTTATTTGGACAATAATTATCAGAGAGTCATTGCGGTCTCTCCCAGTTTCGTTGTCCTCCTAATGATTGAACATGATAAAGGTGTTATTGATGTCATCATTCACATCTTGTCACCAAGTGTGACCATCTTTTTACAGTAAACCTTTAGTTCCTTCTAGCACCATTGATGTTATTATTGTATCTGCTATGTGTAGTGGTTCTTTGCTTTCCTTATTTTATCTTTTCAACGTCCTATCTGGGTTCTGGTCTGGTCACATATTTCTTTTAATACATTTTTTCGATAAACATCTCTATGTAGTTTTTCAGTTGATAGAGATACTTCATCATGCATCCACTACTTTTTTGGAACGAGCAACACTTCTGTGTCTAGTAATCTCTTCTACGGGAAAGCTTCTAGTACTCCCTGGAGTACCGAGAGGTCCTCCACATAAATTTTTAACATGTGTATAGTTTATCCAACTCACTATTATTATCATTTATGAATTAAAGTTAAAAGAAAATAAAAATACACGTTAAAATTTTTTGTTAGTACTGAATTCTCGCTACTCTAGGGAGTACTAGAAGTTTTACCCTCTTCTACGAAGTGGTGGTCTCTTCAACCTAGGTTCATCTTTAATGCCAAAAATATTTGGTTGGCGAGTATGGTCAGCGAAGTGTAAGTCTTTTCCCTCCTGCTAGTCACCATAGGTCCTCGTTTCCTCTTCTGTCATATCGTCCCGCTATGTTCATTTCTACCAATACAGTCTTTAACTCTCTTTTTGCTTGTGCTTCTCTGCACCGTATCTATTTGTTCGGACAATCCCATCATGCTCTTTCGTTCCTCTTCTAAGTTGATGTTAGCATGTTCCGTGAAGAATGATTCTAGTATAGCCAACGACTTTTCTTTGTACATGACTTCAAATAGTAAAAATTGAAGATCTAGTCCCCTTATGAATGCCATCATTGCAACATGGTCATCACAATCTTCAACCTTGCCAATTTCCTCTTTAAACCGTTGAGTATATTTTCAGAACGTATCTCCTTTCTTGATTTATTTTCTTAGCAGATACTCAACGTCCTCTATGATGGATCGATAGGTTATGCATTATTTCAATAAGATATAAGAAATGATAGAAAAGTTAGTTGAGGAACAAGAAGGGAAAGAATGGTACCATTTGAGGGCATTTACATCAAAACAAGTGGGGAACATCCTGCACATAAGTGCATATTCATGTTGGTATAATGCCATCATCGTCATGAATCTATGTAAATAATAAACAAGGTTTGGTTTTCCAGTGTAGTACTTGAAATTTGATGCTACGAAATTCCTTGGGTTTGGGGAGGACATGATTTTGGAGTTTACATTCTCATCAGGTGGTCCAGGTCTGGTATGGTAGGGGTCCAATAATGAATATTCCCCATTACATGAACAACCACATGCTTTTTAAAGTCTGAAGTGCTTAGGGTTCAAGTCTGGTTATTGGAGTAAACGAATGGCATTTGTCATATTTCTTTGTTTCTTCCTACACTTTGAGCCAAATGTACCTTTTATTTAGTATTTTATGCACTAAAGAACTCCCCAGATATGATTCCTGCAGTTTCCATCATGGGTTTCAGCCTGAACAAACTTTGTTTCCCTTGGGGTGATGGAATTTAAGTACAAGCTAGAGAAGGATCTTTTGTATAGTTTTTCGTTCATCAAGGAGTATCTGGCAGTTTGTTGGCACAAGTTTTGTGCCTCTAGCTTGTCTCCTAGTAGCTCGTATTTCGGGTCTTTTTAGTTAGGTTTTGCTTCTTTATAACAAAGCACGAGCTGTCGGTCCTCCATGCTTGAGCTTTTAGGGAATTTCGTGGATCCTTTAGTTTTGATAGACAACCCTAAAGTTGCAAGGGCGTCTGTATGAGAATTCTAAATTTGTGTTATTTGGTATTCCCTAACCTTTCTCAATAATTCCTTTGTCCTTTGTAGGTACTTTTCCATTCTTTCATCTTTTGCTGCGTAGTTTTTTGTAGTATGGATTGTTACTAATTGAGAATCACAAAAGATATGAACTAGAGAAGTTGAGCTTTCCACTTAGGAAGCCGAGCTCATCACTAGAGAAGTCGTTGCTCACCGCCAGATTCATTAGCTCTCCATAGCAATTTTTATGGCGATTCTAAGCTGCTCACACCAGAGGAAGCTTGACGAGTTGATTCAAGATTTATGCTTCACTCCTACGAGCTTGAGGTCAAAGAAATTTGGCTCTTATTTGTAGGCTAAGTTGAGCGTGCTTAGGGAATAGTGACCAGCTCGCCGCTAGGTCTGTGTAGGTTGATTCGCAGAGCATGTTTTGTTGTAGAGGTGAGTTTGCTTTACATTTTCTTTTTAACAACTTGATTTTCGGATGTGATTTAAGTTGGACTCAGATTTTGGGCAGTGCATTCTTTATGAGTTTATAGACTTTCCGTCATTCTCTTAGATCAATGAAGCTCTTTCTACAATTCAGTTTACTTAGGAATTTGGTCTTGACTTTAACTTCTTTAAGGTAAACACGTTCAAGAGTTCATTTCTTTTAAGCAGGAAATTAGAAGGAAATTTTGAACATTTGTAGCATAGATTCATTTGTGACTTGAAGTTTCATGAATTACAAATAGAACAATAAAATTTATGTTTGGATGTGTGATATGAAACTGTCTCATTTTTTGCTCTTTTGTTTTACTATACCTAAATAAGGATGCTAGTTTGATGAGGCTTTGGACTCTCTGAAAGATCAAGAGAAAATCTCAACAACAATGTTGTTAGAACCTTTAATTCTATATCGGTTAGGAAAATGGGACTCTTGTGTTGATATATATCAGAAACTCCAAAAGTTTAGTATTGAGTCGGTAGAAATAATTTTTTATCTGGGTTTGATTTTTGCTGGGAGAGCTTTTGAAATGTAAGCCATGCTAGAGGCTCTTAGGGTAAAAGCTACTAGTAGCTTTGAGTTCAATACAACACAACTTGTTCTTTACTTGAAAGAAATAAGTGCATTGATTTAGAACAATTGTTATTGCCTGCTCGAAGGTAATATATTACATTGTACAGCTAGAAAAGTATTCATTTTTACTTGGTTGTATCTTGGAATTTGAGTACCAAAATTTTGATTTGAAATAAAAAGATGGTGACTCCATATGCGGCTTAACTAGCTTATGTCATCACCTCACGCTGCGATGACAAAAAATAAGCTAGTCTTTTCCATTCTCTTAGATCTGCCAACTAACATTTATTTCTAGTAGTTGTACATATAACTTTGGTATAATCCTATGGAGAGTGTAGCAGTTTATTTCGAGGATATATACGCACAGAGGACAACAATAATCACTACAACATACATTTATAGCATTCCAGAAAACCCTGTATTTCCAGGCGCTATTAAAAATTCGATACCTTATGTAGCATTCCTAAAGCTGCTTTAAAATGCCTAATTTTTTATAGCGGTTTTTGGCCCCTATATAAAACCAGGCGCTTGGTTCACAAGGAAGATGGCGAGAGTCACCAACCACGAGGCCTAACTCACTGATGCGTCGTTTCACTCCTGCGGACGCGTGGGTGACATTTGGTCTTCTGAAATTGTCTCCTTGGTTCGTGAAACAACCATTCATTGGGTGTAAGATCGCCTCAACAGTTGCCATCATGACCTATTTCAATGCTCATTAAATGAGTGGTTTCCTTCTTCAAGGCCTATAAATAGGCAGTTTTCCTCTTCATTTTCTTCATCCTCGCCTTCATGTAAACGTTAAAATCTTTGCCAACTCTGATTCTTGCTCCCAGTTCTTCTCTCCTCCTTGGGAGAACAATGGTCCTTCCCCTTCTAGGGCCTCTTTCACTTTGGAGGCTTCCTCTCGATTTTCCTTTTAAACGTTGCACCACAAAGTCGATGGTGTTCCATTCGTGGTGAATTTCTTCCCATCAATAGTCGTGTGGTTAACCTTTTGTCTTCACTATTTAATGACTTATAGTTTCCAAGTCCCTCTATTGTGAAACATTAACCTTAGGAAACATTTGCAGTTTAGTCGGGGATCTTGACCTTTGATCCTCAATGATGAGACTTCCCCAGTTGCATCCCACCTAATTCCTTCTGTGTTAGCATTCCTTTCTTTTACCACTTCTGTCTTTTCGATCCACCAGCCGCTCATTACAACATACCTTAAGAGTGGGCCAAGCACAACCCTTGTAGTCATATCCTTGGGGAATGTCTTGAACCCAATCATAATTGCTCCCTCCCTTTTCTTCCTTAGTGGTAGAGATTGAAGATTTTTTTTGTTCTGAACTCAGAATGACGTGTTCTTTGCGGGTTGAGTTCCCTTTTGGCTCAACTCAGAGCAGACCTCAAATCAAGTCATCGTGACACTGAATCCTTTGTCGATAAAGGATCAGAGCCATCAAGACCTCAAAAGAGTTTGAGAAAGTTATGGAAACACTGCGACCATTGGCCTGAGCGTGGGGGGTCTCTTTCCCTTTTATGTGAGCCTAAAAAGGTGGTTCGCCCTCTTCCTGTGGAGGAGATCTTTGTCATTTTTTCCTTTTCTTATAATTCTAATCCTTTCTCCTCATTAATGAGAATGAATTTTCTTTAATAACTCTAATTCCTTCTTTCATCTCTACTCTTGTTTATTTCCTTTATTATAACTTTTGCACGAGCCTTGTTGTCAGTTTTGAGCTACGTTTTAAGTAATTAACATTCTTTGAGTAGATGAAGTTACACTTTTACTTCCACCGAGCTTTGATTTGGTCTGGATGAGACTTTAATCCTACTTTGACGAGAGTCTTTCCTCAATCCCACTGGTGACTAAGAGCACTCGATAGGCCTCACTTTTACCTTTGGCGTCTAGCCAGGCGTTCCTACTGGGGCTAGAGCCTTTCCTCAATTTTGTCTGGCGATTTAGAATGGTCGACATACATCACTTTTTATCTTTAGCGTCTAGCAAGGCGTTCCTACTCTAGCTAGAGCCTTTCCTCAATCTCATCTGGTGAGCTAGAGTGCTTGGCATATTTCACTTATTACCTTTGACATCTAGCTAGACATTCTTGATCT
Source organism: Datisca glomerata (assembly GCA_003255025.1). Taxonomy (NCBI): domain Eukaryota; kingdom Viridiplantae; phylum Streptophyta; class Magnoliopsida; order Cucurbitales; family Datiscaceae; genus Datisca; species Datisca glomerata. Next base: position 2,601,682 of record QANY01002375.1, read on the forward strand.
GGCTAGAGCCTTTTCCTTTGAATCTAGCCACGAGTTCCTGCTTTGGCTAGGGTTCATTTTCCTGCTTGGCGAGCTAGAGTGCTCCACCAGACATCACTTTTTAATCCCTTCTGATGGGATGAAGTACTATGTCAGACATCACTTTATATCTCTGTCTTGCGGGCTAGAATTCTCACCCAATCATCACTTTATAATCTCGTCTGGCGGGCTAGGGTGCTCTACCAGACATCACTTTTTAATCCAGTTTGGGTTGCTCGAGTGCTCCTCCAGATAACACTTTTAAATCCCGTCTGGGAGGCTGAAGTGGTCTGCCAGACATCACTTTTTAATCCCGTCTGGCGGGCTGGTATACTCCGTTGGTCATCGCCGCGTGTGCGCGGTAGAAGCACGTGACGCGTGGCGATTTAAAAATTAAATTTTTAATTAAAAATCGAATCTTTTAGGAAACCAAAATCACGCAACGCTACGATAATAAAAAAACTTTTTATTGAAAATACTTTTTTAATTAGTCAAAATCCATTATATATTTTTATATTAAATTAGTAACATATAAGGATAGCAATCATATACCTCTTGTAATCTAAATCAAGCATCCTCGCGAAACCGATCGATTCTCCATTCCCACGAAAAAATTGTATTTTTCTCTCAACTCTTGATTGATGAACTGATTATTTGATTGATTAATTGATATCATTTGAATAAAATATGTATATTATACTAGACAATGGGGTATAAGATATTTAGGGGTAATTAAAAATAAAAAATAATATTTAGTTTCAAATTACCCAATACAGTGGGAACCACTATATAATAGTGCACAACTGCAGTGCGACAACGTGAAGCAACACAGTGTCGTGTGGTACTACAGTGTTACACGCCTACTGTTGTAGTGTCACGTGTCACTACAATAGTACATGGCGATATATGATTCCCAATCATTGATCGACACATGACAATTACTACAAATTAAATATTTATTTTAATCAGATAGATATCTAGATATCAGTTAATTAAAAATTAACATATCTGTTATCACTATCAATTAAATTATCTGTTATTTCACAAACAATGGATTTAGTTGATCCAAATTATTATCTAATAATAATTTAATTATCTAATTTCATAAATTAGATATTTTGTCTCACTTATCGATAATTAAAAAATAATCTATAATTATTTATATATATTTTAATTCCAAAAATTACATTAATATATATAAATAATTCAATTAATTAATTCTTAATTAATAATCACACATTTGCCCCAGAATAAAGATTCATTTGGAAGTAAGTATTTTTCTCAAGTCCTGAAATATTCACACCCTACACTACATAGTATAGAAGTGATTTGGGGACCATGGGCCTATAATTCTAAGCTCCAATAAATTAGACTACTAATTAAACTCTTTAATTAAATGAACTTATTTATTAATTCTATTGTTACTCCACTATAAATATGGAATTGCACTCTTGTAGATTATAGATTATATTTACAGAGTATTCTCGTGTAGTCCACTGATATAATCACTTCCTGTACTTCTGTCAATCAATGATTGGTTCGTAAATTAGAGTCGATTAAAATTACCATTTTACCCTTCTAATTACCTCTTGATCTTTAAGTACCATTAATCAATTAGTGAGTGACTAATTTATAATCTTATTATAAATTTGAGCTCAATAACCATTCAGTTTTAGAAATAACACTTAAGAGAACCAATATATGATCCGTTAGGAAACTTTGGAATCCAAATCTTGTAAGATGATGTTCCTAGCCATGCATATTACTGAGTCTTCAAAATAAAAGTCACTAGCCTGTTTTACAAACAAACCTTAACGAGTGAATCAAAAGATCCAGTAGACATATATAGGAGTTCATGACTACTAAGGATTCAAACTTATCTACATATGATTATCGAATTGATGTGTATTAAATCTTTATTATAAACGACACGTTGATAAATATATAAATTTACATTGATCCAATCATATATAATTTCATTATATAAAGTACATTCACTAAGATGTCTATCCACATCAATGATATGGATTTAGATCACATGTATTCATAATGCTTAGTGAACTGTACTACCAACCATTCATTAAAGATTTCGTACTTTAATATGTTGCTGACAATTTTATTCATTATCTATGATCTTAATCATCTCGTACCAATACAAGATCATAGTCTCATTAATGAATATGAAATTTTCATATATTTACATAAATTATTCAACAATAATTTAAAAGAACAATTATAAGAAAAATGTAATGCTCGTTAAATTTCATATCAAAAAGTGAATACACATGTTTTGAGAGCATAACCCCCAGCATACTCTGCCAGACATCACTTTTTAGTTCTATTTGGTGGGCTAGAGTGCTCTACTAGACATCACTAGTTCATACTTTTTGGAAGAGTCGTTCTTGTTATTTGACATTAAATGTTGCTTAACATACATGGCCTACCAATGTCTGCCATAGTTTGGTGCTGATTAAAAGGGAGATTACTTCCTCTATTCTGATTTGAGGAGGGGGGCTGAGGCGAAACACCAAAGATTGTTGGGTTTCTTATTTCTCGAGCTGCCACCATCCTTGCCTTATCAGAACCTGGCACGCTGAACTTTCTGAGTTTTATCTGTGCTTTGTCGGTGGACTCCCATGAGCTCCCCATTTTACTTGGGAATAAGCATCGCTTCATCCTAAACTATCTTCTTTGTCTATTATGATGGGAGGATAATGGATTCCTCCAGTTCTTCAAATTCCTCCTCAGGCTCCTCGTCGGGCAGTTCACTGATAATGAGCTCCTTTATTCTTACAGGTTTATCCACTTTATGCGGGTGCTTAGGATGATCACACTTGTGTGCTCCGCCATAAAAGCCTGATCCTCCTTAAAGCTGAGGTGGGATGCGAGAGTTGGGAACTGTATAGCCCAGATTCATGATATGTGGCACATATCCGTTATTTACTTGGAAGGGTCTATTGAGGAGAACTGATGTGAGGCCTTGTATTTCAACTGGTAATGATCCCATACATGCTTATCTACATAGCACGACTTTTCATTTGCACGACATCTCTGTAAAATTATTAGTGGCCAAAGGGATGTCAAGGAGTTAGGCAGAATCCCATCAATTACCTAACCAAAGGCGCCTGCCATTGTTTTCCTTCATCTTTCACGACTGCTCACATATTACCTCTGAAAGGTTCTTCAAATGTCTTTGCCTTCATTTTTTCTTTGGGCACTGCACCTACTTCTCCTTCTTCGCCCGACGACATAATGAATGCCCAAAATCACACTAGGGATTTTTAACAGGGTGCTCTCCTTTCGAACCGTTCTAATTACATTGCTCTTCCTTTTATCTTCTTGGGCTAACCCAATCTAGAGCCTCCACCACTAGGTGGGAGCTTAACGTTTAATTTTGGTCCTAGTTTCCTATAGAGGTGGCAGATTCTTCACGTTAAGATGTTGTCCTGCCTTTTTGTAGACAGTTTTTTTCCAGCTCTTTGAGCGAGAGATGGCTCGGCTAGTGAACCATTAAGTCATAGGGGATGATCATTTCCATGTAAGAAATCGCTACGATTTGGATGAGGGAAACGTGTTCGTCCTCCCCTTCCTAATCACCTTAGAGGGTGTGATCACTATATCCTTTTTATTTTGTTGTGTGATCGCCATATTGACAGGGAGTTCTTCTCTTGACGAGGAGGATGGTGGATTCCCTCTTTCATCTTGGACCTCATCAAAGTAGGACGAGAACACTAGTCTCATTCCCTTTTAATAGAGGAACGGATATCTCCGGTGCTTTGAATGGGAACGGTTTTGATGCCCTCCCCTTAGATGGCACCATCTGTTGATGACGAAAATCTTAACAGTGATGTCGCATGCCATCCCCTCTTTATCATGGAATTCCTCTTGACCATGCAATCTACAAAATATAAACAAATAACCCAAAGAGTGAGGGGAAACGGGGGATGGTTTCCTTGCCTAAGAGCCTTCGATGTCTAAGTCAGTTTCCTAGTGATATTTCAACATAGTTTTCTTAAGGGAGAAATGGTATATGCTTCTTTCTCATAAATGTAGGCATTTGTACCTGAGGCCTCACATGAGAAGGTATGTCAAATAAGCCTTTGGAGCATTCAGGGGAAGCCTCCTGAGACACGATGACTGCCCTGTATTGACAAGGAGTTCTTCTCTAGACGAGGATGAGGGTGGATTCCCTCTTTCATCTCAGGCCTCATCAGAGTAGGACGAGAACACTAGTCTCATTTCCCCTTCATGAAAGAATGGATGTCTTCGGTGTTTCGGATGGGAACGGTTTTGATATGTCCCCATAGATGGCACCATCTATTGATGTCAAAAATCTTAATAGTAATGTTGCATACCATCCCCTCTTTAGCGTGGAATTCCTCTTGACCTTTGAATATACAAAGAACAAACAAAGAACCCAAGGAGCAAGGGGAACCGGGCGGTGGTTTCATTGCCAAATGGCCTTCGATGTCTAAGTTAGTATGCAATATTTTCACATAGTTTTCTTAAGAGAGAAATGACATACACTTCTTTCTCATAAATATGGGTATTTGTACCTGAGCCCTTGTAGGAGAAGGTGTGTCGAAGAAGCCTTTGGATCATTGAGGGGAAGCCTCCCGAGACACGATGATTGCCCTATATTGGACGGGTGAGAGGCGACATTTGACATAAAGTGACGGGAATTAAATGTTGTTGTGCTTTCATGGTGACTAGACGGGGCTGATTTGGTATTTTTCCATGTGATTGGACTCGTTGGGTGTTTGGGTCTATGAGAGAATGCCCCGTGGGATGTACCTTTAGTTGGGCAATGATGTCCCTGACACTGATAGTCGTCTAAGCTCCTTTTGGGGGTTATAATCTTCTTGACCTTTGTGTGCTAAGGTCAGTGCAACCCAAGCTTCTTTGGGACTGACCAGGCAAGGTCAGCCTCTTCCTTCTAGGTGGTCGCGCCTTAGAGTCTTCTTTCAGAGTAACATTCTCAGTGCATATGACACATGTCATTGCATTACTGGTGGTTACGAAACACCTACAACAATATCAATTAAAAGTGCATCTTTGTCAGATTATACAAAGCTAAATCAAACTGCATTATCTTAACAAGCCCACAACTAATTTTACAGATTAATAATCGAGCTTTGTCTACAAAAACACAGCCTCAACAAAAAACTAAATGTTCAGATAATAAATCGTCACTTCTTTGTATCAAATCTAAATCCAAAACTTTCCTCTGAACATTTCATCAGACCTTAATTCTTATCCACAAATAGTAGGACTGAAATAGTTAGCAACGAAAAGGCTTTGGAAGACGGATAACAAATAGAAAACAACAAGAAAGTATGCAATTAATGGATGATCAATGTCCTATGATCAAAGAAGAGATACATGTGCTATCATAGAATTAAAGAAACAATTTAGAAAATTGACTTAGTTGTCCATCTAGTGGTTTTCTCATTCTAAAGTACAATCAACATGTTTTTCATGATGTAACGGATTGACCTCCTCTACTTAGAACTTAGAATGAATTCAAGACTGACTAGGAAATACTAGTTTATGAATGCATAGCAATAAATGAGAGAGAGATTTGATTAAGAAAAGTAGCTTGTAGTAATTGCCCTTCCTTTGACACATTGATAACTCTATGAATGTAGAGTTATTTTAGTCATTGAAAGCCTAAATTGTTGCCTATTTTAAGGATGTTAGTTAGAGTCAATGCTTTGTTTCAGCTTTAGTTCATGCTAGCCTTTCTATTAATTTATAGGTAGTTTTATGCATTTTAGGGTTTCTCTAGTACAAGGCTATAGGCTATCTTGAAGATCTTTGATGCTATAGCAGTTCTTGATGCTAAGTAGTGTTCGTACAGTGCTGATGAGCAAGTAGCTTGACGTGTGTGCAAGCGGGAGCTTAAATCAAAGGGTATCTCTGTGCATCAGAATTAGTTGCTCTAGGTGTCAATCGCTCCTTCATTTTGTGGTCCCCCACTTCTTAAAGTCTCACCACGTGCCCTTGTGCTAAAAGAAGAACTAATTCCCAAATGGGTATAAAAAGCAAACCCTTCTCTTTTTGGAAGGGAGAGCAAATATTTTCCATTTAGAGTCGAAAGCTACCAAGAGAAGAAGACGAAGAACCTACACAAGGAAGAAAAATGGTGAAGAAGATGACTAAAGAAGGAATGGAGAAAGGGGAAGACGACAAAGAGCTTAGACTACTAGTTAATTCTTCTTTTCTCTTTCATTTACCTCATTTTCTATTCTATAATACTTTTTACTTTATCTCTTTCTATGTTGGATTCCACGGATTGAAGTATGGTAAACTAAGTTAGATTTACATTGCCTTTTTTATGAAGTTTACATTGCATGTTTTATTAAGCATTTCAGGTTAAGTGTTTGGATTCTTTAATTTCTACTTGTGACTGGCTATCCCTTTTAGATTTTAAGTTAAGTTAAGCTTCAGAGGAACTTAGTTTAAAGGAATAACTTACCCAACGCTTGTGTGCTGAAATCAAGAATACATGGGCAATGATTCATGTAGATCAAGAAATTTTGTGAGTTACATAAGAATATGAACTTACCTTGCAACCTCTTAGCTGAAATTTAAAGAATCTGATTAACCTAACTTTGCTTAGATACGAGTTAGGCTAAGTAGATAATCTCTTAAATGAAGGTTTAGCGTGTTTTAGATTTAGGGTAATGCTTATCGATAGGTATAACAATGGAAATAGAATTAATAAAGGTGAAGTAAATGAAAGGGAATCAACCATACTACTCCATTCTCATTTTGAATATCTAAATCACTTTACTAATCTTCTTTTACTCAGTTGTCATTACTTTAATTCTTCACTTTGAATAACTTACATTTAGTGTTAGTTCAACTTTAATCTTATCAATTGATACAACATTACCTTACCTCTAAATCTATTTGTTCACTTAATTATTGCATATTCACTACTCCCTTTGGGTTTGACACTCATTTACTACTATATTACTTGTTGCGACACGTACACTTGTGAAGGACATTTCATTGAGAATCAAATTTTTGGCGTCGTTGCCGGAGAATAGAGATAGGATATCTTGTTTAAGTCAAATAGAATTTGATTTGTAAGTATTATTGAGTTGTTGTTCTGCTATCTTTTTAGCAGAGTGAGATATTTTATATGCGCAGGCAGTAAGTGTTTGGCATATTGTTTGATCCAGAGATAGATAGAACCCTAAGGCATATTAGTAGAGAGCATAGAGTTGCAGCTACTGCAGTAACTATGGTTGCACCCAACAGATAAGAAGTAGTCAATAAAAGGATCAGAAATGATAACAATATAAACAATGACAATAATGTCATTGAAATGGAAGACGATAGGGAAAAGACGATAAGGGATTATGCTATTATTTAGCCACAAGAAATGAACCCCGGCATTGTGGGGCCTGAAGTTCAAGATCCACAATTTGAACTTAAGCCAGTCATATTCCAGATGTTTCAGATAGTTGGTCAGTTCAATTGATTGCCTTTTGAAGATCCCCATCTTCATTTAAGACTTTTTATGGAGGTGAGTGAGGCATTCAAGATTCCACGAGCCTCTGAAGATGCATTAAGAATGAGATTGTTCTCATATTCACTAAGGGATAGAGCTAGAGCATGACTCAACTCCCCCAAATTCAGTCTCTAGCTAGAATGATTTAGTTGAGAATTTTTGATGAAGTATTTTCCCCTTACTAAAAATGCTAAGCTTAGAAATGAAATCAATTCCTTTCACCAACTAGAGGATGAATATCTTATGAAGCATGGGAGATATTCAAGGATTTTCTAAGGAAATGCCATCATCATGATATACCTTCCGATTGGAGACTTTCTATAATGGGTTGGATTTTTCCATAAGACTAATGGTTGACCCCTCTAGTAATGGAGCCAATATGTCTAAATCATACAATGAACCTATGATATTTTGAAAAGAATTGCAAATAATAATTACCAGTGGCCAATAGCTAGAGTTGCTACAGTCACCACAACCTGGAAAGCAGTAAGAGTTCATGAGCTAGATGTCACGACTGCTCTGACAGCCTAAGTGTCATCTCTAGAAAACATGATTAAGAGTATGAACACGAGACTTCCATCAGCACAATCGCAAGGTCAACAAGCACCACCACTAGAGTAAGAAGTCAATCAAGTGGTGAAGTATGTTGTGTTTACTATGGAGAGGAGCACCAATTTGAACATTGTGCTAGACACCCTGCCTCTAAGAACTATGTTGGAAATTTCAATGGAAATACCCAGAGCAACCAAAAATGTAGTCCTTATTCTAACATCTATAATCTAGGATGGAGACAACATCCAAACGTCTCATTGACTAATAAAAATCAGAATGTTGGACCACCAAAGATGCAACAAAAGCCCAATTACCCTCCTAGATTTGCACCACAGCAAGATCAAGTGTAGAAACCATTAAATGAGCAATTAAGAATTTGGGAAAGTCTCTTGAAAGAGTGCATTGTTAAAAATGAATCTATGATACAGAGCCAAGAAGTTTCATTTAGAAATTTAGAGAATCAGGTGGAACAATTAACTAATGCACTCAACTCAAGAGTTCAAGGATCTTTGCCAAGCAGCACTGAGAATCCTAGAAGATAGGAAAAATTAGCAATACCAGGTTATTTATCGGAGGAGTGAAAAGTCACAAGTTAACCTGAAGGAGAGAAGGAAGATAAAGCTGAAAGAGGAACACAAGAAGCTGGTACAAGCATGAATGCTGCAAAGTCGAGTGCTACTGCATCAGAAGAAGCAGTAGTTAAACCTACGGAGAAGACAACAGATGAAGTGGAAAAACTGCACCTCCCTTTCCTTAGAGATTGAATACGAAGAAAATGGACAGTCAATTTACCATTTCTAGACATTCTAAAGCAGCTTCATATTAGTATACCCCTAGTAGTAGCACCGTAAAAAATGCCAAACTATGTGAAGTTCATGAAGGATATACTCATTAAGATGAGAAGACTGGGAGAGTTTGAAACAATATCATTAACTCAAGAATGCAGTTTGATTCTTCTGAACAAGATTCCTCCAAAGTTGAAAGACCATGTAGTTTTAAAATACCTTTTACTATAGGAAATATATAGTGTGGTAGGGCCTTATGAGACTTAGAAGTTGGGATAAATCTTATGCCATTGTCTATGTTCAAGAAGTTGGGAATAGGATAAGATAGGCCCCCTACTATCATACTGCAGCTAGCTGATAGGTCATTTGTATATCCTAAAGGGAACATTAAGGATGTGTTAGTATGAGTGGATAAGTTCATTTTCCCTGTTGACTTCATTAACCTAGATTATGAGGTGGATAAAGAGGGTTCTATTATTTTGGGGAGACCTTTCCTAGCCCCTGGAAGGACATTGATTGATGTGCAAAAAAAAGAATTGACAATGAAGGTGAATGATCAAGAGGTAAGTTTTAATGTTTTGAATGCCATGAAGTTTCCAGAAGAAGAAGAGGAGGAGTGTGGTGTTGTAGCTATGGTAGGCCCAATAGTGAACAGAAAGATTTATGTTCGTTGTTGCAAAGATCACTTGCTAGAATAAAATTCAAGAACTCAGGAAGAAGAAGAGGAGGTGCAAGCCCAAGAAGAGGGAGGCAATTTGAAAGGAAGCAGTAAGAGAGGAAGAAGTTTTCCAAGCACTTGGAAAAGAGTTGGAGGAGGAAGTAGTTAAAAAAGGAAAAGATACTGAAGAAAAGGATGAAGATGTAGAAGAGGAGATTGAAGGAGAGGATCAAGAAAAATATATTAAGGAAGTAGAAAATCTCGAGTATGTTCTAGAAGAAGTTGTTAAGGAGCTAGAAAAAGAAATTGAGAAAGAAAAAGTTGTTACTAAAAGTGAAAGAAAGGAAGAATATTTGGAAGAGGGGAGTGAAGAAGAAGAAAGTGAGGACACACCACCCTCACCACATAATCCCCCACCTAAAAAGGATAAGGATAAGGGTAAGAGAAAGATGCTAAACTCAAGCCATGAAGCCAAGACCTCAAAGAAAAAGGAAGCAACAAAGTCAAAAGACAAGAGTAAGGTGACAGAAAAGAAAGCTGAAGCATTCGTCCTAGCTAAAGGCAATAAAAAGAAGCAGACAGTGGCTGAAGAGGATGAAGAAATTGATGAGTAGTTGTAGTTGCAAATCAAGTCTATTGAGAAGCAACTTTCAACACTCAATGAGACCTCCAGGTGACGGAGTGTCCTACGCAGTGTTTCAGGGAATTGAGGAGTGGTGGTCTATGACATCATCTGGCTATAGTAGCAAGGGGAGTACTCTTTCTCCCTTCCTCATTTCATATTTTATATTGCTTAAATATTTATAAAAACTTTTATTAAATTTTGTCTATTGGCAGTGAGGGCACTGCATGTCTGAGTTTCGGGGAGGGGCTAGCGCTTTCCTTTATTATGTTTTTTACGAGGTTATTTTGATTGTTTGTGTTAATCTTTTGTGCAAGTTCACTTTTTCGAGCTTGCCATATTATTAAAATATTTATGAAAGCAAGTTTATTTTCATATAAAAAAAGAGAAAGAACAAAAATAAACTGAAATCTTAGTGCAGTATGCTGAATTTAGAATTCCTAGGTTGTTTCTCTTATTCTCATGCACTTAGGAGATAGGTTAGCTGCTTTGGGAAGCCTTGGATATCTTAAGTTCATGTGAGGTTCTAAGCTCTAACTAGGTATGCTAAGTTGCTAGAATTAGTATTCATTTATAAAGAAATTAGTTTGGGGGAGGGGAGTTAAATTTGCATACATTGTTCATATCTTGTGTATTTAGCAGCTTAAGGAAAATCCTTTGGCTTTTGAAATAATAATAGTGAATAAAAGAATAGAGAGCTTCTCTATTTTAGGTTGCTGAGTAACCGGATGCCTTCAACTAAAGTGTTGTCATTCACATCAAAAAGTAGCAAAACATAATGGGCTATCTATTCCTATAAGTAAAAAAGAAAAGACAACAAAAGAGAAAAGAGGGAAAAGCTCAGAAAAAGGATCTTAAGTCAGTAGCAAATCCCCTTATGCTTATTGATTATTGTATACCTCATGTTGAGTTGTATTGTAATGCACATTATGCCTAGTGATGTTAGATGTACTTACGTTAGGAGTCTTTTAGCAAAAAATTATTGTACTTAAGCTATCCTTAGCATCCTATAATAGTCGACCTTGTCCCTAGCACACACTCACTATAGGGAATCAGTCTAGTTCTAAATTCAGAATGTTATGAATAAATGGTTTCTCTTGTTTTGTTACATACTTTTGCTATGGCAAAATTGCTAGTGTATGGAAAATTTTAGCTTGCTTTGGGTTTTATAAATGATTTTTTGATAGTTATGTAATTTATGTTTGCATTCCTCGAGGATGAGCAATGAATTGAGTTTGGGTCTGTGATAACTCTATGAATGTAGTGTTATTTTAGCCATTCTAAGCCTAAATTGTTGCATGTTTTAAAAATGCTAGTTAGAATTAATGTTTTGTTTCAGTTAAATGCAGATACTTTATATTTAGGGTTTTGTTTTAGTTCATACTAGCCTTTCTATGAATTTATAGGCATTTTATACATTTTAGGGTTTCTCTGGTGCAGGGCTATTGTCTAGCTTGAAGATCTTTGATGCTATAGTAATGCTTGATGTTGTAGCAGTGTTCCTGCAGTGTTGGTGAGCAAGTAACTTGGAGCATGTGCAAGCGGGAGCTGAAATCGAAGGGGATCTCCGTGCGTCAAAATTAGTTGATCCAAGTGTCAATTTCTCCTGCATTTCATGGTACTTTTTGAAGTCTCGTCACATTCCCTTGTGCTAAAATAAGTCCTAATTCCCAAGGGGGTATAAAAAGCAAACCCTTCTCTTTTTTGAAGGGAGAGCATATATTTTCCATTTAGAGTGATAACTACCTGGAGAAGAAGATGAAGAACCTGCACAAGGAAGAAAAAGGGTGAAGAAGACGACAGAAGAAGAAAGGGAGCAAAGGGAAGATGACAAAGAGCTTAGACTACTAGTTTATTCTTCTTTTCTATTTCCTTTACCTTATTTTCTATCATGTACTACTCTTTACCTTATCTCTTTCTATTCTGGATTCCATGGATTCAAGATATTCCATATTTTCATTTTAGCTCATTATGAGCTAAGCTTTGTGAGGCTAGTATGGTAAACTAATTTGAATTTTACTTTTCCTTTTTTATGAAGTTTCTATTGCATGTTTTCTTCAGCATTTTAGGGTAACAGTTTGGATTGTTTAATTTCTATTTATGACTGGCCATCCCCTATATTATGCAAGTTAAGTTAAGCTTCGGAAGAACTTAGTTTAATGGAATAACTCACCCAATGCTTGTATGATTCATGGAACTCTAGGCATTTTGTGAGTTACATAAGAATATGAACTTACTTTGCAACCTCTTAGCTGAAACTTAAAGAATTTATGTTAACCTAACTGGGAATAGATATGAAGAGAGTTAGGCTATGTAGATAATATCTTATTGATACCTATAGCAATGAAGTAAATGAAAAGGGAATCAACCATACTAGCCCATTCTCATTTTGAATATCTAACTCACTATAGTAATCTTCTTTTACTCAGTTGTCATAACTTTAATTCTTAACTTTCAACAATTTACATTTAGTCTTAGTTCAATTCTAATGTTATCAATTGCTACAGCATTACCCTACTTTTTAAATATGCTTGTTCAGTTAAGCATTGCATATTGTGTACTCCCTATGGTTTCGATACTCATTTACTACTATATTACTTGTTGCGACACATATACTTACGTAGGACATCTCATTGAACATCACACACGTTGTTATGTTAAAGGCTTTCTTTTCATATCCGTTTAGCAAAAATATAATCTGAAAATAAACTATATTATGCTACTGTTAACAAGAACCTGATAGTTTTAGTAACAGTTTTGACCGCATTTTACTCTTTATTTGTTACATTGATCGCCTTGCCATCTCAACACTCCTAGCTTCTTTAAGCATTTCTAGTCTCCATGTGTCACCTTTATGTTTGTCAGCTACTACCTTCTTTTTCACATTTCCACGATCCTACATAAATGCCAATGTTTCACTCGACCGTTTTAAGCCGTTGATGTAAAGCATTAAACAATTTATCCACCGCTTCCTAGTTGTTGATGATGTTATTTATGTAATCATTATTTTCTGCCTATATCTTATTTCACATTTATCTAGGCCATCATTGCTCTGTTTAAATGATGAAGCGTCTTGATCTATTCAATTTATATTACTTTATGTTCCTCTAATTAGGCTCCATGTGCGCGTCCTTTTCAACTCCATACACTGATTATTACTACATGTCACTTCATCTTTTTGGCAGTTAGATCTTGCAACCTATATGTTCCTGGTCGTACCACCTCTGATGCTATGTAGGGACCTTCCCGATTAGGTTTAAGGGCTCCTACTTCTGTTTCCATACTTTTTCAAAAGACCAAGTCTTCTGCTCTAAATCGTCATATCTTGGCTTTGGAGTTGTAGTATTGAGGGACAACAAGAATATGTGACTCGTTCCTTAGGTTTTCTTGATCTCGTTCATCCTTTTGATTGTCCAAGTTGTGCCTGAGTTTTAGTATATTCTACTCTAGGTCAAAACTCTAAATTCTATGAGAAGGTAGTGCGATCTTGAGGAAAATGACTACTTTTGTCCCTAATGCTAGCCTATATTGGATCTCCCATGTGGTTGTCCTTCTGGTTGTTCGGTATCCCATAAGCACGTAAGGTTGCTCATCTACCCATTCCCCTTCCTACTCTCTAACTTGGTTTTAAGGTTGTGCTTGATTGGTTTGTTTATTACATTTACATGGTTGTTTGATTGAGGATGAGCTGGTGATGAGGTAAAATGCCTCATCCCGAGTTGTTCACATGTCCATTTGAACATCAAATTGTCCAACTGCTTGACATTTTCAGTGATGATCATATGAGGTATGTCGAATTTTCATATTACATTTTTTATATAAAGTCCATGGTCTTATAATTGGTTATTGTTGCCAGTGGTTCTGTTTCCACCCATTTGGTGAAATAGTCAATGACGACAATAACTTCTGAGTGTGTTGCACACTCTCATTTTAGATAAACTTAACTTTATTTTATTGGGTTTTTGAGTTTTATTATTTGATTTATGTTTGTTTTACTTTTATTTTATAGATACGATATTCTAGTGCATTTGGATTGATTTAGAAAGCAAAAATACAAATAAACCGAGAATAGAACGAACCTGGGCATAAAGATAGCGTCGCGATACTGGACGTTACGCATGCCAACGCTACAATGCCAGCGTGATAAATATTTTTTTTATTAGTTTCTCTCCAATTTTATTTTTATCAAACCCTAGTGTATAAATAGAATATATGAGGGCTTTTAAAAACCTTTTTTGGGCATGTGAGGCAGAGAAGAAAGCTTTTTAGAGAGGAAGCGAAAACAGATCAAACCAAGAGACAGATCTCAAGTTCAATTCATTCTCTAATCTAGTTTTTCTTCTCTTTTTCTCTATTTTTATTAATATTATTAGGATTTTTCTTACTCTAGTATGTTCTAATTTTTTTATCTAGGGCTACGACGTAACTAAATCATGATTGTTCATATATTTTGATTTTCAATTCAATCGATATTTATTCAGTATTATTGAGTGTTATAATATGTTCTTAATGCTTGTGATCTCTCGCCAACTATTGCATGATTTTGGATTTAATTCTGAGACTGATACGTGGCGATTAAATTTGCTCTTTGTTGATAACACCGTTAGAATTTCATAAGTTAGAGATAATTATGGATCTAGTGTAGCAATTATAATTTTTGGTGCTTAGTGAATTTCAATTTATTTAATCTTGACATAGATGTGGGATTAGTAATTTTGATTTATTGTTATCGATGCTTGAGAAAGATTGATAATTACATTAGAGAAATTCGTTGTCAATATTTTATCTTTATCAAATCTTGATCATTTTAGTTTAATTAGAATTTTAGCTTAATTAAAACTCCCAAATTTTTCATCATTCTCAATTAAAATTAAGGTCAAGTTGATTTCAATACTTAATATCAATCAATCATGTGGACGATACTTTATTTCATAAAATATTATTACTTGGCAATGATAGTGTACACTTGCACTCTAGAAAAATCGTAACAATGACAAACTTGTTTTATTCTTTCCCTATGGGTAGAGGCCCATTAACATCCATCCCCATAGGTAGAGGCCCATTAACATCCATCCCCATTGAGTAAAAGGCCAGGGGCTGGGTATGGAAGTCACCACCTCTGTCGGTTGATGAGGGATGTTCGCAGATCTTTGAAACTTAAACATTTTTGCATGAACTTTTTGGTGTTTAATGCCATGGTCAGGCAATAATATCCTTGCCTTTTAATCTTGGGGTGTAGGATCCCCGCACCATTTTTGTTTCGGCAGACTCCCTCCCGAACGTCACTCATCACATACAAAGCTTCATAAAGGTTGACGCACGTGGGATAAGGAAGGTGAACGAATTTTTATTCATGATCACATGGTTGCTGGCATATCTAAAACATCATTTTTGGTCTTCTTTTCTGCTTGGAGGTTAAACTCCATCACATATGTCTGAAAGCTTAGGTTATCCAGGATGGGTTTTGCACAACTCTATATGTTTCCATTATTTCATTGTTGTTTATGCTCAGTTGATCCAGGTATTCCACTAAGAAGGTCCAGGTGATCTGTGAGTCAAACCTGAAGTTAGTTTAGCTAGGGCGTTCACATACATGCTTTGTCTTCTGAGGATTTACTGAATTGAGTAAGAATTGAATTGTGCCATAGCTAATTTCACTCGGTCAAGTATTTGGTCATGTTGTCCCCCTTGGTTTAGTACTCTTTCGTAATTTAGTTCACTACTAGCGGTGAATGGCAATAGATTTTTAGAGTGTTTTTATTCATGGATCGAGCCAACTTCAAGCCAGCTAGTAGTGCATCGTATTCTTCCTCATTGTTAGAAGCTCTGAAACTAAATCATAAACTTGTCGATGCCATGGTCAGGCAATAATATCCTTGCCTTTTAATCTTGGGGTGTAGGGTCCCCGCACCATTTTTGTTTCGGCAGACTCCCTCCCGAACGTCACTCATCACATACAAAGCTTCATCGTATTCTTCCTCATTGTTAGAAGCTCTGAAACTAAATCATAATGTTGTCCAGTCATGGCATCGACAAGTTTATCTATTTTAGGGAGGGGAAGTTTTCCTGGGGATAAGCTTTGTTCAGGTCGGTGAAGTCGATACAAACCCTTCACATCTCATGGCCTTTTTTATGAAGACGACATTGGTAAACCATTTTGGGTAGTGGGCTTCTTTGATGAACTCTGCCCCATGCATTATTTCCACTTCTTCAATGACGCTGTCATCCAAGTCCACATTGATACTTCTCCTTTTATTCTTAATAAGCCTTAACTTTGGATAACATTTAGGAGATGGAAGTCTCTTGTACCGATGCACGACATAACCTCATAGGTCCAAGCAAATGAGTCTTTGTTCTTTTGAAGAAACAACTTCAGCTCATCCTTTTGCTCGGGGCTTTGCAATGACCTAATCATAATTGTTTTTGTCTAGGTAATCTAGAGTTAGGGCGTGCGATTAATAAGGCTCCACTGGTTCTCCTCAGATATGGTCTTTAGAAGTAGTTCTGATCACTACCACTAGCTCTTTTTTCCTTTCAGGGTGGTTGCTTAACATTCCCTCGCACTTCACTGATCGCCTCAAGCCAAACCAATGTCTGATGGGGTAGGAGACATAATGAATTGGTGATTGGTAGAGGAGGCAACTTTGAAGTCATTTATTACAGGTTGGCCAAGGATGAAATTGTAGACTTCACTGTATGTCACAACTATGAAGTTGTGGCAAGATGGGGTGCCTCACCCAAGGTTACTAGAAGTTCTTTTATGCCCTCGTGAATGACTTCATTCCCTCCAACACCTACCAGTTGAGGATGGAGATGCTTAAGGTCCAAGCCCATTTGGAGTTACACCAAATGGCTCATGATGTCAGTCAAGTTTCCATCATCAATTAAGGTTTTCCACACCTTGATGATGGCTACCAGATGTGAAATAACCAAAGCATTAATGTAGGGATGGTGATCCATTCCACCTCTTCCTCAAAGAACTTAATCACTTCCTCTGCCTTGGAGCTCGGCGAATGAGGAAGACAGTAAAGATGGTGGTGTCTCCCACTTCATGGGTCGAGGTCTTGTGCTTGCGATTAGAGTTGGAGTCATTTGCCCCCCCTCGAAAATCATATTAATTTCCCTTACAAGGTTGTAAGGTTTGATCTGGTTCTACTCGGGTTGTTTCTCATTTCTTCTTTCTTGTTTGGGGGGCTATTTTCCTATTAGTTCTTCCTTTTTTCCACGAATTCATTGCGGTATCCTCTTTGAATAAGAAATTCAATTTGGCCTTGAGGTCAAATTAACCCTCCAGGATATACCTCGTGTCAAGGTGGTATCCACACTATTGGTTTATGATGTTGTAGGCTGTAAACTACTGCTTAGGTAGGGACTTTTCCCTTCTCTTTTGTTTGGGAGAGAGGGACTACCCTCTTTCGTGATGGGGGTTGGCTCACCAAGTCTTGGAGGTCATCCTCTTTTGTCTTTGCGGACCTCCTTACCTTTTTGGATGTTCTGGTTACTAGATCTTTCCAACTTTCTATCAGCGTGGATCACCACTTCATTGCTGATATACTTTTGTATTTTGGTTTGCAACTCCGTGAAAGGACATAGTTGTATTTGGCCATGGACCACTTTAGTTTTTCATGGGTGATCCCACTCCACAGCGTAGCCACGATCGTATATAGTCCTTTTGGGTTTCTCCAAGCCTTTTCATCATGGCTATTTGATGGGAAGGTGCACTTCTTCGTTCTCCCCCCGACCCTCAAATTATCTAGGGAATAACTTTGGGAGGTCGGCAAAGGAGTGGATAGAGTTTAGTTCTAGCCGTCGAATCTATTATTGAGCATGCCCGCTAAGCGTTAGGCAAAACAGTTTCCAGATGACGGGTTTTAGGATATGGTGTAGGTCCATCCACATCTTGAAAGTCTTTAGATTCTTGAATTGGTCCTTTTTCCCTACCTGAGCCCATTGCTTCAATTTCATCTTTACCTTTTGAGCATAATCCCCTTCAAATAAATGAACAAATAAATTTGAACGATTGGATCAAGAGCTGAAGAACAATAAAAGGTTATTCATTGCCAATATCATCTAATTTTGGAATTTACCTAGATTAATATGAAATTAGGGCTTTCATCCTCGCAATTGGGGATTATCGATGACAACGAAGATGAAAGTGACAAACTATTAGAGTATTGCTTCGGGTTTAGAAAGCTACCACTTAGCTTCGGGTCGTTATCTTTCGGGTCAAAGCTAAAATCGAGATCAGTGCGAGTCTTCAGTTGCTCCAAATCGTCATAAGAAATTCTCTTTCTACAGTTATGATAGAAGCCTCCATGGAATTGACTTTTTAACCTCAGCTAGGCCTCATCGACCATGAGTTGTGCTTGATAACCCGGCGGTGAGGTGGAAATTTTAGTGGATCGTAGATTTTAGACATGGGCAAAAGCACCATTCTCAGTGGTTTCGCCCTCTCCGTCATCCAAATCGTACAGTCTCCCTCTCCTCTTTGAAATCGCTAAGTCTCCACTCTTCAAAATTGCTTAGTCTCCACTCCTCTCACTTTGTTCATCAAATCCCTAAACGCTGCCGAAATATTCGTCAATCCAAATGATATTACCACAAACTCGCAATGGCACTCTCCCTCTTCGAAATCACGCAATCTCCCTCTCCCTTTTGGATATCGCTCAGTCTCCACTCTTCGTAATGGCATAGTCCCCTCTTCGATTGCGTAGTCGCCACTATAAAGGGAAAAATCAATTGTAAAACTTGAAGTCTATGATGACATTTTCGTAACTAAAGTGAATTTTAGGTTAATAAGTCAGTTTTTTATACTAAAAAACTATCATAGTAGGTCAAATATTTATGATGGTTTTTATATCTAAATTACTCCACCCAACACCATTTTCCTTTGACAGGTCTTACAAAATTGTCATTGAACCAAATAGGTGACTGTCATTGTAGCCCATTATTATAGTAATGCCAGTACAAGATGTTTTATTAGCAAATGTCATCTTTCATTATATCTAAATCTTTGCTATTTTAAGAATTGCCTAAGATGACATTTAAAAAAATGTCATCTCATGTATAACACATAAGAAAACATCATAAAAAGTGGTTTCAAACTTTAGCACATTTTCCAAGGTGCATAAGATGACATTTTTTGGAAACAAATGTCATTTTTGAAGATTCATTAAAAGTCACATTTCTTATAGCGATGCTTAGAAGGAAAATCACAATCATTAGACACGACATTTATTACAGTGTAGACCTTTTATGATGAATGTATCGAAGAGAAAAACATTGCAATGTCCTAAATTCATGCTTATGATTAATGTAGGATCTTAAATGAGGAAAGGAGAAGCAACAAAAATTCTCAGGTACTTGTAGTTTAGTTTATGCTTAAAGAGTTTCTAGTAAGGTGATATTTGTCTAAGACCTGGTGTAGGTAACCTACTAATAAGGTATGTTGCTATTTGGAATGCATAGCACTAAAACCTAAGAGGCATGAAGGCTTGTGATAACAAAGAAAGGCCTGTATCTATAATTATTATGGATGGGGACAAGGGTTTTAAAACTCTCTCCTTTTCATCTACAAAGTTCTTAAAAGGTCTGTATTCCCCTCCCCAATCAAAGTGGATACTTTAAGTGTAATGCCAAGTTGCTTTTCTGCCAGTTTTTTGAAGTATAGAAATGTGGGAAGAATTTGAAGCAAGGTTACTATTTACATCAAAATTAAAAACAAATATATAGGATAATAGGTGTTAGTTTTGACAAACTAATTTGATTTTTGGCTATTTGAGGGGTACTCTGAAGAGATATTTTAACTTCAAAGGATAAAGTGCAGTAGATAAAGTACCATAACCAGTGTGTGTGATTTTGAGAGTCTTATCATTTCCAAATATGAGTATCACTGCCTGGATAATCGCTGTTGAAGTTGAGCTTGCTCAAGTCTGATGTACACATGATGGGTGGCTCAATTATCTGCAAACTTGGGGATATCAGTACCTAATTCTGATTGTGTGTTCTATGCATTGTATACTCCAGGGTTTAGTCCTTTGTGGAATGAGCAATTTGAGGCATGGTTAAGGTCTGACTAAATGAAAGGCTTGCAAAATGAGCCTGAGGTGGTGAGGGTTGAAAATTCTTATCAAATCTAAACCAACAGCTTGTAGAAGTGTGTCCAAGTTTACTACACACTTGGCATGTTACTTTGCCACTGAATTATCTCCTTTACTTCCCCAACGTCCTCCTCTAAAAGAATTATTGCTCCTACCACTGAAATTTCTTATAGGATAAATTTCTTCTGTTGTCGTAGGAATTAAAGTTCTCGGGATTCCCCAACTTTTGTGCTAAGTATGCAATTGCTTTCATGGCTGCTTCTTTTTCTAGATTCAACTAACCAAATCTAGTTTCGTGAATCATAAGAAGAGACTGGACTTTTTTTATTGTTACACAATCAGGTCTGGATGTAATATTCATAACTACTGGGTCGTACTAAACCTCGTATGCCACTCAGAATACGTAGTATTCTCATGATATTAATAGTATCCTTAACATTGCACAACACTAATTCTCAGACAGTTTTTGATTGCTCACTTGGTTAATAGAAAGTAAAGGAAGATTAGTTACTAATTCTAATCAAGATAATGTTGAGTAGTTACATAATGATGAGCACCCTTTAACAATCCTAGAGATGGCATGGTGAGGAAGCATTCAGAAACAATGTTTAAGGCAGCAATGAGGCATTATTAATAGTATCCTTAACATTGCACAACACTAAATCTCAAACAGTTTTTGATTGATCACTTGGTTACAGATAACTCCAGACCTATTTGCCAAAAAAGAAAATTAAGGCTATACATCTACCTCTTCAAATAAAGTAGGGTTAAAGTCGTATTTGGACAATAGAATACATACCGTTCGGCTTCTTTCATAACCGGTTAAATTATATAAGTTACCGCCTCGTACGCACAGTATGGCATCGGGATTATTTATCCCAGCACCGTAGAATTAGAGAAGAGGTATATATAGGTAGGAGGGGAGAAGGGTGCGTGGTATGCCCAATAGCTAAAACTTTCATATAATTAAAATATTGTGGAAATGTATACTATACCAAATTACCTTATATTTGACAAAAAAACAAGTTCCCATACATGTCATCTTATTTTGAATCATTCTTATATTATAAAGTTCCCATACATATCATCTTATTTTAAATCATTCTTATATTATAAGGAAATGTAATAACAAACTCAAAGACAAAATCAAATATATGGGAAAGAAATTAGTAAAGTAGAATACAATTTGACAAAATAAATCATTTTAAATGTTTACTTTATAACATTACATGACACCAAAACAACGTCATTTTGGTCATGGACAGTAAAACATTAGGACAGAACCAAGTCTTTTAGCTTTTGAAATTTAAACGGACAAATTTACTAAATTGACCCTTGGAGAGGCCAAGATGCTATATAGAAAGGAGCAAGTGACAAAAAATAAAAATAAAGAGGTGCATATAATTACGAACAATATTTAGTTAGTTTTCTGATATTTAAATCTTTAGTTCGCAATTTAGGAATTTGAAAATCAGTGTCTACAACATTGTAAAAAAGTACAATTAATCTTTTAATTCAAAATTATTAATACCAAATCTCAACATTTTTAAAGGAAATAAGTTTCCACTAAAGAAGAGGAGAGAATTTATTCTATACATGTGTAGTTGTATAGTATGCATGTACCTACATAAGTCTGTATATATGTACATACATATATATGTACATATGATGTATATAAGTATGTTGTATATACTGCTTTATTAAAAAAATATTTGTAGTACTAGAAATAATTATTTCGGCATTTGGAATTTCAATCGAAGGGTTAAAATAGTAATGATCTTTAAGGTCTTTCCTAAAAAGAACAGAAGAGATATCTTGTCTAGCCTATAAATACAGAACAGAAGAGATATCTTTTAATTTTCACCAATAATTTATAAGCATTAAGTCAATCGAAAGACTCTCATTCCATTTTTTTCTTCTTCTACTATCGACCATGATCTTAACCAAAAGTGATGCAGGATTTCTCACACCCAAGGTTCATATTCAAATTGAGAATGAATTGCAAAACCGTGCGGATCTTACTCTTCATTGCAAATCAAAGGATGATGATCCTGGAATGCATGTATTAAGTTTCCAAGAGATCTATGAATTCAGCTTCGCCCCAAACATTTGGGGAAGTACATTGTTCTATTGTAGCATAAAATGGAAAGAAGCTTCTCATTTCTTTAATATTTTTGTTCCCTTTCTCCTTTATGATTTATTGTAAATATATTTGCATCCAACAACCTTTTACACTTCCAATTTTGAATAATTAGCACTTTCCTCAATTGTGTGCATAGTCACATTCTCATGAAACAAGCGATCAAAGTCATGCATATGCTTCTTCGAAATGCCTTCATCGTCTGAGCATGTTGAGTAGATGTACCCCGCTTTAGAAAGAAGATGGAGAAGTATTTCCATTAACGTGCTCACATTTGGCACATCCTTCTTTTCATATAAAAAAGATTCCTCAGTTGCGTTTATGGCAGAATTTCTATGATTTAGTAGAGGGTTAGAATTGATATATGGGCTTCCATATTAGTTTTTGTACTCTTTTTCTTATATTTAGTCCTTTGGTTATTTTTCAAATCATACACATAGTCTTAGAACATTATATGGATAAAAAAATACAATGTATATTTTTAAAGTATAAGACCGGACAAAATATGATATCTATAACTACGTTCTTTTGCCCATCATCTCCGGTGCTTGGAAGAAGATGTAGGATATGTACAAGAATGTAGTTTGATCGTGAAGATATAAATACATATTTTTAATCATATCATCCATTATATGTTTATTAATTTCACCTTTGTTATTTTTTAGAGTAAATAGGAAGTTACCGAATCTCACAGAAAGACAATATTGTCCACCATTTATAATTGTTGGAAGGATAATAAAAGTACGTTAAGGAGAATATATATGACAAAATATCTGAGTGAAGAAGAATGTTTAAGACATACCCCGGATGGTATTCCAAGAGATCAGTGAAATGTCGTTGTCCATTTTTTATGATCTCTTGATGGAATGGTATTACTATGTTTTCTATTGAGAGTAAATTTTGTTTAGTACTTAGATAAAATATTAATTTTGATATACAAATAACAAGTGTATTGGCAAATAAATACTATGGTGTGATCAAAACAAACGATAAATCATTCATTAGGAAGAAAAAGCTATGCTCGAAGAAATGATAAGATGGTACATAAACCTTTTGTGTTATAAGTAGTATATTTGTTTTTAGTTTTATGATCGAGAATGTAATTCCTTTTAAGCATAATGATAGATGGAGGAGTTACAGAGAGAGCCAAACGCAGTCAAAGTGTTTTGTAGATTCATATAAGTACAAAGATGAGAGTTGGGTGGATCTTGAATCTGCATCTAGAGCTGTAAGTAATATTTTATTGTTATTATCAGTAATTTGAAGTCTATTGATGTTATGTATGCAATTTGAATTATTTATTTGTGTTATAGAAAAAATGCAATAAATTATGGCGCCCAATCGTTGGATGTCAGTGAATTATTTATTTGTGTTATAGGAAAAATGCAATAAATTATGGCGAACCAATCGTTGGATGTCAATGTTATTTCACCTAGAGACACATTTTCAAAAGCTATGGGCCTAGAGCATCTTGGCCTAGTCTGTGGAATGGAATTAGGTCCAACTCCTACTGTGATATTTAGATTACAAAGTAACCATTAGTTTTCAGAAGGGGACATCTCAACTAAATGATCTAATTGTGGAACATGATAGGATAAAGTCAACGTTCAATGAACTTGAATCTAAGGTGCCTCAACTAAAATTATGTTACGACTTTGAATTGATACTTATTTTACGTTGGATGTAACAAGAATTCAATTCAGATATATTATATTTTCGAATTGTTTATGTTTGGAGAATTTAATTACATAAAAATTGGTAGATTATGGATTTGTCTCATAGAGTCTTTTATGAAACAAGTAATTTTCAAATATTATGGGATGTTTGAAAAATAAATAAGAGGCCGATTAAATTTGAACTTATTGGCGGTGGTTGGTTTTTACACCAATACTAGTTTTAACTGACGGGCTAGGTAAAACAAACCGTCGATAAAAATTTGTTAAACAAATGTAGTGGTTTGTTAAACCAATACTGGAAGTTTTAAACCACCAACAAAAATTTTAAGACATCATTTAGGCAGCAATTACTGAATTGCCGCATACTTTTTAGCTGGCGGTTAAAATCGTCAGTGTAGCCCTCCAAAATAAGGTGGTTTTTTCCATAGTACTTTTGATACTTGATCCCGAAATCATAGATTATTTCTTAGATGACCTGGAGAGAAGATTTCCACCTAATAAGATCAAATAGGCTCGTGTTGACCTTTTGTCTTCCAAGTCCCCTGTGTAGTCAGTATCACTATATGTTTGAATGGTAAGAGATGATGATGATTTAAGATGTAAGCCTTTTGATAGAGTAGCCTTAAGGTATCTAAGGACCCTTTCATAGGCTATCCAATGGACAACAGTCGGAAGATGAAGGATTTGACTAAGTTGGTCTACTATAAATGCAATGCCAGGTCATGTGAGAGACAAGTACTGCAGGGCACCCACTATGCTTTTATAGAGTGTTACATCAAAAAAGGGTTCTCCAGAGCTTATAAGCTTCACTATTGGACAGGCAGGTGAGGGTAGTGGCTTTTCCCCTTCTATCTTAGTCTTCCTAAAAAATTAGTAATATATTTTGTTTGAGTTAAGTAAAGTCCATTTTGATATTAGTGAGCTTCAGCTCCAAGGAAGTAATCAATGATCCTAGATTTTTTAGAGCAAAACATGGTTTAGATTTGAAATAACTCTTGCCAATTACTTGATGTTTATTACATGTTAATAGAATGTCATCCACATATACTAAGAGTAAAATAATGTCATTAGTATCTTTGTAAATAAACATAGAGGTATCAGAAACTGTGTTCTTAAATCCCCAAATAAGTAGAGTGTGACTTAGCTTTTCCTACCAGGCTCTTAGTGTCTGTATTAAACCATAAAGAACCTTTTTTTAATTTTCATTCATGTTTAGGTCTTGATTCATTAATAGAGCCTTCAGATTATGTCATATAAACTGTTTCATGTAATACTCCATTCAGAAAAGCATTATGTACGTCTAGCTGTCTAATATCCCATCCAAAAAAGTCTACAAGATGTAGAACAACTCTCACTATTGTAGGTTTTACTACTCGACTAAAAGTCTTTGAAAAAATCAATTCCAGAGGTTTGATGAAACCTCTTTGCAACTAATCTTGCCTTATATCTCTGTATGCTGCTATCAGGGTTCAACTTAAGCTTAAACTCCCACTTATGACCAACTAGGCACATATCAGGTTCAAAAGGCACTAACTCCCACGTCCAATTTTTAATTAGTTTAGAACATTCACTTATCATTACTTACTTCAAGTTAGAACGAATTAGAGCTTGCTTGTCACTTATTGTCTCTAAAGGTATAGGGGAGTTAGGTAGATTATGTTTTGTTGTAGTGTAGGTCTTTGGTTTAAGAATAGATTTAGTGACCATCTTATGGGTGTTATTTAAGGAACATGAGTTAGGTACTGATACATGTTGAAGAGTGAGGTTCTTATCAGAAATTGGCTCAATTGGCATATTTACGACTAGGGACTTTGAAATAGAAGGGAAATTTGGAAATTGGGCATGTGTATCAGTATTAATCAAAGACTTAAAAGTATTAGAATTATCACTATGATTACCTTGGTAATGTGAAGTAGCAGAACTTGTGAAAATATTTTTGTGAGCTTGATCTATGACATTTTCATGTTGAGACCTGTTATGGACAGTTAGAGAAGGAATAACAGGAATAATAGTAGAAAAACTTGGCAAAGATGACATAATCTTTTACATAGATTTATCATTAAGCAAGGAAGAATAAGGGAAATTTTGCTCATCAAATATGATATTTCTAGATATGTACCCTTTTTCCAGATATGTGAAGATACTTGTAACCTTTATGTTGAGATGAATAACCTAAGAATACACATATATCACAGTGAAAGTCAACCTTTTATTATTAAAGGGTCTTAAGTGAGGAAAGCAAGTACATCTAAAAATTTTAAAGATTTTATAATCTGGTATAGTTTCATAAAGCTTTTGAAAGAAGAAACATGGTTTAGAGTAGTCATGGGTAGTCCGTTTATAAGATGAACAACTGTTTGGAAGGAGTCGCACTAGAATTCAGTTGGCATATTGGCTTGAGCATTCATAGTGAGGCCTAGTTCATCAATATGTGTATGCTTCCTCTCTATTTTTCTATTTTACTGATATACATGAGGACAAGGGTGTCTAAATAAGATGCCTTGAGTTTGTAAAAAGTTTGAGAAAGATCTAAATTCTCATCCCCAATCAAATTAAAGAACCCTTATTTGAAAATGTAGTTGTTTTGCACTAGTTTTTTTAATATGACAAAGACTTATAAAGCTTTAAATTTTAGTCTAATTGAGAAGACCTAGAAAAATCTAATGCAGTCATCTAAGAAGTTGATGTAATATCTATAACTCTCTCTAGAAGGTAAGGGTGCAGGGCCTTAGATCTATGTAGAATGTCTATAGAGGTTGACTTGTAAAAGTTTTGGAGTTTAGAAACTGTCGAGTATCATTTACCCTTTTGGACATGTGATGCAGAAGGAAGAGTCAAGTATAGAGGCTTTGATGTTCTAAGATTGCAAGATCTTATTCAAGATGTCACGCGTAGGATGGCCTTCCCCTTAATGCCATAAGTCATACGGTTTAACTTATTGGTATTAAAGGTAGTTGACTTTCCTTTGTTTATATGAGTATCTAGGTCATGATTAATGTTCTTAGAGCAGGAAACATCTTTATGAGTGTTCGAACATTTGTGAGAAGAATTGGCATTTGTATTATTAAAAGATTGTACATCAGTAGAGATTTGTACATCATAAAGACTCTTATTTATAGTTTTGAATCAAGTAAGATAGAATCAACACAAGGCATGCTCAAAGAATCTTTAGAAACAGGTAAAATAGAATTCACTAAGCAGTTTACGGTAGAAGTAGGGGTGTGCACAGTTTGATTCAGTCGGTTAGTAAGAGATATTTGTAATCGAACCGAATTCATCGGTTACCTAAATTACATAACTGAACCGAACCGAGATAACCATTATAACTGAACCGAATGTAACCAAAGTAGTCGGTTCGATTTGGATACTTTTAATCGGTTTGATTTGGATACTTTTAATCGGTTCGGCTGCACCCATAAAAATTTATTAAAACACCAAGAAAAATTAACCTAAAAACATCAATACATTCAGTAATCAATTATACCACCCATTACTCCATACACTAATAATCTCCATTCGATTTTAATTCTACTCAATCCAAATATTCAACAAAATATTAGCATGTTACAATAATTAAAGTCTAACAACATAAAATGAAAAGTTTACAACATCCATAAAAAACCTAGCAAACTTCATGTCCATATTCCGACATCTAAAAGTAATAAAAAAATGAGGTTTAGTAAAGAATTAAGCTAACAGAAGCATAACAAATCTAAATCGCAGATCCAAAGATTAACACATTTGAAACAATCAAGCAGATCCATAGACTAACACATTCAAAATAATCAAGCAGATCTAGAGACTAAGACATTCAAAACAATCAAGCAGACCCAGAGCCTGATAGATCTAAATCATAAGACTAACATATCTAATCTAACGCTAAAAATCTAAATCACAAGACTAATAGATCTAATCGAGCCTAATAGATCTAAGCAAACGCTTAACAGACCTTTTATTTACCTTCAAAAGAGACAGCAAGGGATATGGACGATGATAGAAGGCACGAGGGACAATGATGATGAGGCTTCTACTCTAGAAGGTGCGAGGGACATGGACGACTATAGTAGGCGTGAGGGACAGGAACAACATCGTGATGAGGCTTCTGTGCTTGGGATGGACAACAAAGGCGAGGTTGAAAGGTTTCACGACGAGGCTTATTTTCTAGGAGTAGGAAGCGCGAGGGAACTGGGGAAAGCTTAGGGTTGTGTAGTGTAAACTAAAGCCTTTAACTTAACTTAACTTTAATAATATATATATATATATATATATATATATATNTGAACCGATAACACAATTATTAAAAATTGTAACCGAACCAAAAATGTGGTTATTAAAAATAACTGCACCGATTACAAATTGTATAGCGACAGAACCGATCGAACTGATTCGATTCAGTTCGGTTCGGTCGGTTCTTGGGAAATCTGCACACCCTAGGTAGAAGCATTGAGAGCTTTATCATCAAAAAATGTCATCAGATACAAGACACCTTTAACTACTCCTTTAAGTTGAAGAGTTCCCAAAGTATTGTCCTTTACAAAACAAGGATCAACATAAAATTCAATAAAGTTATTGTTATCTTGAGTTAATTTTGATACACTAGTTAAAATCTTCTTGATTTCAAAAACTCTAAGCAAAGAATTTAATTTTAAGGGATAGGTTTTAGTAGGTAATAAAGCAGAGCCAACATGATTTATAGTAAGCTCCTTACCATTTCCAACTGCAAGCTTCTCACCACCATTGTAGTCTTGTGCCAAACT
The DNA here is from genome assembly GCA_003255025.1 of Datisca glomerata. Classification (NCBI taxonomy): domain Eukaryota; kingdom Viridiplantae; phylum Streptophyta; class Magnoliopsida; order Cucurbitales; family Datiscaceae; genus Datisca; species Datisca glomerata. The sequence continues at coordinate 2,630,512 of QANY01002375.1, forward strand.
CAAGTTCCTCAATTCTAATGTTACATGATTTTTGGATGCACTATCAGCAAACCAGGACATGTCATATTCTATTTTAGTTGATGCTATGTAAGTAGTAGGTGATGCAACACATGTAGAAGACTAAGCTGAAGGGTTTGTGAAGCTAGAAAATTTAAGATTAGCCTGTGGTGCTAACCATAGATAATCTCTTAACCATCCCATCAAATAAGTGGAAGATTCATTAAACTGTGAAACGTTACCCTGCCATAATGTGAACTGCTTCCAATGCCAATAAAAGGTAACCCATCCAATAATATTTAACATCTAGAAATCTACCAAATAAAATGCATCCCAAGCTGAAATATCACAAGTACCACATCATCCTGGGGGATACTTCAGTAGTAGTGTGTCCTATCTTACCACAAACTTGACAGATTACTTTGTTACCTCTACCAAATCTTTCACCTCCTCTTCTGCAATTCATTGTTCCATGATTTCCTTGAGTTTGTGGTCCTCTTCCTCCATTCCTGTTTGCATTTTAGTGCTAGAATTGGTGTCCTCCATTGTTACCCATTCTATCAAATGTGTTAAAGAATGCATTAGCACACATCTTAACTTTTAACTCCAATTCTGCTTGCTATTTTTAATTCTAGTATCTTGGCACATTAGAAGAGGTTGTTCTTCTATACCCAAATCATCTTATCGTAATGCCACAGCTACTATCACAAAATCACACTCAGGTCCAAGGGCATTCAGAATGTAAACAACCATTTCTTTATCGCTTACTACTTGTCCTGCAACTGCAAGACTCTAATCACAGAGTTTATAATAGAACTTTGATATTGTTGAGTTTCCTTTCTTACTTGTTGTAGGGCATTTCTGAGTTCATCATTTTTTTTCCTTTGATTGATTGGTAAAACTCCTTTCCAAGAGATCCAGACTTCATAAGATGAAGAGTACTGAGTCAGTGTACCAATGACTCCTTCTAACATAGAAAACCGAAGCCAACTAAGGACGAGTTAGTCTTTCTTGATCCAAACTTTATAAGCTGGATTCATTGCACCTCCTTATAAAATTTTTGCAGGTTTTGGCAAAGTTCCAAACATGATCTCATCAAGATCATTGCCAATAACGGCTGGAATAACTTGTGATTTCCAATGAACATAGGTATTTTTGTCAAACTTCTCAATGAGGGACCTATTTAGGGTATCAGAGAAGACATTGGTTTGTGTATTTGTATGATTTTTGTTAGCCATCAAACTTGAGTTCTTGATAGCTCTGATACAATGTAAAGCTGAGCAATAATGAGAAGAACATATAGTTCAATATCTCGGCATTCTAACTGAATGAGAGAGTGTTAACCTTCACATTTATATTGATGTATTACGAAAGCTATATTACAGAGATTTACACTAGTTATGGACTTGGTGAAACTGTAATCTAGGCACAACAATTGAATATAGGTTAGCTATTCAGTTTGTGTACTGACTTACTCACTATCATTAGCTCCTTTCTACTAACTTGCTGACTGTTTTATCCTTTGAGCTGCTGTATTGCTTAATATAGAGAAGCTTTAATAGATAATTTTGTATGCTACTCAGTTCAGTTTAGTGCAGCCTGCATATATACAATTTCTAAAAGATAAAAGTGAGTTATTTCCTTTAGTGATTAAAAAAGAGAATCCAAGCTAAATAATTATATGTGATACCTTACAAAGAGAAATGTCAAAATATTGAGGCTTCAACTTTTGAACAATGAGTTATACGGTAGATGCTTTTACATGTCATTAAATGCTCATTGATCCTCTTATCTTTGATCCTCAAAACAAACCCTTTTTTGATGGTTTATAAAATTAGAAGCAAAATATTTCTATCAAGATTAAATGGGTGATAGAAAACACGATATGAAAGAGTCTTCCTTATATTTCTCATTTTACTTCGACAGATAAACATATCAGATTGGGAATATCCGACGTAGAAGATAAGAAAACCGACTTTACGGATTTACATGCACTAAACATCATTAGGTTATAAGCGAGATACTTGCAAGAAAAAGGGAACTTAGAAGAAATCAAAAGAAACATTAAAGGATTTTTCTTATTATTAATTTTCTCACTTTTACTTAACATGAGAAGTTCAAGCAGCTACATAGATATATAAGTATTTCATTAAGTAGGCAGAACTTTTACACTATTGATTCCATCCATAGCAAGTAGTAATATTTCCTGTATTGTAATCTAACCTACAAGGACCTTCATGAAGTATGCCCCATCGACAATGTGTGCACAGACCATAATCTCTCTTTGGAGTGAAAACATCAAAGTGTTGAGTAGCTCCATTCCATGTCACGCTACAATAAAACAATGTTGTTCTCCAAACATTTGGTCTAAAAGTAAATCCTTAGATGTTGTGATATGCTAATACATGCGTTCCGATCATTATTTTTTTATTTACAATGAATAACCAGATCCAAAAAGTTTGCTAAATCGTTATCAATTTTAATATGAACTATTGGTGGAATGAAAAGGGCATCAACGTTTATCATGATGATGGTCGACGGTAGGAGCAGAAGAAGATAGAATGTCAGTGTTTTAATTGAATTCATTTTTGTAACTTGTTGGTGAAAGTTGAAAAAGAAGTAAGAAAACTGTTGCACATGTTATCTTTAATTTATAGGATGATAGTTTGTCGTATTGTATCTCCCTATTTTTTTATCTTTTTTTTCTTGCTTTTAACTATCTTAATTTTTTAATCACAATTGTTTATTTGAAATTTCAAAAATATAAATCACGGTTGAAGAACATCAAATGTACTTGAAAACATTAAATTATTATGTATACCAATTAAATGAAATATAATTAAATACCGGGTCAACGATATTTCGATTTTAATTAACTGGATTATAAGTTTAATAGTTGTTTGAGTTAATTTCAAGAAATAAAAAAGAGGGACAAGTTTGAGAAAGCTGCAAAATAAAATAATAGAAGGTCACTCTTAACGAATTCTCACGTAGAATATGTAAGTTTTTCTAAACCTGTTGAAAAAATGGGATGACAGTGGGATTTTTAATTTTGCATGAAGTGTTAAAGCTTCCTTGATTCCCGCTATAGGTCACTTTTTGTTTGCGTTGAATACTTGGTTATTGAATTGTTTGTATGTGCTTTAGATTTTGTTCAACTTTTCATTTAATATTAATTGATTCTTTTTTCCTCAAATGTTCATAAAAGTAATAAAAAGCATAGACGGATCAAGACACGACTGTATATATAGCGATATCTTATATTGATCATCTCTTTATCTGCGAGACCAAGTGTGAGAGTATTATATTGTAAATATACGTGGGAATCCACACTTTTAAATATATTATGTGAGGGTGCAATAGCACGTACCTAGATTGATGTCATCTGAAGTAATATTAAATTTATATTGTTATATTTTATAATTATTTATATATGCTAGTTAAGAAAGTATAATTATCCGACCATTTAGGCCTGAATAATATCAGGTTTGGAGTTCCAATTTTTAGCTTGAATAATACCAAATAGCTCACAACATGAAATCTAAATAATTTTAAGAAAAAATAAAAATGGCCAAATTCAAGTTACAGTCATAAAATTTAGGTCATTAAAAATTTACACCCATAAGTTTTGAGATAGGTAAAATTATGGTCACTCTTCCATGCCGTTAGATATGTAATGGCATGAATGCCGTAGATTTTATCTGTCAAATATCAGCCGTTAGATCAGGTCAAAGCAATCTTAGCCGCTGATTAATTAATCTACCTGTTGCAGGTTAATTAAGGTTCCTCTTCTTCTTCTTGGAAAGCTTCAGTTGAAAGCTTAAGCTAAAAAAAATTATCAAGCTCTCTCTCTCTCTCTCTTCGTCTGGGCTCTCTCTCTCTCTCTCTCTTCAGCAAGAAGTTCGTCTTCCCAACTCTCCTTGCTTTTCCTCCATCGTCGGCTCTCTCTCTCTTCATCTTCAGTTGGTGCTATCACTCTCTCTCTCTGTCTCTCTGTCTCTCTCTCTCTCTTTGTTTGTCTCTCTTTGTCTCTCTCTCTCTCTCTCTCTCTCTATATATATATATATATATATATATATATATATATATATCATGAATGATCTCTCTATGTCTCTCTCTTTCTCTCTCTTTCAACTTAAGGCATTAATGTCTGTTTTCTAGTTTGCATGTATATTTTTTAGGCAGAAATTTGAAATTATAATTATGGATATTATTCTTATTTGCAGAAAAAATAAAGGAAAGGAAAGTTCAAAGACCCTTTGCACATTTCTGTAGCTCTATGTTATAAATAGTTTAGTTTTGTTGAATTGAATTAGTAGTTGGTTGGTTTTTTATTTACACTCGTTGATATGCACCTGCCTTGGAAGTTCTATGAAAATGACAGTAATAGTTAACAAATATCTGAATTTCATTTACTTCTAGGCAGCTGCCATTTCAAAATCTAATTAAATTGATCAATAAGTGTAACTAATTACTTCATAATTATTCTATGAAGTGACACTAGAGCGAAGATGGGAGAAGATATTCGTGGGGGTGAAGGTTGAGGTAAATAGAGAAGGTGTGAGAGTTGGTGAGGCAGAGGAAGTGTTTGATGAGAGAAATTTGGGGGATGGGATGGGATGGTTTAGGAGTTATAGTAATGTGGGTGTAGAGACAAGTGTGGGTTTGGGTTTAGCATTGGTAGAGAGAATGAAATGGCAGGAAGAGAGGTTTGTAGTGAAAAGATTGGATGATCGTTTGGTTTTTACCTATGATTTTAGACATTCTCATCAAATTAGAAGCAAAAGGGAGTAAGTATTAGTAAAATTTGATTATACTAACATATATTTCGGTTGGCTAACACAAATGTGAACGCGAATAAAGCACAAAAGGATTTATTTGTATACTTGTATGTAATTAATGAGATCATCAATTTAATGTTACATATTTTCATATAAATTGTTGCAATGTTAATGTGGTTGTTTAAAACTAAAACAATGTGAAAGAATGTGCTAAAATGAGGGCGGTTGGTGAAAAGATTAGTGGTCATGAAGTAAATATGTTTAAACAAACATTACATTATAACATGGAATTGATAAACTTTGATTGTAATTTAAGTGAGTTTGTGACATGTAGACACAGAAAGATCTAGCTTTAAAGTGGAATAGTATGACGAAGGAATTGAAACTCAATTATTTGAAGGAAAATGAAATCCATGCCATTGAAAGTGGAGCGGAACAACCCGGTCCTAGTCATCCGAGAAGGCCTGGCCTGCCTTTAAACATAAGTTACTCAAACGATGTACACTAGGGGAAGATAGGAACGGTCGTGGAGATGAGATTTGGAGGGTTATTGGATATTAAATGTCGGAAGCTAAAGAGGAACTTCTTACAGCAACTATTAGGTTGCTTCCATCCAGCCACCTGTACATTGAATGCCCATGGGTCGAAATTCAGAGTGATCGTAAATGATGTGACTTCTATACTGGGCATCTTTGACGGTGGTGAGGAGATCAAATTCGATGGTGATGTGAATGGGATAAAAGATCTAAAGCCGAAGTGGGTGAACGCCAAAGGTGATATTCCGGTGAACGCCTTGTCAAAATTCTTGATTGAGGAGTCTGATAGTGACTATTGTAGGCAAGCCTTTGTGCTATACACCATCGGAGTTTTGTTATCTCCTCGATTAAAACCATTTGTCATTCATTCATGGTTGTAAGCTGTGAAGTCACCCGCGACCATCCAAGAGAAGAGTTTGGCTTCTGCTTATTTTAAAGATTTTGTGGATAGTGTGGCAAGGTATCAAAACAACAACCACGATAGCATTACCGGATGCTTGTTAATTATACAAGTAATATATTTAGTGTACATTAGTATTACTTTCACATTATAATATATCTATATCTACTAATAGGTTCATTTGGATGCAGCTGTTTATCTGGAGAAGTTGGCATGTGCTGTCAACTATGTTGACTTGAACTAGCCTTCGTCGTTAAGGTGGAATGACAGGGTCGTTAAAAAACTGGTTTATTTTGTAGAATCAAGGGGAGGAGTAGCTTGGCCTAAAATCTGTATGGTAAGTGTTTGAGAATATTGCAAATTTGGTTGGTTATATTACCATTGATTATTTATTACTAATTCACATATATATATATGTATTATGTAAATAGATACTACTGCGCAAGCCATTTTGGGCGACCGTGAGGTTCGGGAGCACCGCGAGCGTAAACACGTTCGCGAGGACATGTGTACAGATCTACCTGAAGAGTAAGGCGTCAGGTTAGGTGCTTTAAGTGCATAAGTAATCGCTCTTCAGGTAGAGTCTAGCTCCATGAGGGTGGATATTTCATAATTAATAGAGGTGGAGAGGAAGATGATGGCTGTCCAAGAGAATATGTGCACAACATTGGCGAGCCTTTTGGAACAGGACACTGGTAAGTCTCGACGCCAATACGATGAGCCACGCGTCAACCCGAACCAAGGTAAAGAACAATGAGGCTTTGATGAGGATATTAGCCCCTCCCGCGAAGAAGAGCTACTAGTCTCTTCATCACCTTTATGTAAAGGTGATAATGATTAAAGGTGCATCCATCTAAATGCTTCAGACAATGTATTCGCTGACCTATTATTGGTGAGGAAACCATCTATGATTGGAACAACTAAAGAACGTTGAAAGGTATTTTATTCAGTTTATTTGTATTTCATCTTTTCTATATATATAACATGTGTAATCTAACTATTAATCTAACACCTTACTTGTCTGAGTCTACCGAAAGCCAATTCCCTATGAAGTTACGCAGCACCAGGGAGAGGAGAGATGGTCCTCTACCCAGTTCACCCTATTTGAAGGGTAAACCGATCACTAAACGCGATAAAAAGGTATTTAAAGTGGGTCCGTACACATTGCAGGACCCAATAGAAGTGAAAGATGAGCGTTTAGTGCAGTATATTTCTTAAAAAAGATTAGAGGATAGGTAGTAGTCACACTAATGTAACAAAATTTGACACACCATCACACCTAAATTTTGATTAAGTTTGTCTTTTATCTGTCTTTTACAATGAGATTCTCATTAGACATTCTGGCCACCATGATGAATGGAGAGACCTAAAGACTCTCGGTCCACAAAATTGGCTTGGCTCAGGCCTTATAGACATGTTTGTCAGCACTTTGACCTGGGAGGCTCGTCGTGCGTCAATGAGCAACCGATTCTGGTTTCTTCCCACGTTTTTTGTTGTGAGTATCTACTACCCAGTATCATCCTTATTTTACGTTTATATGTACGTTGTGTATCATGTTTTTGTTGTGCCATTGTAGAGTCAATGTATTTAAAAACTAGTAGAGCTTCATTATTGTATAAGAAAACACAAGATCGTGGATAGATACACGTCAACGCTTGAGCTAGAAACTACGGTAAACAAATTTAATGTAGTTAAGATATTAAATGTTGACATAGTATGATTTTGTAAATGTATTGTGTAATCTAGATCTGTATTTCGGTACACGATGGTCGAGATCGTTGGTTTATGACCAAGATCTCCATCATGGACGAGGAAGTCACTGTTTAGGCGCCTTGCCAGATGGCCAACTTAATGTAGGACGAACCGAAAAGGTAAAAAAGATTGTATGTTCTTACCCCTCATCATGACTTGTAATTTGTCTTATAGCATGCGTGAATTTGACATTGATTACATTTTTATATTTTGGTGTATGGGTCTTGAGATATATGGATGACATTAGGGCAGTAATTATTGTCGACTATCGTTCTCAGGTAATTTGTCAAATATTGTTAAACATGAAAGCTTTGTTTTTTGTTTGGTATAGTTTCAGGTTCTTTTAGTTCTATAATTGAGAATTTTCTGATTGTTTTGGACTTGTTTATTTGTGGTTGTCATTGCTGGTTATTTGTTAGGGTTTCTTTAGTTATGTAATTGGGATTTTTCTGATTCTTCTGGACTTGCTCTTTTGTGGCTGCCAGCATTGAATTTTTTGAGGTTCAGGTGTTTGGTGAATATTCAAGCCTTAGATGTTATTATTGAATTTTGTTGAGGTGTATGATAGTTTGGTGAATATTATAGCTATGTTTTCTGTTTATTTTTAGTTTGGATTTAGGCTTCTCTTAGTTTATAATTGGAAATTTTCTGATTGTTCTACATTTGCTCATTTATGGTTGTCGATGTTGAATATGTTGAGGTGCATGATAGTTTGTTGAATATTGGGAATATTTTTACAGGAGTATAAATCTCACGTCTTCGATGTAACATTTTGTTGAAGATCGCAACCATCCTTGGAACATCTTGTATGATATTTTACATGATAGCGTTGGTCGATTTTATAATACGAACTCATCTGTCTCGGAGACCTGGCTATCACTAAAGATGAGTCCTACTTTAAAGCAAAGACTTGAGAAGAGGAAAAAAATGAAGGGATAGATAACATCCAATAACATCAAAATTTTCAGAAATGTCAAATGGGCGAGTGTTTGAACAAGAAAATCAAAAAATAGGACACAATAATTTTATGTAAGTTATTGTGTACAATTGTGATAAACAAAATTTGTATATTATTGTGTACAACTATAAATAAAAGGGGTTTTTGTAAATTATCGTGTACAGTGATGATAAATAAATGTTGCAGAATTATATTGTACAGTTATAAAATAACAGATTTTGCAGAATTATTGTGTATTGTTATATATAAGTAGGTTTATAAATATTTGGACGATAACATTCTAAAAAAACTATGTAAACAAGTTAATACCAAAATGTGCATTTACTGCTGCGGGGGATACGGAAAAATATACCATATGGGATATTTCTGTTGTACATAGGGTACACACCTTGTGCATTGAATGGTATAGTTGATCACTTAGTTGGAGATGAAAATTGGATAATCCAAACAAAGAAAATGAAGGAGCAAGTAAGTGTATTTAAAGTTTAGAGCAATTGAAAATTAGTGAGAATGTGTTTAGTTGAGTGAATATATGATTTTGAATGATGGTTTACGAATAGTAACTACCCCTATTAATTGTACAACCACCGGACACCACCAACCAATAATTTGGTCAAACTAGGCGATTAGGACCCAAACACTACTTTGGTGGTGCTAATCGCCTATCGGTCAGGCGAATCGCCTGTGATAACCGGCGTTTGGGGCCAACTAAAAGTGTTTAGGCCCCAAACACCATATATAATAGCCGTTAGGGCACGACCGTCAGGTGTTTGGGTGCGACTAACAGGTGTTTGGGCACGACCATCAGGCCCTAAACGCCATTGTAACAGGCGTTTGGTCTGTGTCCTATCGACACGGGCCAAACGCCTTTGTGTCAAGCGTGTGGTTCTAATACTCCATATTATGCACAAAAAAACCTAGTTGCAAATATTATTTATAGTTTGGGACCAATAAAATGTTTGAATAGATTGACAGTTTGTAAGCGTGAGACGAGCCATTATATAAGGGGTGAATCTACTCTTCGTAGAATCCAATTGGATAGATTGACGATTTATGTTATCCTTAGAATCTAGTTTCAGATTTTAACCTACGATTCGACGGAACCTCCCCATAAATATTAGTTCACTCACAATATTAAATGCTTTGTACGTCATTCATGTTCTCGTTCTGATTTAGTATCCTCATTGGTGTCGTCATCATGTTCGTCTTCATCATCATCAACTGAACCTTCACGATGGCCATCATCTTCATCAACTTCATCATCATCACTCTCATGCATGCTTGCTTGAGTTTCATACATGTTCATGCGTCTTTGCAACTTCACCTACAAGTGTACATATTCAGTATATTTTGATTTCAAACTAAAAAATAAATAGGGAAAGATCGTAAGTGTACAATTTTCTTATCCTTTTTTCATCGATGCCTTGGCCTTCATCATCACCTCACGTGCGCTCAACATTTTCTCGAATAACAGTTTGTTGAGACCGCCAATTATGCGCATCATGTCTGCCGCACATGTCGTCGACACCTACATTATCCGAATTGCGCATTATTATGATATTGAATGACAAAATAATAAATATTAACATCATAACTCACATAATCGACTTCGGTTGATGGAGGACCCAGACTGGAACATCATTTGGAATGTCAACCAACTCACTACCACCATCTGGGAGTGGTAACTGAATCTGCCACGATGGTAGTGGGATGTCAGCTACTCTTATATCATCAACGGTCACTCTAGCCGACCTTGATGCTCCTGATACTGCTATGGCTGTTATGATTGCTGGTGTTGTTGCCTATACATAGTAGATTACAAAATTAAATTGTAAAACAAGATGAGTAATCTCTTATACTTAAAAACCACTTAGAGGCGTTTCGCACTTGCAAAGATTGAGATGTGCCATCATAGTTGTAAGACAACCACTTTTTCCAGAATTCATCTTATGTGTCTTTGCTATCGCCATCTACATCCTGGATAAAGTGTGTCGCTGTAAAACCTCCAAGACCACCAGACATATCATCTATGGTTAATGGTTGATCATATAACATTGAATTTGGGTGTCTGTATGGTATGTACGGCGCCTTGGTTCCCATACATTATCGTGAGACGCGCTCACCCAAGTACCATGCTCTTCCAGCAGATCCTTGCAGCAAGATTCTCATGGTGGTAGGAGGTATACCGTCGATGCAATAGCCAGGAAAGTATGTACGTTCTCCCCAATGGTACCAATTGATCTCTAAGTTCAAAAACAAATAGTTTGTCATTGAAACAATATTCATACTCGGGGGCAATATAAGAATTGATATAATAAAACACACCTCATTGGGCCTCACGTATCGAAGTTTGACATAGAATTCTTTGAGGCAATGACCAACATCCATTGTTCGTGACTCAATGTCTATCCAACATGCTACTCTCGAGAACGTGTCTCAACCACCCAATGGTCTGCTCAGTGCCAAACACGGAAAGTACTCCCATGCTTTCCAAAAACCCCATGTCCCTACACATTACCTCTACATATAGAGTACATATTGCAATACAATACGGACAACGCCGAACCTGCCCAATTATACTCCCGTATCTCATATATTTTCTTTAGGCTCAGGAGGAAGTACAAATAAACTTTAGTGTTATTGTGGCAAAAAATTATACTACCCAAGAGCACCAGCAGAAAGACTCTGGCCAAAATTCCCTCCTGCTTAGGAGTAGCACACTCGTAACTACAAAAATTATCAAATATCCATTGATAACTAACCTTTTTTCTCCAACCTCCGACAACGGTTTGTCAACTAGCTTTTGCAAAGCCTTCTTGTTCTTGTAGTGTTCCAAATCATAGTCCAGTTGATGATCATCGCCAATTATGGCAGCAAAGTCCAATGGGGTCATTGTCATTTCACCCATTTCATCTATATGAAAGGTGTGGGTTGTATCCCACCATTTCTCGGTCAGACTTTTCAATAAAGCACAGAGGCATCAACATTGCTTCTCACATTTTAAGGAAGGCAACTGTACCATCGAGCTACTAGTGTAGTGTTCCCAAAACAATGAATACCAAGATCATAGAACTCAACCTAAGAAACCAAAATTTAAGTATGACTCAGTGAAAAAGGTGTATGAAGAAAAATGTACTATAATCTCCCTACTATAACATTTCGTTGAACACTTTACGGGCAATAAACATACACTATAATTTTTCATCCAAAACATATATCGCTACCAATAATCATACATTTCTATAAGCATCACATAAAAAAAACTTCAAGATGATTCAAGTATCTATTTGGTGTTTTAACAATATAACACATAACAACCAAATTTTTTGTTAAAGAAACTTACATTTTGTCCTTGGATGGGATATAGCATTTCATTGAACATGTTATGGGAATTCATATAAATATAGTATAAACCTCAATATGGAATTTTATCAAACACCTTATGAACAACGAAAAAAATACATCATATAATTCTTTATGACATTCGTCGAACTCTTTACGGGCATCATGAAAATACTATAATTTTCCATCCAAGACATATATTTCTACCAACAACCATCCATTTCTATAATCATCACATAAAAAACACCAATTTGCATAACGTATCAAGTATATATTAGGTGTTTTAAAGATATAACACATAAAATTCAAAATATTCAAAGAAAAACTTACATCTTGTTTGCTTGGGTGAGATATTTACTCCGTTGGAGCAATATGAAGAATATGTCTACTAAGATTTCGATTCTTTGGACAAAATCTTTTCATCCTATAACCGGTGGCATCGTACGGCCCTTTCGAGAAGCTCGAGCTTGAACTTGGTTGTGTCGTTAGACTCAATGTTTCCTTTGTAACTTTATGTTTTCCTCTAGCCATTATTGGTGAAAAATACAATATTAGAAGGTTATGGGGTTGGGGCCGCGGGTTGGAGGGATTTGGCTTGTATTTGGCGCGGGTTTTGACTTATGTGTTGCAAGAGATGTGTTCAATGTGAGATTGCAGGTTTGACTCGTGTGTTGCCATGAATTTAGTGAGGTTTTGATGGACTTCTGGCTATGAAGAGAGAGATGAAGATGAAGTTGAAGAAGAAGGAGAATAGGGTTTGAGTGAAGAGAAATGAAGTGTTGAGAGAGAGGGGGGAAATGTGGGTATAGATTTTTTAAGAATAAGGGGGAGAGATTTTTTAATGTTGAGGTTAATTTTGATAAGAAATAAGGTTAGACTTTAAAATTAATTTTATAGGGATTAATTAACTAAAACGTAAAAGTTTATTTTCCAAAAATTATGAGGTTATTATTATAAAATAAAAAGGTTAAATTTCAAATTTTAATATTTAATTTCAAACTTTTTAGCGAATATGCTCGATTTTACAGTAGATTCTGACATTAAGTGTTACACATGTTCAACAAACTGATAAATAGGATTTATCGACCATCATAACATCACGACATATAATTATATTTGGTAAAAATCTGTCTCATTCGATACTTGTCACAAAAGCACAACAACATTATTAATAACAACTTTTATCAAATTTATGATCAAGTGTTTAATTATTTCAGAAATCCTTAATTAATCAAATTTAATTTCACATAGTAAGTGAGTATCATGAATGTTTAAGAAATAATGAGTTTTTCTATTTTTATCAATGATTTTTCCAGTGTATCATAAATAATTATACTAAGTGATTGAATGGTCGTCCCTATCGTCGGCAGCTTATCCGGATCTTCGTGCACGCAATGCAATCCAATGTGGATGTACTAAGTGTTTCATTTGTTAAATATGAAATTCTAGACAAGAATCCAATATTTCCAAAGGATTTCCCTCTCCACGTAGTTTCAATGCCTGCGTGGTTTTAGATAAAAAAAAAAGTTTGTGTGGTTATATTTTTAATTAGAACAAACGTACGAGCATGTCAATGTTATTGGCATAACAAAGAATAATGAAATCATTATTTACTCACATAGCTCAACAGACTACTAGCATGACCTGTTAATGAAATTATGCTTTTTCCGACCACTTATCATTTCGAAGATTAACACTCTAAAGCTGTATACGTCAGATTTCTTAAAAATGAGTCTTGCGATGCGTTCTCAGGAGACATATATGGCCTAACAATTAAAGATGACAACACAGTTGGAAATTGTTAACATCTAAAAGTCTTAGATTAATTCAAAATTATTTATTCTAGTGGTGTATCAAAATTCTTGAAATTAAACTAAGATGAAGAAACATGTGGGATTATCTATACACTAAGAATTGATCTTACAACGTTCCAGCAATATCATTTGTGAATCTACTAGTTTGATTAATTTCGAAACTCTTCATCGTACCGAAACCGACAATTCTTGGATTCATGTTCTTGTCAAGCAAATTATTACTAGGTTTGAGATCACTATGAATTATTCGAACGCAAGAGTCTTGATGAAGATAAAGAATTCCTCTTGCAATCATTCCTATAATATTGTAGCGTAAAGGCCAATCCAATTGCATTCGACGTACGGGATAAAGATCTATGCATTAATAAATAGTCAAGTTAGTAATAGAAGATGAGACCAGATCAAATACGTAATAATAAAATCTCGGACCACAACAACAAAAAGAAATTGACGAACAAACCAACTGAAAAGGAAATAGTCAAGGCCTTTGTACGTTGGGAACATATTCATATATGAGATTTTTCTCTTCTCCTTCCAGGCTATATCCCAACAGTCTGACTATATTCCGATGTTGAAGCTTGGCCTGCGAAACAACCTCATTCTTAAATTCTACGACCCCTTGAGTAGATAGTATTGATAAACTCTCAACTACGGGTGTAAGGAAAACCAATCAAACCGTAAAAACCGATCGAACCGGACCGAACCGCATCGGTTCGGGCGAGTTTGTCACTTCCAACGGTTCGGTTCGGTTCCAGAAGTAAAAAAATAGGATGCTTTGGTTCGGTGTTCGATTTTTGTGAAGAAACAGCATCAAACTGAACCGAACCGCACTTCTATATAAGCTCATTTACGTAATTCCCCCTTCACTTCACGCAGTCTCACCCTCTTTATCAGTTGGCCTCGTCTCTCCCTTTATCTCTGTTTCTTTCTCTCAATGTCTCTCACTTTCTCTGTTTATCTCTGTGTGTCTCTAAAACCTAAATTGTTTCTTTTTTTCATGTATTTTCTGTTGTTTCTGTAAATATTTTGTATTCTTAGTTGAAATACAAATCTGTCAAAGACTTAGTTGAGATTGATATTGGTTTTGTATATGTGTTGCCGATTTGGTTAAGATTAGGTAGAAATTAGGTTGAGATTTGGTTGAAATTTGATGAATTTTATGCTTTGCTTTTCATCTTAGGTTCGGTTTGATTTTTGTTATTTTTGAACGGTTCGGTTCGATTCAGTTTTTGAACATTGAGTGGTTCGGTTCAGTTGCTAATTGTGTAAAATGATTTGTTTGGTTCGGCTCGGTAAAACCCCTTAAACCGAACCGCTTACACCCATACTCTGGACCGCAATTTCCTGCCCATTTGCAAGTCTAACCTGAATTATTTAAATAGATTAATTCGACATATTAAACAACTTTCTCAAAATTAATAAATTAATTAATCCGACATAGTAAATTTCATCTAATGTTGTAATATTACCTTATAGACTTTACCAAATCCACCTTCGCCCGATAAATTTTCTTAAGAAAAATTGTTTGTAGTAAGATCGAATTTACAGATTGCATTGTGTTGATTTCAATACCATCTGCAAACCACAAAATTGTGTTATATTTAACACCAACTACAATAAAATGAATAATTGGGCCTTCTCAACAATTTTTTTTAAATTTCTACAATTTTGTAATAGTACCTATTTCTGCAAACAAAAATTACTTTAACTCATAAAAAAAATACTAGGACAGAGAAAGTAGCGCTTTCTTCGTTTGGAGAAGGCAAACGCCAGTATTTGTTCTTCAACCTTTTGAATAGATAACAATAGCTCATGATGCAAAGTACTGTTGAAGCAGCTATTGGAGCAACAATGGCGATTAAAGTGGTAGATGAGATTCTTCTTTTCTCTGCCCAAATATCATATCTTATTGCCAATTGTTTCAAATATTTTATAGTCAAAGATCCAAAATTTACAAATTCTTAGATAGCAAGTGAGGACATTAAGCTACAAAATTATCTGGTTAATTTATTATTTAGCTGTGATAGAGGCTACAAACTAGAAAACAACTCGGCAGATTTGACTTTCGAATTTTTTAATTGTATTTTCATGTTTTTTTAAGCGTTTATGGTAGGCTCTAATCTAAAAAATGAGATTTGATCTAGCAGAAATAAATTCGGGAGTTTACCCTTTAATTTATTTACATGTCTAATTATTAAAGAGAATAAAACGTAGAGAATTGGTATGTGATAGATACACATATTTATTCATACCCACAATACTAAATGAGTGGCCAACTACTAAACAGAAGTAGGAGGAAGATGAGAGGGATCAGCTCCATCAGAGGTCGGAGGAAGATGAGATGGATTAGCTCCATAAGTAGTCATATTGACACTATAAAAACAATACGGTTCATATCGAACAAAACAACTCAGCCTATAAATTGCTCCGGTTTGCATCCCACTAGAGCAACTAGCAACTTTTTCAATAGCCTCTCGCAGCCATTCTCCACACCCTATGGATGAAAGGTCCCCTGTGCACTGGGCTAACGTATAAAGCATTGCATAGGTCGTGATGTTCACCTCTAGTGTTGCGATCATCTTCCTCTTTGCCAACCCGCTAGCGACCACTTGATCTGCTAGACTGACCAACGTAGTGTGCACGAGTAGGTTAAACTGAGAAATATTAATTTTAGTTTTAGCAATTCCTGTCACACAAAAACTGCGTTGGTTTGTCATGATGGCGAAAACGTACTCGTCAGAGTAACGTAATTGGCACTCATACAAAATAAATGCTGTTTTTTTCTATTTACAACTAATGAAAATGCCTCCATAACAACTCTTGCAAGCTTGTATTAATGAGACATGATAATTATGAATTCCAAAAACAAGATTTGGCCACAAAATGTTTGTCCTTACTTGGTTAAGAATAAAGAAGATTCAATTACACAAATTAAACCTAAAAGAAATTCAAAAGTTAAACTAAACTATTCAAGTGCTTAGCTTAAGATGGCATAAAATTAAAATTACAATTAAAGAAAAACATTATCACATTGTATTAGGAGTTAGAGATTGACAAATATGTATATGTTGAACTTTAGATGGGATAAAACCAAAATATGGTAAAAAAAAACCTGTCAAAGTTTAAAGAAAAGGAAAATAATATGGGATAGTGGGATAAAATTCAGTGAAACTAATTTAGAAGGAGAAGAATAGAGTTGGGGTTGGGGTACCACAAAGTCTTAGAAGAATATCTCCCAAAAACTGTGTTATAAATCAAAGCAGTTCAACTGAATTACGAGAGCTAATTGACCTGAACAACCAGCTTACGAGATGCCGATCCTCCATTCAACTGATGCATGAAACAGCTAGCTGACAAAATATCTCTTAGAATTTGTATTTATTTTGTTGAAATGTAATTTTCCTTGATTTCATTCAGTTGTAGTATTAACAATATATAGCTAAGTCTAGGTATAATTATAGGAGAGATTTACAAAGTAATAAAATTGGTGATTACAAAATCAAAACTGATCCAAAACTCTAGCGAAACTCAAATTTAAAATAATGTTGATGTTCTCCTTTGAATGGTGAGCTGATTTTGTGGAATTGATTTAACTCCCTCAAATTGGCGGTCCTACACAGACAAGTTTGCCAGCAAGAGAGACATGACGATGATTGTGCATAGGCTTAATAAGGAGATCGGCCGGCTCATCAATAGAAGGAATGAAGCAAACCTAATGGCTACCAAGAGCCACATTCTCAGGCATGAAATGATAGTCAAGTTCTATATGCTTAGTGTGAGCATGAAAGACTGGATTTCAGGCCATGTATGTAGCGCTAAGGTTGTCACAGTGTAGCAGAAATGGAAATTGAATATGTGCATCAAGTTCATAAAGAAGGAAAGCTAACCATGTAGTTGTAGCACTTGCATGGAGAGTGATCAATACTCAACTTAAGCACCAGAGTGAGCGATGGTGGGCTACTTTTTGGAGCACCAAGAAACCAAATTTGTGCCAAGATAGACAAGAGAGCTAAAAGTTGAACGCCTCGTGTCCGGGCAACTGGCCCAATCAGCATCAGCATAAGCAGCAATATGTCAATTTTAAAATTTGTTGAGAAACAAAAATTAGGAGGAGATTCTAGATAATTAGAAGGAAACTTAGCACACACTCTCCAGACTTCACCTTCATAACAAGCTATAGGATATCATGCATGTTTCAGAAAAATTAAGAGAATACCATGCATGTTTTCAGAAAAATTATTATTTAATCAAGTTATAGGACATCATGCATGTTTTCAAGAAAATTAAGAAAATATAGTGAAAATATACTCTCAAAATTTAAAAGAAAACTTGACATCTCAAGAATTATATGCTAATTTCATATTTTAATACAAACTTGATCCTTATAAAATTAATTTTTAATTATAAACTTTGTGTAACTATATTATATAATATACTTATTATATGAATGCATAAAATATATCATAGTTAAGGTATCTAAAAATGTGTATAATTGAGTTACATTTTATGTTCTGTTATTTAAATTTTATAGAGATAACTCACTTTATATTAAAATAAATTAGTATAAACCTGTAGTTTTCCTACAACTTTTTAAAAGTTTTCTAAAATTTAATCAAAATTATCAAACTAAAATTAGCTTAAGTTTTTTTGTTAGTTACTTAATTTTTCTAAATTCATTAAAGAGGTTAATATATCTAAAAATTAATACTCACATTTGATTTATTTATTATAGTTATAGAACTAAACAATTGATAAATGTCACATATAAATTAGAAGATTATTTTAGGTAATGTATCAATATAAATGGATAAAAATGTTCAGAAAAGATTTTCATCTTCTTCCCACTTTTAATATATTATAGAATACATATTAATTACAGCAACTATTTTCATTTTGTATATGAAAAACAAGAAAATCGAATAACTATTTTTTTCTCTGTGAACAAATTATGGGCAGGTTTTTGGTAATATAATTATGTCTTCTCAAGCAAAGGCAAGAGGAAAGAGTCCAATATTTCGAAAGCTGTAAGTTTTTTTTTTTCGTTTTCCCTAATCATATCAAATAGTACACCACATGTATTAAAATATAATGCAACTTATTCAGGATAAAGAATAATTTTAAAGAGGATATAGGAGCAGATTCAGTTGACGTGGAGTTCCAAGGACCACAAAACAGTAATCCTCTGCTTAACTACATATAATTTTCATTCATTTTGTAATTAAATATTAAATTGACACATAATAATTGGAATTAGCAGCTTGTTATGAAGGTGGAGTCTGGAAAGTGTGTGCTAAGTTTCCTTCTAATTATCTAGAATCTCCTCCTCAATGTTTTCGCTTTTAAAACTTTAAAAGATAAAACATCTTCGATTTGTCAAGTTTTTATTTAATTAAATAAAAAGAATTTATATTTTTTTTTTCTTAAACTTTAGATGACAGAGATTTTCTGTCATCTATTTACTTTTAACAGTAACTAAGATGACGGGGATTCTCCATCATCTAAAGTCTACGTGGAGTAACTTTAGATAACAGGAATTTCCTGTCATCTATATGCTTTTCACGGTGACTAAGATGACGGGGATTCATCGTCATCTATCTACTTTTCACGGTACCTATAATGACGGGATTCCCCGTTATTGTACTCCCTTCTAATGACCTTTTTTTAAATGACTAAAGATGACAGTCGGTCAGCCGTCAATATAGGTTTATAATGAGGGAACAAGAATTTGGCTGTAAATGTGTAAATGTGAACGGATTCATCTGGGCATGCTGCTGGAACAGTTTGTACCTGTGAATTTTTGTATGAAAAATTCATTTCGTTAAATAAAACATTCCTAGACACATAGACATGACCTGTGGTGGGATCTAGACAGTGATAATCATTGTGATTGGGACTGTAGCCTAAGAAGACACACTCTATACTAGGACTAGATATTTTATTGGAAACATATGACCCAAGATGAGGAAAACATGAACAAACAAACACGCGAAGAGAGGAATCAGATGGTGAGGTACCAAAGAGACGGTGGTGAGTGTCCCAATCAAGAGTGGATTTAGGAGGAAGAATGATGAGATGGACTGAAGTCAATGCGGCTTCAGCGCAAAGATTTTGTGGAACGCCAGATGTGAGAAGGTGACTGCGTGTCATGGTCGCAATATGACGATGTTTTCATTCACCGAAGCCAAGAATCTTTATTGGATACCCAAAGCCTTACAATATCGAGAAAATGCATTATTAATGTATTTAGTTTCATTGTCACTCTGAAGATATTTAACAATAGTGTTAAAAATAATTTTAATCATGGCAACCAATGTTTGAAAATGAGTCAGAACTTTATTTTTACGTTGCATGAGATAAATCCAAGAATAATGGGAGAATTCATCTGTGAAGAGCACATAAGATTTGAATCCTGTAATAAAATTTGTGGGTGATTTTCAAACATCACTATGAATAATATAAAAAGGAATATTCACAATCTCTTTATTTGAATTAAAAGGTAATTGATGAGATTTACTAAGTGCACACTCACGATAAAAAAATGTCAAAGACAATTGTTAACTAATGGCGAAACTTAAATGGGAGAGGATAGTGGATGATGGATGACTCAAATGATTGTGCCAGAAAGAAGAGTGAATGGATGCGAGAGCTTGAGGAGGACTGGAGAGGGTTGACAAATTGAGAGAATTGAGACCGTCCTTACATGGGCCCTGAAACAATAGATGATCAGTTCGTAAGAAATAAATCTGATAAAAGTTTAGAGCAAATAAGAAGAAGATGAGATTATCTTTTTAATGAAATGAGCTACGGAAATGAGATTTTTGCGAACGAAAGGCATTATTTAAGGAAAAAGCATTGGAGTCTAGTGATAGGGGAATGTTACCGGGAGAAAAGGGCATCATTTCTCATAAATACATTGTGAGGGCCATCATAGATCTATGGATTTTGAGTGATAGGGGAATGTTACCGGGAGAAACGGACATTGAATTCCCATTTCTCATAAATACATTGTGAGGGCCATCATAGATCAACGGATTTTGAACGGACATGGCAGTAATGTGATGGGTCGCTCCAGTGTCCGGGGTACAAATTTGAGATGGCAGTCAGTCGAAAAATGAGCTCCGACAAATGGTGCAGCAGTAGATGGGCCAGAGAATCTGTAAGGGCATTGGTTCAACCCATGTTGATTTGAGTGACAATTTGGACACCATTGAGGAGCTGGGCTCAAAATGCTATTAGACCCATTGCGTGAGGTCCATGCAGGTGATGCACGAACGGTGGCTAGGGAAAAGCAATGACGGGTTGCTGCTAGTTACGCCGATTCAAATTTTGACCAAAGAAGTGATTGCGACCAGATTTGAATGATCACCCAGAGGAGGACCGATTGTCACTCCTAGAAGAGCAACTTTGATTAGATAGAGCAGTAGTAGATGCAGGATAAGTATGCCGATTTTGTGGATCAAACGCCAAGATTCTTGCCCGAAGTTCTGAGAAATCTGGGAGCTTTTGGGTGCGGGCAGTGCGCAACATGAGATATTCCTGGCCAAGGCTATGATGTGTAGCAACTACAAGATCTGAGTCAGTAACAGCTTGATTAATGGCAGCTAAAGAATCAGCAATAGACTTAGCTTCTTGAAGATATTCATCAACATATTAGATCTTTTTTTAAGATCAAAGAGCTGAAGTTTCAAGCTAGTTGCTGTAGCAACTGATTTTTGAGAGAGATGATTTGAAAGAATCCCAAATTTCCTTAGATGTACCGAAGCCAATGGTGAGTCGGACAATCTCTCGGTCAGTGAAGAGGTGAGTATGTTGACGATTTGTTGATCTATAATAAACCACTTCTCATAAGCAGGGTTGGTGATTGTGGGGTAGACCGAATGGTAGCACTAGGTGCTGGTATGGACTCGTCAACATAGCCCATTAGTTTCGCACCATTGAGAAAGGGTTTGATCTAGTGAAGCCATACCAGGTAATTGTTCTCATTTAGCTTGATAATTGAGAGGTATTTTAGGTGATGGTGGAAGAGGAATCGGCCATGAGGGGAAGAGATGAGATGAACGTACGGTTAGAGAGGCACAGGAGGAAAAGAAGAAAGAGAGAGAGTGATGACCGAGGAAGCAGAGGGAATGACTAAGGAACTTTTGTGGACTAGAAGGAAAAAAACGAAGGAAAATTAGGTAATGAGGAGATAATTGCATATTGAAATTGAGAAAAAGAGAAAGACAGGAAGAACGAAAAATGAGGCTCTGATGTGATGTTGAAATGTAATTTTTCTTGATTTCATATATAGCTGAGTCTAGACATAATTATAGGAGATATTTATAATGTAATAAATCGGTGATTATAAAATCAAAACCGATCCTAAACTCTACTGTAATTTAAATTTAAAATAATATTGATGCTGAACTTTGAATGGTAAGTTAATTTTGGGTAATTGATTCAACATCTTTATTTAAAATTCGTGTCGGATAACAATTTTCATTGTTGTGTCATAAATGCATCATAATGACGCACCTCAAAAGCAGTAACCGATGCTTTTTTGCCAATATAAAATCCCTTCCCATGTTTCTAACTTGTCTCTCAAAGAAAAAAAAACAATGAACAAACAAAAACTTAAATACCCACATATAAAAAAATATGAAGTTTCTAATACTCTTGATCTTCCTTGCTTGTGCTCAAAATGCAAGATCGAAGAGCATGGCAACTATAATGATCACCGATATGTTAGGAGATGATTTAGACCTTACAATCGATTGTAAATCCGATGAAAGTGATATTGGCACCTATGTGCTTTCATTCTAATCAAAATTAGGTTTTTCATTCCAATCAAAATTAGACTTTTCATTTCAATCAAATGTTCGTGGAACGATATAATATTTATGCAGCATGACATGGATGTTGCTTTATTTATATGAAGGATTAAATATTACGTTAAATAACTTATAATTAACAATTTACACTTACAAATATTTCAATGAGCAACAACATTACTCTCTATACTTCAATATAGGCATAAATGTTCTTCATATCTTATCTCTGTCGATTTTTTCTAACGCTAGAAATAATCTCATCTAATGTTTTATAATTAGAAAAACACTCCAACTAACATTGCATCACTTGATAAGTTGAGCTTGTGAGTATGAGTCTCATTTGGAGGAGTACTACTCAAATAGTAAAATAATTCACCAAATCAGTATTTCTCATTTATCAACGTTGAAAATAGTGTGCTAAATTTTCTTGGTTCACATTGAAACTTGTAGGGAAATTTCGTTATGTGCTTAGTGAAGAGACAATAAAAATTAAATTAAATTAACATATTTCTTGTGATAATAGAAGGGAACATCTTGTTTGGTATATAGTTGGTTATGTTCCTTCTTCAGGTGTTACTTTCTCTTATCTTTTGGAAATTGACCTTAACAACCAACTTACGACAGATGCATAAAATACTTCACAAGCAGTAAGGTATATTCAATCAAAGCTACAAGAAGAAGAATTGTGCAGAAATTCAGAAAAGTTCCGCATCTGTCCATTTCTCAGGCTTCAGATGCACTAATATAAATTCATTCAGCGTGATGTACCGTACCTATGTTCCATAATGTTAAGATAAAGGAAGCATACTATTTTCTGGTTGTACAATTTTGCTATCGGTTAATCTACAGATGCAATTCAATCCCCTAAAAGACAATAGTATGCACCGATTTTAAGAGTGGGCGATAAGCTCATGTCATTTTTTCCAAGATTCTACAACAGTTCTCATTGTGGTATGCACTCTGCAGTCCTAAGCAGAACGGCTAAATTCATAAATAATTCATTGGCCAAGATGATAACTATTTAACACACAGATCATAGCAGATGCAAAAATTAGAACCATCAGAAAGCTGAGGGAACTAATGGAATTAAAATCTGCAATGGAACTTCTTTATAAATTTTAGCTCTCAAGTCTCACCTCTTTTTCAAAGAAGCCAGAGAGATCCAGACATGAGGACATTCTGATCAACTGAATCGCATTGATGAGAATGGGATATTCCAGGAAATTGATGAGAATGGGATATTCCAGGAAATTGATGAGAATGGGAGATTCTAATGCCAATGCATTAGATTAACATGCATCTGATCACCCTGAGTTCCAGTAGGCTCTAATGCGGCAGCAGCTTTCTCAGCTATTGCCTTATCAGATGATTTCTTCTTCCAAAGCCAACTTCTTCGGTCCGTCACTCTGAAATTTTACACAAGCATTGTATAAGGCTCTAACTACGGACCAAATACAAGATTAACAATAAATTCCTGGTTATCCTCTTATGATACATAATTTATGAACATTAATAGTAGCCGATTATAGCTCTGATGTGTGTACATGATGCAGACTTCTTTACAAACCTGATGACAATATTCAATTAGCATATATCTTTTGAGAAGAATTTAGTTAGCGTATATGAGAGATGTTATAGAATCCATATTTTAATGAGTTTCACGTAAATGTAAAGCTCACATGACTGAGTCAAAATTTTATTATGAGCTCCAAAATCAGAACACCTACTCAACAGACCCACCTATTTAGAAACAAAACGGAGCACAACCATGCAAGTGCCATTAATGAGACCCAGAAACAACAAAAGCAGCTAATAGGGAGGGCCAGCAACTGAAACTTCAAAATCAACACTCATTGCCCAAAAAATACACAAGCGGTTCATTATCAAATTTTGATAATAAGTATTAAGTTTCCTATGGATGAAAAAGTTACACATGCATACTAAAGTAGCGAGGGTGAGCAATTAATTAAGAGAAAACCTCCAAGATCTCATTGCCGTAGTACCGAAATTGGCTCCCGCGTTGCGTCTTCTTAGGCTAATTCCTACCATTGAACCAATGTTTCTCGAACACGTGTACCACGTTGTTGGACCCAACAAAAACCAAGTACCAATGTGGGCTTTAGAACCATCGACCCCTCTTCATCATATGGAGGAGTAGTAGGATGAATTATGTCTTGAGATCTCACTCGGCATTTCAACAAAGACACATGAAAAATCAGGTGTACCTTCTAACTTTCGGGTAGCTCCAATTTGTAGGCAACTTCTCCTATTCGTTCCAGCACCTTATACAGACCATAATATTGTGCTGCAAGTTTGAAAGGCCCGCTAAAACACCGATTGTCGTCGATATGGTTGGAGCTTTAAAAATACCCAATCTCCTTCTTGAAAAGATTCGGGCCTACGTGCCTTATCAGCGAATTGCTTCATTTGGTTCCAAGCATGTTGAAGATTAGCCTTAAGATCACACAAAATATCACTACGAGATCGAAGAATTCGGTCAATTTCTTCAACTGGAGAACTTCCCGCACTATACTCAACCAATCCTGGCAGAGATCGACCATAAAGAGCTTCGGACGGTGTAATACCGATTGAACGATGATATGAAGTATTATACCAATATTCCGCCCAAACCAAGAAAGACTCCCATTTCTTTATATTCGAACTAACATAACATCGCAAATATTGTTCTAAACAATGATTCATCACTTCCATTTGTCTATCGGTCTCGAGATGATAAGCGGAACTATATTTAATTTGCGTACCTTGAAGACGAAAAGTTTCCTTCCAAAATGTGCTCAAGAAAACCTGATCACGATCACACACACACAATGCTTTTTAGAATTCCATGTAGTCGAACAATTTGATGAATAAAAGTTACAGTAATCGTCTTTGCCGAATATGGGTGAATTAGAGAAATAAAATGCGCATACGTACTCAACCGATCCACCACAACAAGAATCGCATTCTTTCCCTCGTCTTGGCCGAATATGGGTGAATTAGAGAAATAAAATGTGCATACTTACTCAACCGATCCACCACAACAAGAACCGCATTTTTCCCCCGGATAAAGGAAGCCCATCGATGAAGTCCATCGAAATATCTACCCAAACTTGGGTCGAAATGGGCAACTGAGCAATCCCGCAAGTGATTGAGCAACATACTAATTTTTCTAACATATTTCACATTGCTCGACGAATTTCTTAACGTCTCGACACATGCCCGACCAAACAAAAGATTGCCTAAGCCTCTGATATGTACATAATTCACCCGAACGCCCCCCAATTACCGAATCATGGCACTCTCGTATCAAGTCTTTCCTTAATCATTCATCGTTCAGAACTAGAGCACAATCTTGCTAAAAAATACATCCTCCTTGAATTATTCTTCCAAGATTATCACGATCGCCATTCTTTAATTCAAGAATCAACTTACTAACTGTAGGATCAGCAGTTGTGGCCTCCTTCAATCATTCCCATCCCATAAAGACATGTTTAGAAATCATGTCAATTCAGCTGAATCTTCCCTTCGGGACAAAGCGTTCGTAGCATTGTTCTCACGCCCGGGCCGATACACAATCTCATAATCAATCCCAATCAACTTAGAAATCCATCTTTTTTGTTATGGTGTCCTTATCCATTGCTCCAAAAGATATCAAAGATTCCGCTGATCAGTGCAAATACGAAATCTTTTACTGAGCAAATAATGGCGCCATTGTTTTATTGCTTGCAAAATGGCCAACATCTCCTTAGCATATATCGACCAACCTTTCTTGGTTGGCCCAAGAGTCTTACTAAGATAGGCGATAGGGCGTCCTTTCTACTGCAAAATGATACCAATGCCAAAATCTGATGCATCGGTTTCAATCACGAGCGTATCAGAAAAATTCAGTAACGGAAGAACTGGTGTAGTAGTCATCGCTTCCTTTAATTGCTGAAATGCGCGATCCGCCTCCTTCGTCCACATAAATATTCCTTTCTTTAATAACTAAGTGAGAGGACGAGTGATACTACCATAATGACGTATGAATTTCCGGTAATAACTAGTCAATCCCAAGAATTCGCACAGCGCCGTGACGATGTAGGCCATTGAACCATTGCCACGATCTTTTGTGGGTTTGCCTTGACCTCCTTTGATGTAATAATGTGCCCCAAATACTCAGATTTCTTTCTGGCCAAACTGGCATTTGGATAATTTAATGTAAAATTGATTAGTGGCTAAAATGGCCAGAACTGTGTGTAGGTGATGAAGATGATCCTCCCACATCCGGCTGTAAATAAGAACATCGTCAGAAAATACCAAAATAAATGACATAAGTGCGGTCTACAGATATCGTTCATGGATGCCTAAAAATTTGACCGTCCGTTGCATAGAATGAACGTCATGACCAAATATTCGTAGTGGCTGTTGTGAGTCTGAAATGATGATTTGTGAACATCTTCAGGGTGTAGCTGAATCTGATGATAGCCCAGGCAAAGATCAAGCTTGGTAAAGAAGGTGGTGCCAAAGAGTTCATTAAGCATGATAGTCGGTGCAGAATCTCCAAGATCCATCTTTCATTTTTACCAACAAGACTGGCGATGAAAATAGGCTCGTTCTATCTCGAATTAATCCTGATTGAAACATCTCACTAACCTATCTTTAGATCTCATTCTTTTGGAAATGCATAGAACGATACGGTGCAACGTTAACTAGTCGTCCTTCATCTTTTTATCAATTGTGATGACTAAAAGAACGAGACGACGGTAAAGTCGAAGGTACCTCCATAACTTTCTTGAATTCTTGAAGTAGGTTGCCTATCTCTGTCGGCCACTCTTCTTGAATTCCCTCCATTGGCCTTCCAACTCCCGATATAGAAAATAATTCTGCTTCGGCCCGCCACTAGTGAAGTAAAACATTTATCCAAACAACAGATGGGACGGAAACCGCTGGCCTCCTACAAAAACTTCCATAGTCATGTGCTTGTAAGTAGAAATAATCGATCCAAGATCCGCTAACCGTTGAACCCCCAAAATGACATCCAATTTGGTAATGGGTAAAGAATATAGTGAAGTAATAAACTTGTATCCTTGAATATTAAGCTTGACCCCATCATATCGAATCCGACACCACATACGATCTCCGCTAGCCACCTTAACTTTTAACGACGTGATTGACGTAAGAACCAACTGTAAACATCTCGTAACTTGTTCGTTAACAAAATTATGGCTCGGTATGTTGCCCACCAGAACGCTAATAGTCTGATTACATATCATTGCCTCCATTCACATAGTCTGTTTCCCTACATCCCCAACTATAGCATTCAGAGAGATTTCTTGCTCTGGCTCATTTGATTCACTTTCTTGACCGATCTTTTCCTCTTCTTGGTCATTCTTTCCATCCCCACCCATCACATTGATCAACATTGCTTGAGCTGATTGACATCGATGGTAGGGAACAAACTTTTTGTCACAAATAAGGCAAAGATTTTGAACCCGCCTCTACTTTATTTCCTCAAACGAATGGCGCTTAATTGTACCGGATGGAGACGATTTTGTCAATAAACTGATCCCCAAACTTTCAACCCGCCTAAGAATGTTCCCATCAATGCTTCAGTTGACCACCCTTTTGCTTGGTTAGACAATATCTTGAAATCACATAGATAATCATCGAAAGATCCTTCATGGTGAATCTTGGATAAAGACTCGTCAACATTCTCTAAACTGGTTGGTCCGAATCTTTTGGCAGGTATTTCTCAAACACCTTCCAAGTGACCTCTTTTCTGATTATTACCCACGTACCATTGCCATCACCGATTAGCATCTCCCTCCAAATGGAACGAAGCCAACTGAACCTTTCACCATCCTTGAATCTCTTGGATCGAAAAATATTGTCATGCCCAGTCTAACCATACCAATAAATCCACGCCGGAAAATTTTAGAAAATCCATTTTGAGACGCGGCATTCACTTCTTCTACTTCTTAGAATGACCACTTCTCGACGTGTTGCTATTTTCATTTGAAGACATCTCAATCGTTGGATTCTTGACGTTTCTTGCCGAAGAAACCAATTGGGCATCCGAAGAAGAACTCTCCGACTCCTACGTGTCATATGGTTTCTTGCCTTTCTTTTTTACAACGTTATCTCGAGCTAGGCTAACAAGTTGTCGAATGGATTCTTAGTTTGATATCGATAACTCAATGAGAGCACTAAGACTCTCACGAATCTGGCCTACTCCCCCATCAATCTAGCTGAGTTGTTCGTAGTTCGTCATGCCATAGCGTTGGCTTTGATACCAATTGATGAAACTCGATTGATCGATATTCAAATTCTTAACTCATGGTGTTAGGAGACACTATTCTTAACTCACGGTATTAAGATATGTAAGGGATTTTCTCAGAAAATACTTCATTAACCATTCACCAAACAATAGCATTGCATTATATTGCAGGCTAAACAAAATATCTACTACACAAGCACCAACCGAAAATTACGTCAACCAATCACCAACTAGTTGAAAACTACCATAACCTCCCCAAACAACCTAACTATGGACTAACTACTAATTAACCACATAGTCTTTATTCGCACGTTACTATACTTGACTCGATTATCGTGCCGAAGCATATCATTACCATCTAATCCATCAAAAACTCTATATCAAATTACAGGAGCATAGACGAGAAGAGTGTATACATATGATTAAAAAATCCAATGAAAAAAATCAAGTTTGACCGTGTACATTTTCTACATTTCAAATGGTCCATCATGCATGACCAAAAAGACTCTATTAAAACTAATATCTCATTCTAAACTCTTAATGAAACAAGCAGAGGTCTAAAACTCACACAAACTCACAAAATCAGATATGATATACAAAGTAAAACTCACTGTGCAATACATGGGGCATGAAGCCTAGCCCTAGAAAATTAGAAATGAAGCCAGTTCCCTAGGGTTTGACAGAAGACTAGCATAGCTTTAATTGAGAGGGGTTCACCTCTAGACAAAGCTCACGCAGCCCACGCCACCTATAGAATCGCCTTTCAAAATAGAGAGAATCGCCTATAGTGACAGAGATAGCTGAGAGAGAAGTAGCTAAGAGAGAGAGGGAGATCTGAACAGAGAGACCTTAGAGCTAGAGATGATGTAATGTCGAAGAGAGAAAGGTGAGAGTCCTACATTGTTGATGTTGGTCGGATGTTAAACACCATTTCCACGGACCAGTTTTCTGAGAAAATTTTAGGTGTGATTCATTGTGTAAAAGATCTTTCAGAGATTTGAATTCTCCTCTGCAAGTAATCAAAATTGACTATTGATTTGTAAAAATTGACATTAGCATGAATGAAAAATTATCACCAAAAGTGAGCTAAATAATAATGGATAAATAAGTGGTAAAATCACACATTAGAAATGGGGAAAAAGATGAAGTGGTATATATAGAGATGCTATGATCAAGGTTGGTAACTTGATAATCATAGAGACTTTCTCTTGCATGCAGGGGTTTAGGTTTTAATGGCTAAAATCAAAAGTGTTATACATACTTATAATGACGTCTCACTCAAGAACATCTATTACAAGATAAGTTTTTTAATAACAGGCTTTAGTGATAATTATTGAAAGCCTTAACCTTTACCAAATTTCATCCCCGTGAAGGCAAAGGTAAAAGAGACTTGAGATTCAGTTGAACAATTATTTTTTTCTTTTCTTGCGGCACAACTTCTCCTTCAAGCCAAATATAGTTCCAGAAGCGTTTGTCACCATCATCGTTGTTGTTCATAGTGACCTTCAGCGTGTCACACTCAGACTGGATCTTCTTCGTATTCATTAAATCGACATTAATGGGTTAGGGCTCAAAGATGGTTACGAGTGCGGGGGTGTTTGATTGACTATGTTTGATCACATCCGAGCTACGACGGTCCTCTTTGCATTTTAGCCCACTCCATCACTCTCCCTCAAACTCTCTTAACAGCTAGCACTATCAAAATCAACTTCAACTCAGCTTCAGTAAGGTAATTGGCATATCAACTTTTTTTATTCATGTTCTTCAATCTTTCACCCTCATTAGGTCTTGGTGTGTGGGTTCACCTTTAGTGGTTTCTGAACAGGTAAAAAATACCCACTACCACATGGACAAGGAGGGCCAACCAAAAGGATCATGGAAAGTGACAAAAATGTAGAAATGGGAGAGAATACTAATGTCATGAGATACCTGTAAAAAATGAAGAGTGGATAGACGCATACCGAGAAAGGGAAAGAGCACCAGAACGGAAAAAGCTAACTGGCCAACGAGAAAAGATTGACGAAGGACCCACACCTCTTGAACGCGAAAATGAACCTGAGACTCGAAGAACTACCTTGAACGGGCAACGCACTCGCTGAATTATGCAAGAAAGGGAAGAGAAGGATTAGAAGAAGAACATGAACGGATGAAAAGGATCTGGAATAAGAATCAAGTGGCAATGATTGATTAGGTAGCTGAATAACTTGGACGAGACAAGATGGTAGGCCACCAAGTGGCTACGACTGACTGGCTCGAACTATAAGAATTCATCAAGTGACTGTGACTAATTGGCGGTTGAATGAGACAGATGGAAATGATAAGTAAGGAAGGGAAAGAAAACCAAACCTGACAAAAAGATCCCCACAAATGAATGTGATCTCTAGGGGAAGGATAATCATTCCCTTCCCTTTAATTATTATTCTGATCAACTCATGTAAATTAGGAAGCCTATATAAGGCTAGTGTATTAAATGAAACACAGACATTCATTACAACTCAAACGAATACAACTTAGATCATTTACCCCTTACACACACACACACACACTCTAATTAATACTCATATAAATCAACCATTATCAATACTTTTCCCTTTGATCCATGATTAGCAGAAAGACCATTTACATTTTGGTGCTTTCGTTGAGAACTTAGAGAAAAGTTCAAGAGGCCCACCCTACAAGACTATAAGCATGCGTAGAATCATATCCAACGCAGCTCTAAATGAGGGAAATAGAACCAAAAATGAAGATGACCACGTAGATCAACAAACCCCACCAACAGAAATGCTACTGACAATCCTGAACGAGATGCATGAGATGGAACGAAGAAACGCTGAAGTAATACGTAACGTATGGCAGAATGTGCAAGATCATATCAACACACTACAATAGGAACTTGCAAAAACGCAAGGAGAGGTCACTCAATGGGTGAATGATGATGAACGGGAAAATAGCAATGAATAGGAAGCCCATTCTCGGGGCAACCATCGAGATGGAGACAAAAGAGACCATGAGAACAATATAGTCGCAGAACCTCGTGAAAGAGGCTCACGAGAGGCTTGATAATCTCGAATCATGTGAAAGGAAGCAATAGAAGAACTGTTAGAATAAAAGATTATGGAAATGAGGAATCTCGAGAATATGGAAAAACCGACCTCGAATCTCTTATCCGGACACCTTTAAGCCTAGAAGTCCTAACAGTGCCCGTACCCAAAAATTTGTTGCTCCCAGATTCAAATGCTACGAAGAAAAACTGATCATGTAGACCATCTTCGATGATTCAGACAAGACATGGTGCTATACCAACACGATGACAAGTTATTGTGCAGAATGTTCCCCACTAATCTAAAAGGGACGGCTTTGAAGTGGTATCACTCCTTGGTAATGCACTCGATCGCGAGCTTCACTGTCATGTTCTTTATTTTCATAGAGCAATACTTTACTTACCGTACGGTAATGGAAAACTCGAAACACCTGATGACAATCTCTACCAAGTAATAGGAGTCCTTGCAAGAGTACATTTATTGCTTCAAAGATGAGATGGCCAAGGTTAAGAACTATGATGATCGGTTCGCTAGATTGGCCTTTCGACGAGGTCTGGACGTAGAGTCACCCTTTTTTTAGGATCTTTTCATAGTGAAATCCTTTTTTATGGTGGAAGTTTTTCAATGGGTGCATGCATACATCACTCTGGAGGAAGAAGAGAGGAGTATGTAGAGAATGGCTGAATGGAAGAAAGAGAAATTGCAGAAACAGGAAAGAGGTGTAAGACCCGAAAGGAGGAAGCATGATGAAATGGAAAGAGAAGATGAGAAGAATATCAAGTGAGAAAGAATCACGTACCCAAGAAGGGATCTTGATAGAGTCCACCTAAAAGACAAAGTCTACATACCGTTGACCATTCCGGTCAACCAGATACTAAAGGCTATCAAAGAGAAACCTTGGCTGAAAAGACCAGTGCCGCTCACCAAGGAACCAAGCTGCAGTGATAAAGACAAGTATTGTTCCTACCACATGAGCAAGTGGCATTACACACGGGACTTCTTTCATCTTAAAGATTATATTGAAAAACTGATCAAGGAAGGGTACATTAGTCAATTCGTAAAGAAAGATGAACAGAAATAGGAGGCTGAGATAAACAGTCATGGGGAAGATGAGCGAGACAAGGGAAAGCAACCCCTCCGTATCATTGACACGGTTATAGCACTAACTGGGTAAGAAGGAACAATGAAAAAGGAAACGAAGATATACTGCAAGCAGCCAATGTTAGAAAAACATCAGCAAAAACACTCATACGTCAATGGAAATTTGTCGTTGGTGTTCGACGATTTAGATCTGAAGCACCACGGGCACCATAACGATGCCCTTGTCATCTCAATTCAAGTTGAAAACTGCCAATTGAGGAGAGTCCTAGTAGATGATAGGAGTGCAATGAACATCCTATACCGAGCAACTGTGGAGAAGATGTCCATGGGAGATCAAAATTTACAAGGCACTTAGAAGTCATTGATTGGTTTCAATGGAGCCATCAGCTACTCGGAAGGAGCTCCGACTCTCCCAGTGAACGCAGACCTGTTTAACTATATGACCGAGATCATGGTGCTGGGAATGATGTCCCCGTACAACGTGATCCTGAGGAGGACCTGGATCCACAAGATGAAGGATGTACCCTCAACGTTTTACCAAGTGTTGAAGTACCTGTCACTAGAGGGAGTGAAAATAAGAAGAGATGACCAGGTCGCAGCTCGCATCTATTCAGTGAACACTTTAAAATCTGCTAGAAAAAAGCCTACGGAGAAGGCTGAAGGAAAAAGACCCACAGATTTATAGCAATCATAGGAATACGGGCAAGATGGCTCGAAGTATGAGGTGGGAGAGGAAACATAGCTCATTTTTTTTAAAAAGGGACCCAAAAGATGACCTACATTGACACCTATCTCGAGGAAAATGAGAAGAGGAAGTCGGTGAAATTTCTAAAGGAAAACGGAGTTGTATTTGCTACAAAGACACAAGAGATGTCCGACTTTCTTGAAGAGATCGTCTGCCATAGGTTAAACACAGATTCCACCGTAAAACTTGTTAAACAAAAGAAGAGAAGCTTTGCCTTTAAACAAAATCAAGCGATCAAAGAAAAGGTCGAGAAGCTCTTGGCAGTCGATTTTATCAGGGAAGTAAACTACCCTGAATGTCTAGTTAACGTGGTAATGGTACAGAAGAAGAACGAAAAGTGGAGGATCTGCATGGACTTAACTGACCTAAACAAGGTATGCCCAAAGATGAATACCTATTGTCAATGATACATCAAATAGTAAACGCCACTTCATGGATGCTTACTCAGGCTATAATCAGGTGAAAATGTTCCAACCTGATCTGGAAAAAACTTCTTTCATTACTAAGTATGACATCTATTGATATAAAGTCATGCCCTTTGGTCTAAAGAATGCAGGTGCAACTTATCAAAGGCTTGTGAACAAAGTCTTCAGCCAGCAGATCGGGAATAATATGAAAGTCTATGTTGATGACATGTTGGTAAAAATTAAGAAGTGGGAAGACCACATTCAGGACCTTGAAGAAGCATTTTCTGTTCTAAGGAGAAATTCCATGAAGCTGAACCTAGAAAAGTGCACTTTTATAGTAGCGGTCGAAAAGTTTCTTGGGTGCCTGGTTACACAACGGGGAGTCAAAGTAAACCCAAACTAGGTAAAGGAAATCATAGAAATGAAGTCCCTGTGAAACCTCAAAGAAATCCAAGAGTTAACGAGAAGATTAGCCGCTTTGAACAGGTTCATCTCCAGGTCAATGGACATATGCAAGCCTTTCTTTGAGATGTTATAGAAAAAATCCATGAGCGGCTGGAATGAAGAGTGTGAAGAAGCCTTTATGGACTACCTAAAAACTCCCCCTTACTCTCCAAACCTACTCCTAGTCAGCAGCTTCTGTTATACATAACCATTTCAACGGGAGCAGTCAACGTAGTACTCATCAAAGAAGAATGGGAGAAATAGAAACCTATATACTTCATGAGCAAAAGCATTGTAGCGACAGAAACAAGATATAAATGAATGGAGAAACTTGTACTGGCAATATTAATTGTAGCAGGGAAGTTAAGGCTTTATTCCAGGCCCACATCATCAAGGTATTGATGGTTTCGCCAGTTAAAAGCCTTCTGCACTCAACAGAGGCAAGCAGGAGAATATCAAAGTGGTCAATTGAGCTGAGCCAGTATGACATCAGTTACGAACCCCGAACTTCAATAAAGGGGAAAGTATTAGAAGAGTTCGTGGTAGACTTCACTAAAGGGAAAGTCAAAAAGGAACCCCGTCAAACAGAGGAAGAAGGAACATGGAAACTCTTTGTTGATGGTGCATAAAATAGTTGGAGCACTCCATCTCCTTCAGATTCAATGCTTCAAATAATGAAGCAGGATATGAAGCAATGATTGTGAAATTCTTTGCTACGGGAATATAGGTAACCGATGTAAAAATATTTTATGAGTCCATGCTAATTGTGAAATAGGTCACGGAGGGATACATAGCCAAAGATAAATAGATGATGAACTACTTACAATGAGCAAAAGATCTCCTCGGTACGCTAAAAATTTTTGAGATCCAATAGATCCTCAGAACAGAAAACAAGCAAGTAGATGCATTGAAGAATATGGCATCTTCACTACGCTTCCCCTACAAAAGGAATGTCCCCAAGGAAATTCTGAAGGAGTCAATCATCTTGCTCCCATGGAATAACCTGGTTGATGTAGAAGTTGAACGGGAACCTAGTTGGCAGGATGACATAGTCCGCTTCCTTGAAAAAGGAACGCTTCTTAAAGACAAACTACTTGCCAAGAAGGTGCAACAACGGGTTTTTAGGTACACGATGATTAATGGGGTATTATATAAGAAAATTTTTATAGGACCAGACCCGAAGTGTCTATGGGAAAATGAGGCCTAGTATGTGTTAGCAGAAATTCATGAGGGCTAATGTGGAAACCACATTGGGGGCAGATCACTAGCCCATAAGGTTATGAATGAAGGATAATACTATCCCTGAATGCATAAGGATTCCAAAAGTATGTGAAAAGGTGCAACAAGTGTTAGCGTTTCACGCCCATAAAAAAAATGGCCTCTAGAGAACTCAAAATTGTGGCTAGTCTTTGGCGCTCATGCAGTGGGCCCTAGACATTGTTAGGCGACTCCCAAGGGCACTTGACCAGAAGCATTTTTTATTGGTAGCAACAGATTATTTTACTAAGTGGATCAAGGCTGAAGCCTTTGCCAGAATTCGTGAAAGAGAAGTAAAGGGGTTCCTATAGAAAAACCGTTGTGCATGTGTGGGATCCCCCAGATCTTGGTATCTGGAAATGGACTTCAGTTAAATGAGAACTTAGTAAGAACATTTTGTGAAGATTTGAAGATCAAAAACTGCTTCTCCATGACTTACTACCCACAAGGGAATAGGCAAGCAGAAAGATCAAACTGGGTGATACTTGATAACTTGAAGAAACGACTAGATCCCACTAAAGGGGAATGGGTGGAATAGCTACCCTCAGTTTTGTGGACATATAGAACAAGTCCTAGAGAGACAATGGTAAAAACCACATTCGCACTAGCATACCGAGCAGAAGCAGTTGTTCCGGTGGAAATTTGAAGCCCCACTATAAAATCTGAGCTAAGTGAACAACAGAACGAAGAGCACCTAAGAAACAGCCATGATGAACTAGAAGAAAGCTAGAAGCGGCCCTAATCATAATAGTCCATTACAATCAGAGAAGGAGGTCTTATTTCTAGAAGAAAGTAAGGAAGCGGGAATTCTAAACGAGAGATCTGGTCCTCAAAAAAATCTTCCAGGCGGAAGTGAAGCTCGGGCCAATATGGGAATGACCATATGTCATCAGCAAAATAGGAGGAACCGGCTATTACCACCTAAAAATGGGAGAAGGATGGAACTGTAGAAACCATGGAACGCTTTTCATCTAAAGAAATGTATAAGGAATGTAAAAACTCATTATAGTGAAACACCTTTCCCGTGATTTTTTCCCACAAGGATTTTTCACGTAAAAATATTGCTACCAATCTTCTCTCCTCAACTGAATCACTACTAGATAGAAATAAGTGCCAAAAGGTTTTTGGGATGGGAAGTATATAAGTCCTACACCCAAAAACAATTAAGGACATAAAACGTCCTTGGGGGGGTAGTTCATAAGTCAAACTCCCGAAAGAAACTAGGGGCATGAAAAATCCTTGAGACGGGCATCCATAAGTCCTACTCTCGAAAGGAAAAATAACTAAAAGAGGAAAACCCATAGAAATAGACGACTCAAACGTGCCCGTTTCATCACAACAGGAATAAAAGAAACTGCAACAAATAGAAGAACGTACCCATTACATTGTAAATGAGGAGGGAGTTCTAGCCTCAACATATGGAAAGTAAAAATGGCCAAAACAAGTAAGCATACTCTTGCCTGAGCATTCCTTGTAAAATTTTCTAAGTGATTAAGGAAAAAAAGGGAAACTAGTTACAAGAAAAAACTTTTAAAGGAAAAAAGGGCATGAAGAAAACGGGTAACCAAAAAAACCCTTTATACATTCTAAAGTTTCTTTTGGTCTAGAGTATCGCTCACAAAATTTTTATTGTATTAGAGAAGAGGAAATCTTTAAGAAAAGAAAATTTTCATTTAGTGTTCGAGAAAAGGGAATTAGCTTTCAAGAGTTTTGTTAGGGAAATCTATTCTTGTAGTTGGGAATGACATGAAAAGTTACTGCTATTGAGAATAGAAGGAAAAAGATAGAACTTGCTGCAAAAAGTTCATTTCATTTAATATGTGGAAAATTACAAAATGACTCAGTCAAAGAAAATGAAAAGTACAAGAAAATGAAAAATGCAAGGAAAAGAAAAATTACGAGAAATAGGAAAAAACTATATCTCCACCTCTCCCTCGGGAGTGGCATCAGCAAGCGCCCCAGAAGAGGTTATGAGAACAACCTCGTAAGATGGGTCAGCGTTTGAAGCAGGAAGCTTAGTCTGAGGGTCAGCAGGCTCCTCAAGAAGTGAGACAAGTGATATACGGGGAGGCTTGTCAATCTTTGCGTTG
The DNA here is from genome assembly GCA_003255025.1 of Datisca glomerata. Lineage (NCBI taxonomy): Eukaryota > Viridiplantae > Streptophyta > Magnoliopsida > Cucurbitales > Datiscaceae > Datisca > Datisca glomerata. The sequence continues at coordinate 2,668,243 of QANY01002375.1, forward strand.
TGGTAGCCTACCGTGTAAGCCATTTGTTCGTATTCATCGACCATGGCCTGGTACTCAACCTCGAGTCCAGCCTCTCATTCGCGTGACTTAGCCAAAACTTTATTGGCCTCAACCAACTTTGCCTCAATAAAAGTCAGGTTCTCCCCAATTATCTCAGCAATCTTCTCTACATCCATCAGAGACTCCTCGAGCTTTTCCTATTTAGTTTTGGTAGCATCGAGCTTAGTAGTCAAACGGGCAACAACCTATTGAAGATCGGCTTCCACCTACTTAAGCCTTGGTGATCTCCATCACCTTCCATTTCTAACTAGCCATCTCTTCCTTAGTGGAGTGAATGTCCTCCTAAAGCCCGTTGTGATGGGTCACAGCCTGTTCAAAAAATGTTAGTAAATAAATTGATAAGGAAATTGCACATAAAAACTAAGGATATAAAGAAACGGAAGGAAACGGAAATACCAGCATCCGAGTGTGACTCAGGTTAATGACCTTATCGTAGATGGATATCTGGCAAAGTGTAGGAGCCTCCATGTCAGACATGATCCCCTTCATGATCACGTGTGAAGAACGGGGTTTATTTAGGAAGCTGACATCAGCGGGAAGTGGTGGAGCCACAGGGCATTGCTGCCATTTCTAGATGCCCATCTCGTCAGATAGACGTTAGGAACTAGAGGAATGAGGGGTTGACGTCTTAGCAGGTGGGGGAGGGGGTGTGACAATCCTCTCCCGAACAGGAGAAGCCTTAGTAGCGAGGGCAGGGAGATCGGTCACGACAGAGGAGGGGGGATAACATTGGAAGTGGGAATGGGGGGAAGTGATATCACTTGAGACGCCGCCTGACGAACTGGCATCCCCCATTTTCTGGCGTTTGTTCTTGTTAGGCGTCCTCCACAAGTTGCTTTATAGGCACTTCAACATTTAGAGCTCTTCTCGAGCAAAGCGGAACAAGGCTTCATCCTCAGCATCTTTTCGCCTCGCTTCCCGTTCTCTCTCATCCTCATCCTCTTCCTCTCGTTCAAATTTTAAGGTGTCGGAGGAACTAGACGGTTCAGCACGATGGAAGTAATGAGAATGGGAATGGCCCAGGGGATGTCCTGAATTGATGACGAGGGAACAATGGTCTCCACTATAGGAACTGGAGTAATAGCAACTTCAATATCCCTCCGCAGATCAAGTAAATCCTTATGATCCTATTCTAGCCATTTAGGGTAGGACATTTTCAAAAGGATTGATTACTTTCATCCCTAGACATTACTCTGGACAAAATATATTTTTGTACGAGTCAAAATCACTTAAGGTAGGACACCTAATAGTGGGTATTTGGTCATGGATACGCAAAAAACATTGCTTGACGTTTTAATAAAACGTTCAATTATTTTGTAAAGAAGTGTATTGATGGTATCATACATTGTTTCCTAATCTTCTTCAATAATTGAGGTTCCCTCAGCATCAATCATTTTTGTTGAAAGGATGGCACTTTTGGATTCTTCGATGAGATACTTTTCCCCCCAAGAATGAAGTATTCATGTGAATCCTATAACTAAAATCTGTATTACCTCATTGTGAGGCAAATTATGTGTGGTAATATAATTGTTGGCTACCATAGTCATGTGCTGTAACTTGTTGAGGACTTCATGTTCTGAAAGACCATCAATATTTCATTCATATAATTTTTCTGCAGAAATAGAAAATTGATTAATTAAAGATGATTAAGTAATTTGGATGTCTAGAGTAATAGGCTTTTAATGCCACTTCCTTTATAATTTGTTAATTTCTAAATTTTTAAATGTTTCTTCAAAATTGTGAATGTTTGAAGAATTGTGAATTGTGGATGATTCATAGGTGGAATCTGACCTATGACTTTCTGATTTAAAACTATTGTCTTGGTTAATTACCTTAACAGAAGAGGATGACTCAGTAGTTTTATTATTCAATTCTTGAAGCATTTTATCAATCTTTTTATTGATGGGAACAATATTCAAAGTAGTTTTTCTGAAATATTTATTAAAGGAGTTTCTTTCAAAGATTTATTAGGTTTAGGTTCATGAAGATCATCAACCTTATTCTCAATTTTATCTAGTTGTTTTTCTATAGATATTAAACTTTGATTAGTGTAATTGAGTCGTTCAACTACTTTGGGTTCTTCATCCTTTGAAATCTTAAAAGGAAAAGCAATGATTAAAGAATTTTTATTATGAATTATAATTTTCTCAGCACAATGATGGTTGGCACACACCACACTGAAATTTTCCTTAACCCATTTGGTATTGAAAATTACTTTAATATTCTTTTCATAAATATCCTCGATATAATCAAGGAAAAATATATCAACTTTAAATTCTTGCATGAACGTCTTCCATTCAGCAATGATGATTTTTCTTTGATTTGTATCATATGTATTTCTGAACCTATTACGTCTTTTGAGATTGACTGTGTCATTCATGTGTTGGGTTAGACCCTCCCAATCAGACTTGTATGGCTTAAGGTGCCTAAATTCAAAACTAAGAGTTGAGGATTGACATGAGGTAATGCACCTTGGAAATCAGATTCAATTGGTGATTCAGTTTCGTCAGATTGTTTAGTCTTATTGTCAAAGATTGGCTGGCTGACTTGAGAATTTGTGGCTATGCCTTTATGTTTAAATTTTTTTTATTTTAATTCCTTTTCTAATTGTTGAATCCTAAGATATTGATTATTGTTAACAGATGATCTAGAAAATGAATTTCTAAGAGTACTAGACTAGCTAAATTCCATAATTTGAGGATTAGAACTGTTGGTAATTAATTTTAATAATATCATCCATGTACTGCTAGATATAATCAACATCTTCAATTGGGCATTGAATTCGAGTGAGTTGGCTTTCATTGGTTAAAAGCCAATTTGTAGGTAAAGTTATATTAGACCAACTAATAGGTTTAGGAACTCCAATATTGGCATTACTTTGACTAGATTAAATCAACAGGGTTTGACCTTTTGGACTCCTATTGATGGCTTACAAATTCATTTTGGTTTTGGTTACTTTGTAATGTATTCTAAAAGTCAAAGCTAGGGGTTGGGCACCTTCAAGGATTTGGTAACCGCTAGTTTTGATGTTCAAAGTCAAGGATTTAAGAATGTGTGGATCTATTAAACTAATTGACAAATCTAGAAAACAATTGAAAAGGATGGACCATTAAAAAGTGAGGATTCAATTAATCCTAAAATGCTATCATTAAAATTTGTAAATTTTGCATCTCGTAAGGCTAACAAGATAGAGGTATTAATGCCTATCCTTGTGAGTGGTTTAAATCCAATCTGGACTAAACCACCGTCATTGAACATGAAAGGATCATAGTCAAGCTCTTGGGGTCAGTGACTAGAGACAGCTTTACCAAGTGGAATAGTTGCCTAGTTAGATATTTTGTGGGTAAAACAGCACATGTACATCTAATGAAAAGACTAATCTTGCAATTCTGGAAAAATAGAGGATTGGTTGATGTTATAGTAAGTAAGGGCCTCTTTTATTTTCATTTCCAGTCTATTAAGGAGTTTGAGATCATCCTAGATGATAGACCTTGGCACCTATTTGGCAAACCTTTACTTTTAAAACCATGGCAACTTAACCTAGTTTTTTCTAAAGAAAGACTTGACTCCTTTCCAATCTAGATCAAGCTTTAGAATGTGCTATTGGAGTTATGGTCAGAGGAGGCATTTAGTCATATAACTAGTGCACTAGGGAAGCCTCTTTACACTGACCCATCCACAGCCAAAGAAGTGAAAAAGACTATGCAAGAGTCTGTGTAGAGATCAATGTCCAAACAAATATGGTTGAACACTTCGAAGTTGACTTGGGCATTGAGAATTGGGAACCCATTTTTGTAGATGTGGCATATGAGGGGCTCCCCAAAAAATGCCTCAAGTGTTCTATCTTTGGCCATGATTGTGACTATATTCCCCCAACCAAACATAAATCCACCCCTTCATCCCCATCACACTATCATCCTTCTCCCCTTACCCTAACCCTTTCCCCCTCTCCTCCTGACCATTTACCCATACCTTAATATATCTCTGACTCCCTCACTACCATTTCTCCCCATCCACTACCCAACCCCCTACCCTTGAGCTTCCTTGGACTGTGGTTACCTCTAAAAAGTCTAAGAGGAGAAGGTATGTACCTGAGAGTGGAAGTCTTTATCCCTCTCTTGAGTTGACCCCTATGCCTAACCTAGAAAAGGGAGATATTATGTCCCTACCACAAATTGAGCCTCCCCAGGTTAAGCATAGTAAACCTTCTCATGTAGTTTTGAGCATTAATCCTCTCAATGGAATAGAAACAGATTTGATTCCCCAAAATTTAGGAACCTCTCCATGCACTCCTGTTAGCTCAGGCCAAAGGAAAAAAAGAAAAAAAGGGAATAGAGATCTTACCCCTCATCCAGTCAAGTTGGGTAAGACGTTGGTGAAGATTTGTAGGGGTCCCATCACCTAAACATGTTAATATAGCAATATGGAATGTGAGGGGACTTAATGGTTCCCTCAAATAGGCATATGTGAGGAAGCTTTGCAAGGACTTCAACCTATTTGTTTGCTCAGTGATTGAAACCAAGGTAAAAGATGCTAGTTTTATTGATATTGCTTCTAATATCTTTCTCAATTGGGACTTTGTAGCTAACTACTCCTCTGCTCCAAGGGGAAGAATCTGGATTGCTTGGGATAGAACACATATCATCAACCTAGCAGTTCTAAACTCCACTAATCAAGCCATTTTCTGTAAGGTTACTATCTTGAGTCATAATTCTTCATGTTTTGATAGCTTCATTTATGTTTCAAATTCTAGAGTGTCCAGGATAGATTTATGGGCATCCCTAAAAAATGTTAAGGCATCTTGCTCACCCTCACTGCGGCTCATGTTGGGTGATTTTAATGTCATTAGAAGCCCTTTTATGAAAAAGTGATGGTATTGAGGGGTACACTAAAGGAATGAATGATCTTAATCAATGCATTTACAACCTTGAAAGTAGAGGATTTGGCCTATTCAAGGTTCCAATTTACTTGGACTAATAATCGTAAGGATGGGACTTTCATCATGTGCAAGCTGGATAGAGATCTTGGAACTTTATGTTCACTAGGTTAACTCATTCCCTGATGTCAAATGCCATTTTATCCCACCTGGCATCGTAGACCATAGTCCAATCAAACTTCAAATGGATTCAAATCAGCATAAGCCTATGATAACGTTTCAATTATTTAACTTTTGGTTTGAAAGAGAGAGGCTTTGGCAAGTTGCAAAACTAGCATGGAACACTAAGGTCCTTGGAACATCAATGTTTCAAGTCAGTAAAAAGCTTAAAGCTGTTAAGATAGCCTTAAAGCAATTCAATCAGTAGTTTTATAGTGACATACCCTCAAGAACCAAGTTGGCCAGAGCACATCTTGAGCAATTACAATGAAATTTGGTCATGGATCCTACAAATTTCCTTCTCCTAGCCCAAGAAAGATTAGCTAGAAAGGAGTTTATTCAGCTTAGGCATGCTAAAGAAAGCTTCTCTAAACAAAAATCGAGAGTCCAATGGCTCAACTTGGGGGACCAGAACTCATCATTCTTTTTTCAAAGAATGAAGAAAAACAAGTTCAAAGCCATAATTTCTCACTTGGTGCACCTAGGATCCATTGTTTCCTCTCATGATGACATTAATAACCTTATCCTACAATACTACACTGACTTGCTGGGATCGATCACCCAACCCAGAGCTTAGCCCTAACTGGAATATCCTAGAAATAGCTCTTCCCAAAAAACTCAATATCTCCCAAGCCTCATTCTTGCCATAACCTATCACTAAGGAGAAGATCAAGAATACTATTTTTAGCATGGGAAGTATAAAGCAACTGGCCCTGATGGATTCCCTTCTAGTTTCTTCAAAAGAGCATGGCACATTCTTGGCAGGGATGTTACCTTAGCTATCCTGGAATTCTTCCAATCCAGTCAACTCTTGAAGGAGGTAAATTCCACTGGTATCATATTAATCCCTAAGGTCCCTAACCCTTCCTTGGTTGTTGATTTCAGACCTATTCCATGTTATATTTGTATCTACAAACGCATTACCAAAATTTTGGGCACTGGTAGAGATATCAAATTATTGACAGAACCATGGCACCCCTTAGGTATTTTTCTAACCTCTTTTGGTCAGAGAACTTTATATCATACTGGTTGGCTTTTGGAATCCAAAGTTAGTGATATAATCCACAATGGATAATGGTCATGTCCCACCACAAGGATGTTTCAAAATGGACAATGGTTAGAATTTAGGAATACCAACTTACCTCCACCTCAAACCTCATTCACATATTCTTGGACTTGGAGTGCAAGCCCAGGTGTCTCATTCTCACCAGATCATACATATAGAGCCTTGGCACATGAGAGGGAAAAAGTAAGATGGGCTGGTTAATTTGGTTCAAATTTCACATCCCTAGATGTAGTTTTATCTCTTGGTTGGCTATCCTCAACAAGTTGGCCACCAAAGATAATATTGCACATTGGAATCATTCCTCAGTATATAATTCGCTGGATTGTACCTTTTGTGTAGGCCACGTTGAAACCAATGCTCATCTGTTCATCAAATGTATTTATGCTAAATCAGTGTGGAGAACCTTAACGGGGATATATGAAGTGACGTGTAGGGCACCAAAGTGCACTCAACTGATATCTTGGTTACTAGTGTGGAGTAAGGGTAAATCCTTGAGAGCATACCTAATCAGAGTTATCTACTATTCCTTTATGTATTACATTTAGAAGGAAAGAAACTCTAGGGTGTTTGGAGGTAAGACTAGAGACAAAACAATAATCATCAGGCTTAGTTCAGATAATGTAATAGGCAGGTTCTTTCATGCTAAGGGCTTTAAAGAGGACTCCATCAACATCAAGATGGTTGAACAATAGGACCTGGCGTCCCACACCCTGATTGGACTTAAATTTTGTAAACCCAATTTATAAGGCCCCCCCCACCCACCCACCCACCCACCCACTTACTTACAAACCCAATCTCCATTATTTGGATTTTGTTAGTGCAAGCCTATTCTATAAATTATCGACTGTTATATTGGGTTTTCATGTTTCTTTTGTGTTACTTCCTTGTAAGCTTGGGTCATGTACTATTAAGGGCCTTTGCATTTTAACAGTTCAAGTTTGTCATTAATCTATCTGCATGCAGATGGATAACCAACCCAATTATTGATCTTAGTGACCTTAGTGTTCAATTTTGTAAGGTCCTGATTATAAGGCCTCTCTTAGAGATAGACAGTGCTTGAACATTTGGTTCTTGACTAAGCTGTCCTTTTTGGAGTTGACTCTGGGTTGATCTAGGATTTAGGAAATACGCTACTTTACTTGTAAATCTCTCTCCCTGGGATATGCCCCTTGTATTTATGTAAGTATCTTTTGGTTAAATATATTTTCATTTGTAACAAATAAATTGCATTAGGGGAAAGTAATTGACATGTTTCATGCTCTTTCCCAAGAGCATATATTTTTTCAATTATTTTTACATGATGCTGAGACTTGAAGGAAATAACAGACCATGTTAATTTATAAATTTTTTACTTGGTATTTTGGGTATATTCCATACCCTATAATCTACTTGATCATCTCCTAAATATTCAAAATGTTCTTCATTAATTATTTCTGGTATTGTATTTATTTTAGACTTATTACTACTAGAAGAATTACTTCTAAATAATCTACTCATTGCTCAAAATAATTAAATTATTCTTATGATTGAAAATTTCATAATGTATTTTGATTCTCAAACCTGCTATGACTTATATAATTAAATAGATTAATTAAGATAACATTAAATAACCTACTAGCCACTTGGGCAGTGAATTGTAGTGGGTTGGATTTTCCTTGATTATATCGAGGATATTTATCAAAAAAATATTAAAGTAATTTCTAAGACCAAATGGGTTAAGGAAGACTCTAATGTGGTGTCTACTAGCCATCCTCCACTTGAGAAAATTAATTGCGTATAATTTAAGTAATTAAAAGACTATGTATTATTGAACCAACAATTCAAACAAAGGCAAATAGTAAAATTGTTATTTGAAGTATGATTCAAAATTACAAGTATTGAAGAAAAATAATTTGCAACGATTAATTATTGCTCTCACTCACCAATTAATGTTGAAGAAAATAAGAAAGATTACAAAAGAGGAGGAAGAAAGATTGTTTTGTTTTCAAAACAATTTTTTCTCTCAAAATTGTTAACAGTGAAAATAAGATCTGAGAAACAAATGGGAGAGGGCAACCTATTTATAGGAGAGAGTAGAGTTCATCGGGAACCCATCACTTACATGCATTATTCCTTTTTACTGAAGTAAAAATATTTTACATTATAACTTTTGACTAAGAATAGTAGAAAGGACAAATAGTTACTAAATATTTGACAACTAGTACAATTATTACAAAAAAAAAACAAAATGAAAAGATTCGTTGATAATTGTAATCTTGGACTTTGTGTCTTCATTATTGTTCTATCATGATTGTTGTTTTTGGAAAGTCATTGTAACTAGTATTGTATGTTGGAGTCCTTGATAACTGCTATATTGAATTTTTGTGCTTTGATTGTTGATTTAGGAGAAGTCATTATTGATTTCTTGAAGATCACTATGACCGTTACATTATTCTGGAAAGTCATTATGATATTATTTTTCAAATCTCTTGATTTCTCAATTATTCCACCAATGGCATTTTACCAAAACTTTTATTTATTCATCTTTTCTGAGATTAGTACTGTCAAATGGGTCTTGTGCGTCTTGGAAGGCATTGTAAGCCCATTGTGCTAGGACATGACCATGTAATTTATTTTTATCTTTCAATTGTTGAGGGAAAGTTTTGGATGATTGGTTTTCTAGATATTTGATTTTATTGGGTGATTTGACTCTACGGATCATTCTGAGTCAGAATTGTTATTGTCTTCTAGGAGAATAAGCATTTTATGGATTATTTCTTGCTTCAATTTGAATTTTAATTTTGTGACCTTGGATTTTCCCATTGAAAAGGATTTTGATTCAGGTTTGGATTCTTTGGATGAACTAGATGATTTGGTTTGTGGATCTGGATTAATAGGCTCATTAATTTTAATGGAGCCTGAGGAGAGGGATTGGCCAATTTCAAGTGAGGGTGGATATTGGAAAATTCATGATTGATAAAGGTAATTATTTTTTGGGTATTGAATTTATCCCACCATTTAACATAGTATTGGTTAGTCAGCAATAGAATTATTAACGCCTTGAATGAATTCATTGTCAAAATAAAAAAAAAATGCTTAGAATGGAGTGCCATCGAGCAAAAGTATGTTTGAAAATAATATCTTTAACATTTTTTTTCCAAAACATGCTTTGCAGATTTATAACTAATTTTCAAGAGAAATTTTTTATCCAGTAGGTCATTTTGAAATTTTTGTATACATAAGACAATAGATAAAATTTCTTTCTTGATTGTACTGTAATTTATTTGTGATTGAGTCTAAATTCCAGATGTGAATCTAACAATTTACTCTGGAGATTCTGAAGAACTTCTGTGTAATAAGATACCTCCATATCCAAGTTCAGAGGCATCACTTTGAACAATTTAAAAGAATTATTAGTAGGGATGCCAAGATAAAGAAATGTCTTAACATGAGTTTTAATTTTCTTAATTAAATTGGTATGGATAGTTGTCCATGGAGGGGGATTTTTCTTAAGCCTTTTAAAAAGAGACTTGCAATCAATTCTCAAGTTGTTGTAAAAATCATATATGTAATTCAATGATCCTAAAAATCTTTGTAATTAAGTTTTGTCGAGGATCTCATCAGTAAATTTATCAGCAAATTGTATGACTTGATCAATTGGTTTGATAATGGAATGATATATTTCAAATCCTAAAAATCTAATCTTAGATTGAAATAATTTAATTTTACTTGCTGAGACAACTAAACCATTTTGTTTTATAATCCTAGCAAACAACTCAAGGTCTTTCCAATGTTTTTCTATTAATCTAGAGAAAATGAGAACATAATTAATGTAAACAATTGATAAATCAGTAAATTGATTAAACATTTCATTCACTATATTCTGGAATTCACTTTGAGCATTTCTAATACCAAAAGTCATTACATTCCGCTTATAATAGCCAAATGGAGTTACAAATGCAGTTTTACATTTTTCATTTTCATTTATCCGTATTTTCCAGAATCCATATTTCATGTTAAACTTAAAGAATACAACATCATCTCCAAGTCTATTAATTAAGTCCATTTTTATTTGGTATTGGATATCTTATCCATTCTAAAACATTATTAAGGGACTTGTAATTAATTACTAATCGAGGGACTCCTCGTTCAATTTCACTGGCTTTTTGGACGTAAAAAGTCGAGAAAACCAAGGAGATTTGCTCTTTCTAATAATATGTTTATTGAGCAATTCTGCAATTTCCTTCTTATAGAACTCAAACTCAGAATTCATCTGAATTGGTCGTGCATTTGTTGGGATACACTTTTCAACAAATCCCTTAATGTAAGGTAGACTAATACTATCGTGCTTCCTATGCCAGAAAGCATTGGGAATGTCATCACAGAATTCTTTATAAATTTTTTGTTCAAATATTTTAATTTATTTTTAAGAGCGGCATTTTGAAGCTGCTCTTCAATTCTTTTGTATTGTATTTCATCTTGGAGAAAACATATTATTTTCGTTACAAGAAATAAATTTATAGTTTTAAAAATAGAATTTTTTTTAAGTTTTCAATTTCTCATTAAGAGAAAAAAAAAGAAGAATTTGACAGTTTTATCCATGAGATAAGTAATTGTCTCATCATACTCTTTGGTAAAATGATACAACAAATAAATGAATGGTAAACCCAAAATAATTTTATATGTCATATTTTTTACTATGAAAAATGATATTTTAAAATATATATTGTCTTGAAAAATATGAATTTTGGGGATTTTATAAGTGATATGAACTTCAGTTCCATTGGCAGAGGACAAAGATTTTTTTATCTTTTTGAAGTACTTGTTAGGAACGAATCATTCCTGTATACAATTTAAATAAGCTTCTGAGTTAGTAAGAGTCATTGAAGTGAAATCAAAATCTTAGATTATTATTCTGACCATTATATGCCAATTTTGTATTTTGATATGATTAAGGATTTTGATGAAGTTATCATCATCTTGATTGTTGACAATAGATTCTCAAACCTCATTATTAGAAATTGAGGATTTACTAGGTTCTCCTAATTCACTGGATTCATGATTTTTAATTAAATTCTCTATTTTTAAAAGATTTAATTCTTTCGTTATTTATGTGTTTGAATTTTTTAATTATTTTATTTTAATTTTAATATTTTTCATTTCCTTTTGAAGTTCCTGTAAAGTAACTTCCTTTTCTTTTCCTTTTAACTTTTTTGAATTTTTCAAGAGTTTGTGAAATCCTTACAGTATTATTATTAGACTTAGTATTTTCTTTCTTTTGAATTACTTTCCTGAGTCTTTCAAGGTATTCTTATTTTAATTAAGATTTTTTAATTTTACTAATTAAATCTAACAAGATATTTTCTTGTTCTTCATTTTTATTTAAAACATTAATAATTTTCTGACAACAACTATCCATGCACACCATAGAGATGTTAGGAGAATCATTGTCAAAACTTGAAGAGTTTGATTCGTCAGATTCAAGAGATTCAAATTCTCCTAAATCTTCATTACTACTTTCATAGTAATCTATTAATTCAATAATTCTAAACAATTCTTGTTTATCTTCTTCAGAGATTTTTAATTGATTAATTTTATTGTTTACTTGGCAAGTGTTGGAAAAATGACCATTCTGGCCACATTTAAAACACTTAATTTTACTCTTATAACAAATTTTTTATTAAATTTTCTTCTTGAATAATTTTTATTCTTAGAGAAGTATTTTTTAAATTTGTATTTTTATGTTTGTGGCATTTTTTCCTATATGGTTTTTAATTCCTTTTTGGATTAAGATGAGAATTTTTGCTAGTCTTTTGGGAATGAGCAATAGCAGGTAAACCATATTGCTCATAGAAATTTTCTAATTCATATTTAGCAGTTTTATTTTCCTTTTTAATTTGTTTATTATATTTCATGTCTATACACATTCTTAGAACTTCATTTTGTATTGTTGTGATAATTATGTTGTAGGTGAGACTATTATAGTCCATATTTCCTAGGTCATCACTAAAGACTATTCTAATTTTATGGGCAAATAAATTTGGTAAGCCATTTATGAATTTTTCTTTCCAAAAGGGTTGATTACTATTATCTCAAGACATTACTCTGGACAAAATTATATTTTTGTACCAGTCAAAATCATATAGGGTAGGACACCTAAGATTGGTTATTTGGTCATGGATACGCAAAGTAACATTACTTGGCGTTCCAATGAAATGTTCAATTATTGTGTAAAGACGTGTATTGATGGTATCATGCATTGTTTCTTGATCTTCTTCAATAATTGGGATTCCCTCAGCATCAATCTTTATTGCTGAAAGGATGACATTTTTGGATTCTTTAATAAGATGTTTTTCCCACCAAGAATGAAGTATTCATGTGAATCCTATAACTAAAATCTTTATTACCTCATTATGAGGTAAATTATGTGTGGTAATATAAATGTTCGCTACCATAGCCATGTGGTGTAATTTGTTGAGGACTTCCTGTTCTGAAGGACGATCAATATTCCATTCATATAATTTTTGCAAAAACAAAAAATTGATAACTAAAGATGATTCAATAATTTGGATGTCTGGAGGAATAGGCTTTTTATGCCACTTCCTTTCTAATTTCTTAATTTTTAAATCTTTAAATGTTTCTTCAATATTGTGAATGTTTGAAGATTCAAGAATTGTGAATGATTCATTGGTGAAATCTGACATATGGCTTTTTGATTCAGAACTACTGTCTTCGTTAATTACCTTAACAGAAGAGGATGACTCAACAATTTTATTCTTCAATTCTTGAAGCATTTTATCAATCTTTTTATTCAAAGAAATAAGTAAGGAACAATGACAACAATAAACCAGCTATAAAGGTGGTGAATAATAATAATTACGTTGATATTGAAATATTAAACAGTAAAATACCCTACTAGGTTTTATTCTGATACCAAAAGAGGCGAAATTGCATATAATTTATGTATTAAAGACAGGGTATTATAGAAGCAAGAATTCAAACAACAACAAACAGTAAAATTGCTATTGAAGTAAGATTAAAACTTACAAGTATTGAAGAAAAATTAATTTGTAATGATTAATTAGTGCTCCCGCTTACTAATTAATGTTGAGAAAAAAGAAGAAGAAGAGATTACAAAAAAAGAGGAAGAAGAATGCTTTGTTTCCAAAACAAGTTTTCTCTCAAAATTGTTAAAAGTGAAAAACCAGTTCTGAGGAACAAATGGGAGAAGGCAGCTTATTTATAGGCAAGAAAAGTGAAGTTCACCAGGAACTCATCACTTACCTGCACTATTATCTTTTACAAAAGAAACAATATTTTTACATTTCTACTTTTGACTAATTAAAGTTAAAGGACAAATAACTGCCTAATTATTTGACAACTAGTACAATAATTACAGAAAAACATATTACAAAGATTCCTTGATAATTGTGATCTTGGACTTTGTGTTTACATTATTGCTTTGCCATGATTGTTGTCTTCTAAAAAGTCATTGTGACTATTTACTGTATATTGGAGTCCTTAATAATTGCTATCTTGGATTCTTGTGGTTTGATTGTTGATTTTTTGGGGAAGTCACAATTGTTCATCTTTATGGTTATCATGAGTGTTTGCATTGTGCTGGAAAGTCATCAAGATATATCTTCAAATTGATTGATTCTTTGATTTTAACATTGGCATTTTTCCAAAGGTAGATTATTTTTATTTTTCATCTTTCCTGATATTATTGTCATCAAACGGGTCTTGAGAGTCTTAAAATGCATTATTGGCCCATTGTCATAGAACGCGACCTTGTAATTTTTTCTTATCCTTCAATTGGTGAAGGAAGGCTTTCGATGATTGGCCTTTCTCGATATTTGGTTTAATTGGGTGATTTGACTCTACGGATGATTTAGAGTAAGAATTCCTATTATCTTCTAGGAAGAGAAACATTTTTTGGATTGATTCTTGTTTTAATTTAGGCTTTGTGGCATTTGATTTTCTCTTTGAAGACGGTTTGGGTTTGAGTTTGGATTCTTTGGATTAATTTGGACTGGATGGTTTAATTTGTGGATTTTGGTTAATGGGCTCGTTAATTTTTAGTGGAGCCTAGGTAAAAGGGTTTACCAATTTTAGGCTAGGATGGATATTTGCAAATTCATGATTGATGGAGGTAATTATTTTTTGGGTATTAAATTTATCCCACCATTTTACATAATATTGTTTGGTGAGGATTCCATCTTCAATTGAGTATTATCACTTTAGGATCCAATGTATTTTGTATTTGTTTGAATAACAAAGTATTTATGAAAAGGAGGCCTCAATTGGTGAGAGCTTGTAAATCTTTAAAAACAAATTAGAAATTTTTTTAAATCAATTGTAAAAAGTTCCAAGACAAGAGCATGAATGGGCCATCATCATAAGAACCAATTGAAAAATTAGTTTTGAAATTTTTTTCAAAATTTAAAACCATGAGTGGAAAAAACACTATTTTGATGCAGGAAAAATCACTATCATATTTGAAAGTATTTTGCAAGTTGAAGGATAGACTTTCCAATCCTCCATGGTTATGATTCTGAAAATGTAGAAGGAATGATAAAGGATCTTTCATTCAGCACTTTTGATTGGGTTAATATTTATGGATTTTGTTTTTAAGAGAATCTTTCTGTAGAAACTGAGATTTGTTGAGGACTTCCTGTTCAGGTAATGTAACTGTTGGCTACCACTGCCATCTGCTTTAATCTGTTGAGAACTTCATGTTCTGAAAGCCCATCAATATTTCACTCATATAATCTTTCTGCAGAAACAGAAAATTGATTAACTAAAGAAGATTCAGTAATTTGAATATCTGGAGGAAAAGACTTTTTATGCGACTTCCTTTCTAGTTTATTATTTTCTAAATTTTTAATTTTTTTCTTCAATATTGTGGATGTTTGATGATTCATGGACTGTGAATTATTCATAGGTGGATTCTGACATATGCCTTCCTGATTCAGAACTACTGTATTAGTTAATTATCTTGACAAAAGAAGATGACTCAATAGACTTATTCGTTAATTCTTGAAGCATTTTATCAATCGTTTTATTTAGGGGAACAATATTTAAAGCATTTTTATCTGAAATATTTTTTAAATGAGTTTCTTTCGAAGATTCATTAGGTTTAGGTTCATGCATATCATCCATCTTATTTTTAATTTTATCTAATTATATTCCTATTTTTATTAAACTTTGATTTGCGTAATTGAGCTGTTTAACTACTTTTTAGTGGGTTCTCCATCTTTTGAAATCTTAAAAGGAGAAGCAGTGATTTATGAATTTTTATGATTAACTATAATTTTTTCAGGTGGGCAATGGATGGCAGACACCACATTGGAGTCTTCTTCGACCCATTTGGTCTTGAAAATTACTTTAATATTCTTTTCATAAATATAATCAAGGAAAAATATATCAACTCTAAATTCTTGTATGAACGTCTTCCATTCAGTAAGGATGATTTTTCTTTAATCCATATTATATGTCTCTCTGAACCTATTACGTCTATTTAGATTAGCTTGGTCATTCATGTGTTAGGTTAGACCCTCTCAATCAGGCTTGTATTCTTTGTTTAATGTGCCTAAATTCAAAATTAAGAGTTGGGATTGAAAAGAGGTAAGGCTGCTTGGAAATCAGATTCAGTTGGTGATTCAGCTTCGTCAAATTATTCAGTCTTATTGTCAAAGATTGGTTGACTGACTTGAGAATTTGAGGGGAATGCCTTTAAATTTAAAAATTTTTAGTTCTTGTTCTAATTGTTGAATCCTATGATCTTGATCATTATTAACATATGATCAAAAAAATGAATTTTTAGGAGTACTAGACTGGCTAAATTCTCTAATTTGAGGATTAGAACTAGAAATTTGAAAATTAATTTTAATAGTACCGTCTGTATACTGCTGGATATAATCAACATCTTCAATTGAGTGTTAAATTAGAGTGGGTTGACTTTCATTGGTTAAAATTCAATTTTTACGCAAAGTAATATCAGACCACCTAATGATTTTAGGGGCTCAAATATTAGCATTACTTTGGCTAGATTGAATCAACATGGTTTGATTTTTTAGACTTTTATTGATGGCTTGAAAATTCATATTAGTTTTGGTTACTTTGTAATGCATTCTAATAATCAAAGCTAGTGGTTGGGCACCTTCAAGAATTTGGTAACAACTAGTTTTGATATTCAAAGTCAAGAATTTAAGAATGTATGGGTCTGTTAAACTAACAGACAAATTTGAAAAATAATCAAAATGGATTGGACCATTACAAAGTGATGATTCAATTAATCCTAAAATGATATCATTAAAATTTATAAATCTTGCATCTCGCAAGGCTAACAAGGTAGAGGTATTTAGGCCACTCCTTGTGAGTGGTTTAACTCCAATCTGAACTAAACCAAAGTGAAGCAAATTATATCATTCTTCAATGTGATGTTTAATTACATTAGGGGAAAGTAATTGACATGTTTCATGCTCTTTCCTAAGAGCATATATTTTTCAATTATTTTTATATGATGTTGATACTTGAAGGAAGTAACAGACCATGTTGGTTAATAAATTTCTTTACTAGGGATTTTGGGCATATTTCATACCTTATGATCTACTTGATCATCTACTAAATATTTAAAATATTCTTCATCAATTATGTCTGATACTGTATTTATTGTAGAGTTATTACTACTAGAAGAATTACTTCTGAATAATCTACTCATTGCTCAAAATAACTAAATTATTCTTATGATTGAAAATTTCATCATGTATTTTGATTCTCAAACTTGCTATGACTTCTACAACTTCCTATGAAGTCGACTCTTCTCTCATTTACCTCTACAACTACCCTACCATCGAGATTTACGTATCTAAGAGGTCTTATTGGAGTGCATGTAACAGACCAAATAGAAACTGATACGTCAGATTCACATATTAGAAAAACAAGGATTACAAAAAAATAATCAATTATAAAAATATCCACTTCGACGGAGAGTGAGACTAAATAAAAATAATTATTCAAAGAAGAAAGTAAGAAACAATGGCAATAATAAACCAGCCATAAAGGCGGTGAAGAACAATAATTATGCAGATATTGAAATATAAAATAGTTGTCTTACCAGGTTTGGCTGTGATACCAAAAGAGGCGGGATTGCATATAATTTATGTATTAAAACCTGGATATTAAGGCTTTTGTCCTTGTGACCAGGGACAAAGTGGAAATCTAGAAGGAAATGAGATTTTTCTATTTCAGCAAAATCTTTCAAATAAGCAAATGAGGGCTCAATATGAAAGAGATTTTTGTTGGGGGTTTTCTAAAATATGTGGATCAAAAGGTTTAGCAATTGAGAATGGGTCAAATTGGTTGACCAGAACTGATTGATAATTGAGTCTGATGGACCCAAGTATTGTTAATTGGGTTTATTTAGGAGTAGAATAATCCCTTTTTAATTTGGGCCTTAAGGGCCAATCGTAGAGTCGAAGACTCCCGTTTGATTACAACTTTTGAGGCCTAGGGCCTATACCCCATCTTGACGACCCTGCAAAAATCATGAGTAAGAAAATCATGAATTGAATTATTAATGCCTTGAATTAATATATATATCCAATAGTCGGGGCTAACTAACCTATAACTAGCATGTCTGTCAACAATTTAAATGGATCAACGGTCCTAACGCAATCCCTGCAACACGGACCTTACCAAAACGCGACTTGAGTGACGTCCCACTAGTTATAAGTTAAATGCTCCTACAATCAGTACGGATCTACAAATATTAAAGGGCATATTAACATTTATATTAATTTTAAATTGCTAGACACATGGTCTCATAAACCTACTGTTTTAGTGGTAGTGGCCTTTCGGCTAATACAGAATTAATATTTATATACAATTAGAAATTTAAAAACTTACAATAAGAAGAAAGTAGGAGATATGTAGAAAGAGGAGCGTGAGATGTGCAGGAAGAGCAGGAGATGTGTAGGAAGATGAAGAGCTATTCCAAATCTTCAAATATTATTATTGTTGAGAAAGAGAGAGAGTACATAATTTTTAGAGAAATTTTAAAAGCTAATGTTCAAGGTAGTCCTCGATCTGCCTTTAACAACGAGTGAGGCTTCCCTTTTATAATTAAAAAATTAGAAAAGATAAGGTGGAGACAGCTAGAGCTATTCGTCATTATCTTCTTTGCTGTTGGTGGGAATCTACTTTTTCAGTATGTGCCGACGCTTTACTATTGGAAATCTATTTTTATAAAGTAGATTTTTTTGTATGTGCCGATGATGTGCTGTTGTAGATAATGGAAATATACTTTTGGGTAGTGGGCGAAACAGATAAGGTTTTCCCTTTTCCCTTTTATTGTGTTCGATCTTTTCTAATATCATGCTGGTGAGAGAATCCCAAAAATCTGTAAAAGTGGGATCGGATTATTCTAGTAGTTCTTGGCTTTCTCCAGCTAAGATAATGAATTCATTCTCATCTTGATCAGATTATGTTTTGCTGCTTATAGATTTCATAGAAGCATCTTCCTGGGATATGGACTGGAGAAATTACTCTTTCATGAAGTTCATAGTTTTTATAATTAATTCACTTTCCGTTAATCCAGGGAATTTTGTTTTTAATTCAATTTGGACAGTAATAAATGGATTTTCTGTTGGGGGAGGAAGAGCCTTTGGAATGAAATCAAAATAGGCCTGGGTATGAGTTTTGATGGCTTTAATGAGTTCCTGTAAATTGGGGATTCATCCCTTTGTCCCACCATTTGGTATAAAACACTCTCTTTAACCAATGGATTTTGTTCTGGTTATCATATTGTAAATCCCATTTCCAGATTCAAGGGATATTGAATCAGATGATAAACGGACTATTGATTTAGTAAAAAAGATGTTCTTGTTGACTGGTAAAAGAGAATAGGCTACCTACCAATCTTTGAATACTGTTTGGACTACTTCTGGTAGAGTTACTAAAGTGATGCCGAATTTGTCCCACCTAACGAGGAACAAGTTATGGAGCTCATTTTTTAAAACCTCGGGGCAGATACGGATAAACCAAATGTGGTTATATACGGGATTCTGATAGTAAAACACATAGGTAAAGGAATCAATATAATCCTAATAACTATATTTGGTTTCATTGTTACGGAGATACAGACTTCTGGTAGTATGCGGATGTAAGTCCCATTGACTGATGGGCATAATATTACGGATAGTAGCCTTGTCGTAGGTAAAAGGGTTATTATTTATGTTAGGATCATGGAGAGTATGTTTGTTCTTCGTAGCTGTTGTTCCAAGAACAATGGCTTTGTAGATATATCTTTACTGGTCAAAGTGAGTGGGAAATTGTTGAGTAGATAGATATCTCTTTCTAATTTCCCATGAATCTGACATTCAATTCTCATCTACTATTTGAATAAAGATAATGGTGTCTTCTGTTACACAGTTAAATGTATACTTTTCGGGAAGCATAAGGATATCCCTAGCAGTTTGGCTAGATGAAGCTTCCTATTTAGTGTTCAGGCTAAGAAATTTTGTTGAGTAAAAATTACCTTTTCCTCGGCCTATTTGGCCTCGACCGCAGCCTCTACTGGTCATGAAACCTATAAATATTCACAGGGTTAGGAAGTCTGGTAAAGAATTCTCTTCACTTTTTTATATTCAATGTCAAACTCAAATACTGATAAAATTCTTTGCCAAGAAACATATAACTGCTTAGAACAAGATTATGTACATCTTTCTTGAATATCTGTTTAGCAGCAGAGCAATCAACTCTAAGTAAAAACTGCAGATTAGAAGATCATCCTGAAATTCTAAAATACATTTAACAATAGATAAACATTCCTATTTAATAGTTGGATGGTTAAGGACTGGTCCTTTCCATATTCCAGATTTGAACTTGAGGAGTTCTTCTTTCTGAATGTTGGGATTAAATTACTTAAGTACCTCACCATATCCCTGGTCAGAAGCATCGGTTTCAACGATATTTTTCCAGTGAGGGTTAGGTAAAAATAAACAAAATAAATGCTTAATTTTTTATTTTATCTTTTGTACTGTAGAAGTATGAGCTGTTGTCCAAGGTGCAGGATTCTTTTTAAGCCTAGTGTAAAGGAGGGAAGCATCTTGGGATAATTACGAATAATAGTCTCTAAATATGATTAAGACTCCCTAAAATTCTTTGTACTTGAGTTTTGTCTGTAATTTCATCGGGAAATTGAGAAGCAAACTCTATACTTCGGTTAAGAGGAATAATAGTTCCATTAGAAATATCATGTCCTACAAATCTAACTGTTTTCTGGAAAAGTTTCATTTTAGAAGCAGAAATAACTAATCCATTTCTGATAATGACATTTTGAATATATTCAAATGCTTAATATTCCGATCTATAGATGATGAAAATATTAAAACATCACAAATATAATAGATGATAAATTTTGTATAAGGATTAAAGATATCATTCACGATATGCTAAAATTATGATGGGTCATTCTTAATGCAAAATGGTAAAACATTCCATTCATAATGACCCAATGGTACCGTAAAAGCAGTTTTATATCTGTCCTGCTCAATAATCTGAATTCATCAAAATCTTGATTTAAGATCAAATTTAGAAAATACTATAGAATCATGCAGTATATCTAGAAGATCTTTTTATTAGGGATGGAATACGTAATCCATCTTAAGACATCATTAATAGGTTTATAGTTAATAACCAATCTAGGGGCACCTCTTTCAATTTCTGTGGATTTATTAACATAAAAGGCAATACAGCTCCAATGAGGTTGACTTGGTCTAATTAAGTTCTTCTGTAGAAGAGATTCTATTTCAGATTTGCAAAGATCTAAATATTCCTTCTTCATTTGGCTAGGCCTAGATTTTGTAGGAATGTTTTTCTCATCAAAGTCGGAATTGTATGGAAGATAAATGATATGCTTTTTCTATTCCAAAAGGCATCAGGAAGATCACTACATATCTCTGTTTGAAATTCCTATAAAATAATTTTAACTTTATTCTGTATAGAGGGTTGTTGAATTCTTTTAAAAATTTGAATTTCTTTTTGAATAAATTTTATTTATTTTTCTTTATTTTGGACTAGATTTCTTATTTGATCTAGCTCTTTAGTATAGGGTGCTGTTATAAATTCAAAGGTTATTTTTCTATTATTAATATGAGAATGTATATCAGAAGTATCAATTGCAGTAATAGGCTATATTAAACATAAAAAGGTGTGCCTAAAATAATACTCTGAGTCATGTTGTTAATTAAAACAAATGTAGTAGGTAGGTAAATACCTTGATTACAGATAAGAACTTCAGGTAATTTATATTGAATACACATAGAATTACCACTGGCACTAGTTAGTGATTGGGTAGTTTTCTGAAAGTATTTAGTTGTAATTAATCCTTCATGAATGCAATCCATGTCAGCGTCACTATAAACTAGGGCGATGGCATCTTTGATCATAAAATCTCATTTTACAATAAAAGTAATTTTGATATTTCATTTCTGGAAAGTGGCTTTATTCATTAACATTAGGTATTGATTATCATCTTGAGGTGGAGAAGAAGATTCTGGTTTTTCTTCAAGATTCTTGCCCTTAGAAGAAAGTTGTTGCTTAATATTAGAAAGGTCCTGAAAAATAACATGATTAGCAACTTTTAATTGTTTTATCGTAGCTTTTAAGATATTAACTTCCATCTTTAAATCTTGAAGTGTAACTTGTTTCTCAATGGTAGAAGTATTCTGAAGGCGTTTCATAATCTCTCTCATACTGTATTTTTCTGTAGGAAGAACTTCTATCGTAGTATATATCTTATAACATGTTTCTAAAAATTTTAATTTCTTCTTAGGATCAGTTATCTGGTCCGCGGCTGCAAGCATGGATTTATGAGTGTCTATTAAGACATTTATACTAGGTTGGACAAGATCAAGACCATTCATCTCGACAATGGCTTTCCAATAATTGACTTCGGTTATCATGTTACAGGTTTTGGATGAACAACAAGGTTTAGGATTATCAGAGGAAGATTCAGTTTCAGAGGAATAAATTTCAACTAAATCATTCTCTGAATTATATTCAGAAGTACTATCATCATTAGGGAGATAGTTTAAAATCTGCTGTTGAGTCTCCTCATCTAAGGACATCTCATTAAGCTTTTGTTTCAGTTTAGATTTACATTTACTGGCGTAATGTCCTGTTGTACCACACTTGTAGCATTTAATTTGGGATTTACCTTTTTTATTATAAAATTTTCTTTTACTAGTTTGTCTTTTGGGTTTTTCCCGATAACCTTGTTTAGGTATTTTTCTATGAGGTTTATGGGGGTTTGGACCTCTGGATTTAGAAGGATACTGGATCTTTGTGTCATAAGCGAATTGATCATAAAATTCTCCTAACTCTTTTCTCTTAGCTAAATTTTAGTGTTTCATTAACTGTTGAAGCTTCAAATAATTGCATAAGGATAAACCTTATGTAATGACTACAGCTATGAGGTGACCATAAGAACACTGGTTGTAAGGGATATCCATCTGATTATCCCTATCCCTAAGTTTTTTTCTGACATTTTCGGCAAAAAGACTTGGAGGTCCAACAATGAACTTAGCCTTATAATGTTCACTGTTAGCGTCAAGCCTTTGCATGACTTTTATGAAGAATACATCTTTATACCACCTAAAACGGGTTAAAGATGGACATCTAAGATTCCATAAGAGTTCTCTATTCCTGTCAGTATTTATTATTCATGGTCCAACAAAATGGTGTAGAATGGCTTGTTATAAAGAATACATATTTATAACAAGCATCTTCGGTTTTGGTTTTAGTTCGGGTAATAGGGTTAGTCTCAATCTTAAAGGCATTAAGAATTTCAGTTCTCTGATTATCAGTGAGACAGTTATCCCACCATCCTTTAAGAATGTCGTTAAAACTATTGACTAAAAATCTATAGATTTGATGGTCTGTGTTATCATTCTGTTTACAAACTGAAGCATACATTATCATATGATGTTTTCAAAGATTTGATATTCAGATAAGCCATTAATATTCCATTCATAGATGGTTTTTTCATGGTAATATTTTTGGGTATGAAGAAAAACTTCTTCGTAAAGGATATCCTAGGGAGTAGGTCTCAAATAATAGTATCTACCTGGTCCGGTTAAGGCCATACAAGCGATAGGTCTCTGAGAATAAGAAAGTTTATTAATACTTTCTTGAAAATTATTCTGAAATCTTAATATTTTTGGGAGAGAGTAATCTTCTCTCTCTTCTTTTTCAAGAGGAGGTGATGAATTATCCTAGTTCATCATATTGATTTGTCCTGATGACTCTGGTTGACTAACCTTTAAATCTCTTATTTTCTCAATCAGAGTAGTCATAAATTCCTCATCTTTTTTACTTTATTTCATCTTAAAGTTACTAACTTCATGGGGTGGTTTTATGGTGACTGGTTGGAGCTCAACTGGTTTAGGTTGAATTTGACATTGATCTTGTATGTTCTCTATATGATCTTCTATTTTGGTTAACATTTTTCCTACAATTTGAATGAAAAGATTAGTATAATTATTATGTTTTTTTAAGGTAAAATATCTTTAATCTTTACACCATCCTGTTGGGTGGATTTTTTTGGAACCTCTACATAAGGATTGATTGTTAGAGGTTTAAGATTATCGTTTCCTGGAGCGAGCTCTAAGGATTGTGGAGGATGTATAAATTGAATAATCCTACCACTAGTAGTTATCCAGTCTCTTTGAATTCTGGTTAGCATATTTAATTATTGTTTATCATGAAGTTGCAGCTTGGGAGCAAAACTGCAATACCAATCAGGGAAAGATCTAATATACTGATTTATATATAAATGATAGAAATACTGGTTTTTTTAAGTTTCTAACCATTTTGGAGTATGGGACTGAATATACCATCTTCTAAAATCCAGATACTTATACTGCATAAAATCATGGTTAAGTTACTTTCTCAATTCACTATTAGGAAAAAAAAATCCATCAAATATCGAATTGCATATCACTGGTAGTTTGGCTATTAGGCCTATTGGTATCAGAGCCATGAATATTTTTGGGCATATTAATAATTATATTTCTTTTTAAATTATGCATACATGGTCATTATACAACATGTCTGAAATTAGCTTTACCTCTGTCACTACAGCAGCTAACACGGTAGCTTCATTCTCAGAATCAACTAAACTCATTGCCTATCAGGATGTTAGAGAAGTTTTGGATAAATGGATTATACCCAAAGTTAAACCTGAAACAATCTACAAATTTGAAAGTTTTGATTTTTCCAGTAGAAAAATAATTAAAACTTTTGAACATGTTATTCATTTACAAAATAATGATGATATAATTTATTTATTGAATATTCAGGATCTATATCTTTTATGCAAAAATATAAATATCTGCATATAGAACTTGTTCAGATAGCTTTAAAACATTTGACTTTACTTGGTCAAAACACCATTATCAAGTGTACCCTCTGAGATGGACGGTTTTCTAACTGGAAAGCCTCTCTCATGAGAGCTATAGAAACTAGCTTATCCCATGGTCTAGTTTATTTTAATATCTATCTGAATCTGAGTGTTGCTCTCTCTGACAGTAATTTATCTAAAATCTCAAAACATAGAGTTATATCTCATGGTTGTGAGTATTTACCAGGATCTTCTCCTTTCACTATATTATTCAGAATTCATCTTAAGGTTCGTTCTACCTTAAATCCTTATACCAGATGTGAGCAAGGACACACCGTCCTTATAGACACTAATCTTTCAGTAGTCAAGTAGTTATTCCTTTGATGATACCTTGGGAGTAGATTACTTTTTCATAAAGATGGCAAATCCCTAATGTTGTACCTACTAGATCCATCATTTAGCAATCCATTGAAGATGTTATCCAAACACAAGGAGGTAACGTCTATCTCCGATTCCAGAAACCTTTAACTAGAAGCTTTTCTAGTATCAACAACAGAAGCATGTATATATATATATATATAATTAATAAACCCAAACCCTAAAATATATTATATATATTTTGTAAATATATGTTTTCAATGTAATTATTCTTGTTGTTTTTAAGAATTTTTACATTGCAATTGAACTGATTACTTTGATTCTTACAGTTACACTGATTCAGTTCTTACGGTTACATCAATTTAATTTTTTCAATTACACTAATTCAGTTCAATTTAATATTTTAGATAATTAATAAATTCGATTCAATTAAAAAAATATTTTATTAACTAATCGAATTGAATCATGCACACTCATATCCTACCAACCTTTAAATCACTCTTGTTGGGTCTCATGTAGATGATCGAAAAATAAAATGATTCCGGTATTAATTACTGTTGAATCATTATTGTTCTGGGATATGCTTCATCTAAACCATAATTATAATCTTGAGGATTCTGTTCTGTCTGAAAAATCTGACATATGGTATTTGGCCTTCCTTCAAATGTCATTCGTCGAGATATGTTTTGTCTTTTCAAAGAGAATTATTATATAACGATAAAAACCTTGTTTGAGAAAACAACAAAAAAACAGCGGAGACCCATGAAGGACTGACTATCTTGACTGCATTGACATGGAATGTCTCATTCACACTTTTACAAATTATTGAACGAGAATCTAATTTAGGAGCAATACCAAAAAAAATGCATGCATGAGTGTGAGAGTTGAATTACTTCATCTTATTAATATAGATTTTGTGAGACGAATGCTCATAAATAAATGAAAGAGAATTGATAGTCATTCATATTATATAAATTTTCATTCTGACTTACTATGATGTAATATCAACCTTCATTTCTTTTTTGAAATGACTAACTTAAGGAGAAAAATATCATTTATAATCATGCATTGAATATTTCCATAGACAATATCCATGTATTAATAATTAAAAAAGAAACATAAATATTCGCATCAAACTTTACAACAAAATAAAAACACTAAAAATATAAAGAAGTTTGCAGGTTTCAAAGAAATAAGACACATGTAATATCATCATTCATGTATGACAAAATGCTTTAGGGCCATATTGCCCTAGTTATCGAGACGGCTTGTCTGTTTCTCTCATGTAGCAACTGTGTTTTGTTTGAGTGTTCCACTGATTTTCTGTTCTCCATCATTATGTTCCAATTTCACGTCCGACCATCCCAATTAAATTCCATGATTGTTGCAAATTACAGAAAATCCAAGAAACATTTGGTGAACATGTCTCTGTATTAACGATTAAATGACAATTTGGTACAACCAAGATTAAATATGTATAGCATATCTGATGGTTCAGGGGAACTAAAAACAGTCACAAGCACAAAACTTCATTCCAGTCAATTAGTAGAGTGAATAGTGATTGAGACATGAGGTTGATAATTGATACTCAGCACTAGTGCAAATCTGCACCAACCTTAGTTGCTGATACAAAGTAAAAGCCTGGCCAAAAAGAAAAAAGAGAACTCATCATGTCCAATTTACTACCATATGAAGTCTTTCTTCCAATTTACTTCATCGTTACTGAAATAGAATCCATTTTCTGTGACCAACCACGAGCATTTCCGTAGCGGGCCGCACCTATAAACGTCTCTTGGAACCTTAAATGCTTCAAAAGTCTTCCTCCTCTGATCCCATTTCATTGTGCAGGAAAAAAATGTTGAAGTCCAGTAATTGGTCCTGAGACTCCAACTAAAATCATCATGTTCTTGAAGGGCACGTCCACCAAGATCACTCTCTGCAGAAGCACACCAGATTACAAGCGGCAGAGATGAATTATTTGTGAAGCCATTGATTACACGAACATCATATTCAATCGCATGGAAGGGGTCATGTTGTAATATTAACATGAATAGAGCGAAGAATGAGACGCAGGAAAGAAACATCATGCCAATGAGAATCTTCATTTTGTGGAAGAAATGTTTTCTATCTCTATCTTAAAAGGTATAGAAATTTTTCTATACAGGGAATAAAATCTGTATGTAAGCTTTAATAAGGAACCTTGCTGATACTATCTATCTGTAAATGCATTAACCAAGATTTTGATGCCTAAAATATTATGATTAATTACAATTCACCCTCCTACGTGACACAACCTCAGATGGTATATCTAAATTCTTATTAATTAAACAATTAAATAAACAATATGAATGATTGTAACGACAAAAATATATTTTAACTAAATTTGACATAAGCAAAAAATTGACAATTAAAATAATATTAACAGTATAATTTATCTATGATCTGATTCAGATTAAGAAATAGAAGTCTTATATTACTATATATGATACTTCTGACAAAAAATTGTGACGAGATATATTATCAAATTCATATTTTATAGTATTATTGATATCACACAATTGGGAATAAATTTATTATATCCGATAAAGAAAAAAATGAAGAATTAGAAGATTAGTTAATAGATTAAATGAATCGCATACTACAAAAATTAAGAATTCAATGTATTTTAATTGTTTTTATTGATAACAATATATAAAACTTTAATGTTGATGTGCGACGGACGTATAAAAAAACAAGTTGTAAAAGGGGAAAACCCTATTTTTGACATGAAATATCAAAGTTTAATTTTGTTATTACTGAGACTTCAAATGATTTTACAAACGTAAAACATGTTATTTATCTTGATTGCACGATATGATTAGATTTGTTATATAATTGAGAAGAAATTATTTATTCGAAAAAGAAACGAGTCTTGTAGGATAAGTGATAGATAACTTACGCATCTTATCACATACTTTGGATTAAAGAGTAATTTCCATACAACAATTGGCTTTTAGCAACTAGGCTTTTGAATGAATCAAAGTGTTCAAAAACTTATAAGATGGCACAATAGCATATTAGAGATCAGGATTCTCTTCTACCATTGACAGACTCAATGATAGAGGAGATGTTTGATCTAATCATCCGTTCTGATTTAGACGGCGCATATCAAAGGCAAAAATATTTAAAAAGGTATAAAAAAAATTATTTTACCTGCTTACCTCCATCAACACCGTCAGATCAAAATAGACGACTCAGATGAAGACAACTACCTTCTGCCATTCAAAAGTGAATGACAAATGAGTTTTTTCCGTACATTGATGATCAGTCCAATCATTAGCTACTTTCCTTAGAGCCTTGACATGCTTTTGGCGTCTTAACTTATTCACTAGGCATAGGCACTCTTCCTAGTCTCCAAACTAAGGCTGCAAATCATCAGTTTTGAGGTACCAGCTTCAGGTGAAGTTATGAAGAGGGGGGGTCACATTACATAGACACTCTTCCAAATACTTGCCACGTGAGCAGTAATTCTGTCCACTTTATGAGTCTATCTGTTCAGGTGACAACCACCAAGAGAGGTGGCGGTCACATTATGACCGCCCCTCTCAATAATTTCTCCAACTTCAGTCTCCTGCCAAGAAAATTTCGGTCCTCAAGTATTTCCACTCAAACGAGTGCAAATTTTTATCATCTCGAGAATTGATATGCTGATTGGGTTCTTATCTCATTGGCTTGCAGTGCACTTTAAGTAAATAAGCTTGGTTGGAGGATGTGATTTAAATAAATACAAAAACTTATCTTCTACTTTTTTCACTAATCTAACAAAGTGGTATGCTTCAGTGACAACCATGGAATCAATCATTAACAATGTGGCCCCCAAAAAGATTCATTAAACTATATCAAATTGTTCGCACGCACTTCAGATAATTCTAGCACTCGACCTTGTCTAAATTTCTCACAAAACCATCCACCACTCTTATGTTCCGACCTCATAATTCCAAGGGAAAGGCAAAGAAATTATATTAAAAAAACCGTATCTTTATTGCTTGTTTTTTTCCTCTTGAAATACAATAAGGAAAATAAATGCACTTTTTATACTTCATCAGTTCCTGCCGTCTCTTTCTCATTCCTTCTAATTTTCCTCTTTATCTTCCTCTACACATTAATTTCTATTGTCCAAATATATCTCAGGTGTTTTCATGGAAATTTTTTAAGAATTTTTCTTGTCTGAGAGACCATTGAAATCAATACTCCTTTTGGAACTATTACCATATACTAATTAAAGTTGTCTAATAATAGAGCTTTTGGGGTGTTAATGTGATTGGCCTTTATATGGTAGTGAAAGGTCAGCAATGTACTGAAAGTGAAATTAAAAGTGACAAAAGTGAAACCCCAGATTTGTAAAGGAATATATGCTTTATTTTTACTCCAGGACAATTAGAAGACTAGTGGTGTATTTTGTTTATGAACTTTTTCCTTTGTTGGTTTCTATATAGCCAAAACTGAACTAGAACACGTAGAATTATATTCTATGTGATTGAAAGGTAAATAAGAGCAAATAACTATACCTGTAACTGCTGAATATAAAGAATTCCACTGAACAAGAAGCACATTCTCTTTCAAATTCATCAATAAGAGGCTTTAATTTTGTCTGTTCACTATGAATTTCAGCCTATCCAGCTCTGCAAAGCACAGAGTCGAGTGTGAAAGACACTACCAAGTACAAAGATCTCGTCAGTGAATATGACAGAAGAGGCATGGCAAGATCAATCAAGAGCATTAAAATTCATTAAGCATTCAGAGACGCTGTTGTAACTTCTTTATAATCTTGCTTTCCATCAATGGAATCATTCTTGTCCAAAGAGTAAAGCTTTCATTTGATGACAAATATCTTACAGTTTTACTTCAATTTATAAAAGCAATTTAGATAAAAGAAGCCATGGAAAGGAACTAGTCCATGTCCATGAAAATCAAACCTAGCTCATAGAAGACACTTACGTACGTTAATCTTCTGGTTACTACACAGTTTAGTTCAACCTCAGTTATAAAGGCGGCTCTAGATGACTTTCTCTTAGTGGACTAAAAGCACCAATTCTATCAGCACCAGCTAGGTCAAGTAAATGAGAAGCTTCTTCTTCAAGCCTAGAAAAATGAACCAAGAACTTGTTATGGAATTCTGTGGAGTCGAGATGATTTTGTGGCCACTGGGATAGACCATCGCCTATAACCTTCAAACTGCTCTTCAGTAATTCCACTCCTTCACTTATTCTATCAGGAAGTTTCCTTTTCTTGTTAGAATTGTCTTTGCCATCGACCTCCTTGCTTTCACACCTTAAAGAGTCTCTCCTTAAATTTGAATTCTTCTTAAACATTTCCTTCAATATCAGTCCTTCTCTTACAAGCTGATCAAGCTGCTCAGTGCTAGGAGTAACTGTAAGAAGCGCCACTTCCTTCTCGAGAAATACCCTAAAGTTAGCCATAAACCCCTCCTCATTTAGCTCATTTCCTGACGCTAAATCATAGGAAAGAGCTGCATTTTGTGGCACAAATCTCCATAGCTCATTGCAAGATGTACGCTGCGCAAAGTATCCAAAAGCTGTCAATGCCAGATGAACAAACGCCCAGTGCCTCTCTCTCAATAACATGTGATATAGCCCTCGAACTGCTGAGATTTTGGCATTATCATCTGTTTCTGCCATTTCCATGTGTGCAAGTCCTGCCATAAAATGAGCCAAATCTGGTATGCATTGATACAACTGAGAATCCGAGGCTGTTGTCCCTGAAACAAAAAGCTTTTCAAGCTCCGAGATAACTTTTTCCATCACATCAGAGGCATAAAGGTTCTTCATATAAGAGAGGATCCCTAATGTTCCACCCAATAGTTTACAACAATGATCCTTTATTTCTTGGCCCTCAGAATTGTCATAGTTACGGATGAGATCAACCAAGAACGTCAGGGTCCTTGCATCAATATCAGATACACTGACTTGCCTACAGGACATAGTAAAGCTCAACTAAACACTTCGAATATTGAAATATTAACATCTGTAAAGAAAATATGACTTAGAGCAGAGGTAGGCAATTAGAATAGTTTAAAAAATTATGGTGTAAGAGTTCATAGAGAGATAACTTAGAGTCTAAGAGAATATACTGCTAGTGCGACCATACAAATGGAAGAAATAATTTGAATCAAAATATTTTTGCTTTGTAAGACAAATGTGGTATTTAAGGACATTCCAACAACATAATTTTTATACTAGTGAACACCAGAATTAGTTAGCTAGTGCAATATATGGGACCTCTGAAGGAGCATAACATTCAGTTACAAGAAAAAATAATTTGACATTTGATATATATAACTTTTTAAGGGACTAACGTATATGCACTTACAATGACTGCAAAGAAGAAGACAGAGCAAAAACTGATAAGGAAGACACTTGAGAACTAAAACATGCCGTTGATGAACCATTGTAACTCTCAATAAAGCCATAATAATGAGTGAGAATTCTTTTAACCGCAATACTTTTCATCTTGTCTGAAAGTAAATCCAATGGGAAGCCTTCCATGAACAAGGCTACGCACATAACTGATGAAAACTGAGAGTTTTCCTCACCAACAATGGAGTTGTAAACGTCATTTACCATTGATTTAGCTCCATAAGTAAGTAGCATGCTTATAGATCTTGCCACTTTTCTCAAAGCAGAACCAGGATTAAAAACTTCCTCTGAGGATGACAACATCTTCAATAGTGAAATGAGGTTATCAAAAACACCATTCACCAAACAAGGATCTGCATAGCGCAACACAAAACACCAAAGTTCCATAACTACTTCCCAGCAGAGAAAATGAGGATGAAAGAAATTTTCAACCAGGAGTTCCTCCACTTGTCTCCAAGCAAGAGTTGAAGAGACCACAATCACGAAGGATTTCATTGCAAGCACAATAGAAGATAACAGAGACTGCCAAATTAACTCAGTGGTTTTCCCAGAAATAGATAACACAGGGATTTGCAGAACAAGAATGGATGTATATACATCTTCATCTACTAGCATGTCTAAGAACCATTTAAGCTTCCTCGTAATCTGAGATTTCATGTCTTCACCAAGATCATGAGAATGTGCTAGCAAGTTGAGCAATAATGCAACACGGCCAAGTAACAGAGTTCTTGCCCCATTCATTGCTTCACAGCTTACAGACAAAACATCACTCAATGAACTGATCCTATAAGAAACACTTGGATCTCCATGGATAGAAGTGGAGAAGCTTTCATAAGTGAACAAGGAATCAAGAATGTCGAGCTTCAAATCAAGTTTCACATCACCGGAATTCAGTAAAGACTTGAGCAAGTCCAAAGATGTCTCCTCCAAAAGTTCAGTCATCACTTCATTTGCAGTTTTGAGATATATTGCATTGCTAAGTAAAATTTTAAATGTGTAAATCATCAGGATGCATAGTATAACTTCCCTGTATATGAGATGTGCTTGGCACGGATACAGGGAGGATAGTTTTACTGCATTAATCAAGTAAAACTTCACTGGCACAAATGTTCTTCTGGCTTCGATTACAGAGACAGACTCCTTTAGAGAAGACGACCAAGCCTCAGCTGCATATCTCAGAGGCTCAATGACCAGTGAAATTAAAGTTCGAATAACAGATGCTACATTTATATTCTTAGCTAATACCCCCTTTCCATGCTGAAGCAAGGTGACCACTCCTTTCCATGACACATTAAGAATAGTTACCAAACTTCCACCACCATTAGCTGCAACAATGCCCAACTCACACAATTTTTCTATTGTACATTTGAATACATTGATTACATGATTAGCATCATGCCGCCCTTCACAATCCATCGTGATTCTATCTTCTTCAGGTTTTTCATAAGTGAGCTCCCAATTTATAGCTTGAGAATACGCTAAACATAGTTTAATAACAGCATCAATGACCACCTGAGCAACTTTTTGTACTTCTGAGCCACATAGATGGATCTTCTGCTTAAAGATACAAAGTGCTACAGTTAGTGCGTAAGAGGGCTAGGTCTATACCAATTGAAAAAATCAGGATACACACTTAAACCAATGGAAATTCAACCTTGAAGAGGGTGAATAGGTACTATCTGAAATTAAAAAAATGTTTTGCCACTTAATTGTTTTATGGAAGATAAGTAAATATTATAATGAAGAGATTACTACTCAAAATGCAGCAAAATATGTATTATGTTTTTTGGTGCTATAAATGTCTTCTAATCAGAAATTTATTTCAATTAACCCCAAAAATAGAAGGATCCATGACAATTAGCTTTTCGTGCTTAATCCAATACCTTAATCTCTGATATTGTATCTTTTGCTAACTTCAACTGTTCCAAAATGAAATTCTCAACAAGTTTCATTAGCACCATGTCTTTAGAAAGAGGGTATCTTGTCAAAACTGAAAAACTGAAAGCAGAAAAGCTCAACATTTCTGATAGTAGCTGCAAAAGATGATTGGTAGATGTCAAAGAAATATAATACAAACGCTAACAAACGATACAAAGGAAAAGATGATAAATTCAAAACTGTTTTTGATAAGGTTCTGCAAGATCAAAATATATAAAGAATATATGCATGAATCCTTGAATTCCGATTCACACGCATAACAAACTAAAATTGCATTGACGTTATTTTTACTGCTGGAGAACAAGAGCCACTCTCACTACCTGAAAAAATAGGTTAGAATGTTCTTCTTCTTGTGACTCTTGAGCTGACATGAGAGTCATCTTTAAATGCTTTCCACACCATAAACTTGCCTAAATTTATAAGATGGCAAATGAAGTCCCGATTAGGTAGAGAGCTCATATTTGAACTTCACAAGTCCATAGGAAATTAAGTAGAGAAGATAGCATAGAGATGCAGACCTTAATTCCAAGGGTGAGAAATTGGAATAGACTGTCAGATGATATATCTGCCTCTAAGTACTTTGCAGCCACATGTAAAACTTCTCTGTTCAACATGCATTGGGTCACATCCAAACAAGTGAAATCTTCCCAAATTGTCAGGCTTGTTGTTAAGGTAAAACATTACATACTTTAGAATAATTAAGTATAAAATCATATGATTCTGCTAATCATGGCTGGTTATTTGTTATACGCTAATATTGAATCATAATTCCGAATGAGCTGATTATAGCCATATGTTCTTTTCAGGCACAAGGATCCAGTTAGCTATTAGGCCGAACATGTTAACAAATAAAGGAGATGTTTCCTTTTTAGGTACAATTTTTGAAGAGAGTTGGTGCGGGAGATGGACAACGCAAGCTTGTATTACCTCAGCATCGACTCCACTTACTCGACTCAAGGCTTCTGTTAGTCAAGCAATGATTTCACTTGCACAGCATACTGCACACCAACATGTATAACCGATTAAAGTATTCATCGAACTTTCTCTTCCTTGGTCTATTGCAGTTGTTGTACCAATGTTATAACCATCAGAAAATACATCCGTGCTTGAAGGCATGTAATGTCGATTTATACAATCCAACTACGGGAAGGAGTCATAGGCACTTATATCATGCAGTCAAGAATACTGGAGAGCAAAAAATCGAAAAGAAATTCAAAAGTGGAAGTGGTCAAGCAAAAGAAAAGAGGTAGGAAAGCTAATAACCAGACAATAATGTAAAAACTGAATCTATAAAGAGTAAGATTCCTAATTCTCAAAAATAGTAGTGAGGATACTGTGAGGAATTCCCCAACTGAAACCAAGTCGGACTTCTGCAACTTTAAATCCTTGAATTTACTAAGCAGTTGAACACGAGTCTCTACGACCTGTAGCATAAAAAGTTAGAGTTACGAAGCAAAGAAAACCACCATATGTACTCCCAAATCCAAACTAATTCATTTAACTGCATTGCAACATTTAGCGAATTAGAGAGAACACAACAGTGTTAAACCATCAGTAAACAAATCTAACATAAGAAATTTCAAATTTCAGTACAATTGACGAATATTATGTTCTTCAATTTCTAGGCAACAAAGAACGGCACAATGTCTCTCGTGGAAGCTAAGTTTGAAGGAGATACGTCGATGAAAGCTATCAAGGTAGAGGAATGAAAACAAAAATTTCAACGGAAATTTGTGAAGGGCAAGGAACCGAAATTAAAATCAGAATTTTGTAGTGTTTTCAGAACATTCTTACGTCTGATGATATAATGGCTTCTAGTATACTTTGCAACTCCTTGCTCGAGCTATCTCCCTCCATCTCTCTCTCTCTCTCTCTCTCTCTCTCTCTCTGAGTAAGCGCTCGCTCGTTGTATCTCAGATAATTGAAGAATTTCCCGCCTTCGAGCAAAAAGTCCTTATGTATATGCAGTTCGTGATTTCGCCCCTGTTTTATTCCAATTACTCAGTTTTGCCCCTCTTCGGCTCTTCCTTTGCTTTTATTTTTTTTTTTTGTATTATTTTTTCTACCACTTTTTTTTGTCAAAAATGTTTGAGGTGTGACTTCAAATGTGAGCTTTTTATTTTTGTCTGATATCGGTTATTAAGTAATCATGTTCTCTTAGTTTCTTATCAAATATGACTCTCACTCCCCAATGATGCGGACAGTGTAGCGCTGAAGTTTTTGGAGCGAATGGATCGTCTCACACGCAGTCCACTTTCTAGAGGCTATAACTTTTAACTCGGGTTAACTCACGGGGTCTGTAAGATATCAAATCAAAATTCATTCCGAGATCTACGTGAATAACTAAGTAAACTTGTTATGGCCGGTTTCAGGCCCAAAAAAGTCATTTTAAGTACTTTCGGAGGCCCGGAAGCTATTTTCGCAAGTTTTGGACATTTTCATAATTTTACCTCACTTTTATGTTTAGGGTTTTCTGAGACAGTTTAAATAATTTTTTGTCTAGGCTTTATGCGACAGCTTATGATATTTGTTTGAGACGTTTTCTCTCTATAATTCTAATTTTCAGTATTTCATGATTTATCAAAATTTATGCCTAAATCTTGGTAATCTCAGAATTCAACAGGTTTTAGAAGATCAAATTACTAATAATCGTGCCCAATTTCATAATGTTTGATATTGTTAGGTTTTTTTAGGTTTCCACTACATCACCTTTTGTGTTGTATCAAATCATAATAGATATAGAGATATTTGTGTGAGGCTTATGAATATTCTAATACTCTACTTTAGTTTAATATTTGGGTTTATGGGATTTAGATTTGTAAATGCTCTTGACATTCTTTTACACTCTCTTTGTTGATTAGTGAAATTATTCTCATATTCGCCCATGGACGTAGGCACAATGCCGGACCACGTAAGCTTTTTTGTGTTCTGCATTTTATTATTAATCTTTCTTTATATTTTCCATGTTTCCTAATCTTATGGGGTTGTGGTCATAACAAGTGGCGCCAGGGTTGCGATTATATTTGAGTCATGTTATTATGGTCATAAAATATGAGATCGATAAATTCGATGGGAAGAATAACTTTAGTCTTGGCAATTGATGATGCAAGACTCATTAATTCAGCAAGGCTTACTTTAGGCGTTGAAGGGCAAATACGTTTTACCGAAGAAGTTGGCCAATGAAGAAAAAAGATGATCTCATGGAGTGAGCGCTTGGTGCAATTATGTTAATTGTTTGATGATGTGTTGCGTGAAGTATCCAATGAGACATCTCATGATGCTTGTGGGTCAAGTTAGAGAGTTTGTATTTGAAAGAATCCTTCAACTGGCACTATTTGAAGCGGATTTTATACACGCTTCATATGATTGAAGGCATAAATTTAAGATCATATTGATGAATTCAATCGCGTTATTTAGGATTTGAATAATATTGATGTGAAAATCAATGATGAGGATCAACCTTTGATTTTATTATATTCTTTGCATTTTCATATGACCATTTTGTTGACACTATGTTATATGAGAAAGATAAAATAACTATGCATGATGTGAAATCATTTTTATACTCCAAAGAATTAAAGAAAAGAGTCAGATAATCAAGAATTCAACAAATGGTTTGGTAGCTAAAGGAAGAAGTAAAGAAAAGGGTTTGAGGAGTAATAGAGGCATATCTATGTCTAAGTCAAAGACTAGAAAAGGAAAGTGCAACTTTTGTCACCAAGAAGGGCACTGAAAAGTTGAATGCCCAAAACATAAATATAAAAATGGGACTATTGAAAACTCATCCACTACCACTAATGTTTGTTAATGTACTAGAAGAGATTTTAGATTGTAATTCTGATAATATTCACACTATCTTAGCAGTATCCACGAGTTACTTAGACAATAATTAGATTCTTGATTCAGCTTGTACGTACCATGTGTGCCCCTATATGGATTGATTTTTTTACTTATGAATCAATCGATGGTGTTGAAGCCTTGATGGGAAATAACACCCCATGCAAGGTTGTCAGTATTGGTGCGATTCAGATCAAGATGCATGGCGGTGTTGTTCGAACTTTGACTAATCTGCGGCATGTACCAGATATGAGAAATGACCTTATATTCTTTGAGTATGTTTGATTCTGAAGGTTACCGATATTTAGGTAAATGTGGAGTTTTGAAGATTTACAAGGATGCTCTAGTGGTGATTAAAGGAAAGTTGGCTCACAGCCTATATATACTCCAAAGAAGTATAATAACTGTAGCTACAACAGTTTTATCCTCATCAGATTCAGATTCAAAGATCACCAATTTTGGCATATGCGATTAAAACATACGAGTGAGAGAGGGATATCAATTTAGAGCAAGCGAGACTTATTGAGTGATCAGAAAACTGGAAAACTTAACTTTTATGAGCATTGTTTTTATGGGAAGCAGTGCAGAATCAAGTTCAACACATTGATTCATAGAACTAGGGGTATAATGGATTGCATCCATTTAGATCTTTATGGTCTTTCTCAAATTGAATCTAAATGTGGTGCACGTTATTTTCTTACATTCATTGACAACTACTCTTGGCGAGTTTGAGTTTATTTCTTAAAGTAAAAGAACGATGTATTCTCGACCTTCAAGAAGCGGAGAGCTCGTGTTGAGCACCAAACGAGTAAGAAAATCAAGTATATCAGAATTGATAATGTCTAGAATTTTGCAAGAGTTTATCTGAAGAGTACTACGTAAATGAAGACATTTTGAAGCACCACACATGCACGTGAACACCATAATAGAATGGAGTTGCAGAATGTATGAACACAACCCTTATGGAGAGAGCATGTAGCATGCTCTATAATGCTAGTTTGGACAATAGCTTTTAGGCGCATGCTGTTAATTATGCCTGTTACTTGGTGAATAGGTCTCCATCGGCAAAAATTGAATTGAAGACTCCGATTGAGGTTATGGTCTGATTCTTTTGCTGATTATTCTATTTTAAAAATATTTGGTTATCCTGCATATGCTCATGATAGTGATGTAAGCTTGGGCGTAGGTTTCAAAAATGTATGTTCCCTAGGATTATAGTATAGGGTGAAGGGCTATCATATACGATGTATTGTACCAAAGTAACCCAAAATTATAATTAGCAGATATGTTAATTTGATGAGAATGTCATGTTATTAGAGAGAAATGAGTTTGTTGCTGCAAGTTTAGATCGTGGTGTCAATGAACAGGTGGAGCTAGTGGTTGAAGGCTTGAAGCTCCTACTAAAGTGCAAGATCGTACTTCTGATCATCCAGTTGAGAATGAGTTGCATGATTTGATTGATGATGACATAATACAGGAGCAACGAGAACAACAATGCAATATTGCTACCGAACAAGAGAGGAGGCAGATTAGACCACCTCAGAAGTATGCTCATGCATACTTTGGTATCGTATGCATTGACTGCGGCAGATAACATTGAGGATCATGAACTTTTTAGTTACCATGAGGTTGTCTCAAGCAGCGAGTCTGCTTAGCAAACTGTTGCTATGAACGAAGAGTTTGAATCGCTTCATAAAAATCGTACATGAGATTTGGTTAAACCGTTTAAGGGCCAAAAGATTGTTGGGTGCAAATGAGTCTTCAAGAAAAATGAAGGAATTCTAAGGGTTGAGGTACCAAAGTTTATAGCATGTTTAGTTACCAGCTGTAAAGCATAACTTTATTCGCGCGTTGATTTCCATGGTTGCACTATTTGACTTGGAGCTAGAGCAGCTTGATGCCAAGATAACGTTTTTGCATGGTGAGCTTGAAGAACATATATGTATGCATCCAAGAGGGGTTAGTTGTTCAAGGTAAGGAAGATCATGTTTGTTTGTTGAAGAAGCCATTATATGGCTTGAAGCAATCTCTTAAGTAGTCGTACAAGCGATTTGATTCGTTTAAGTTTAGGCATGGTTACTCCAGGAGTGTCTATGACAGTTGTGTCTACCACATACGCATTCTAGATAGTTCCTTTTTTATTTGTTGCTCTACATTAATGATATGCTTATTGCTATAAAAAATAAAGATGAAATCATCAAGTTGAAAACTCAGCTTAGTTGTGAGTTCGATATGAAAGATTTAGGTGCTGCCAAGAAGATTTTGGGCATGAAAATTCAGATGGATAGGCAAATTGGCAAGTTGGTTTTGTCTCAAAAGAACTACATTGAGAAATTTCTTGAACACTTTGATATGTAGAAGTCTAAACCTGTGAATGTTCTATTTGCTGCACATTTTAGGTTTTCTGTAGATGCGTCGCCACAAACTGATGAAGAAAAGGAACATATGTCATGTGCTCCTTATGCTATGGTTTGTATCATGTACACTATGGCTTGGACTCATCCAGATATTCTGCATGTTCGTGCCGTCAGTGGATACAAGGGGAACCCCGACAAGGTTCATTGGCAAGCTGTGAAATGGATCCTTCAATATTTGAAAGGCACTGTAGATTTGGGCTTAGTTTATGGCATGAGTTCTGACACTGGTAGCAATGTTGTTGGCTTTATCGATTCTTACTATGTTGGTGATCTTGATAGGAGGTGAAATCTAACAAGTCATTTGTTCACACTTTCTGGTTGTTCCGTTTTAGTTGGAAGGCTATTATATAGTTTACAGTCGCGTTGTTTGCTATACATTTAATTTTGGCTTAGAGGTT
The DNA here is from genome assembly GCA_003255025.1 of Datisca glomerata. Lineage (NCBI taxonomy): Eukaryota > Viridiplantae > Streptophyta > Magnoliopsida > Cucurbitales > Datiscaceae > Datisca > Datisca glomerata. The sequence goes on from QANY01002375.1 coordinate 2,708,233, forward strand.
TGGTTATTGATTTAGGACTTCAGCAGGATGCTTCTGTTGTCTATTTGTGATAACCAGAGTGTTATACATTTAACAAAAAATTAAATGTATCATGAGAGGACCAAACACATTATTGTCAGATATCACTTCATTTTTTAGGTTGTATCTTAGGGTGCCGCTATAGTTAGTAAAATTCCTACAACAGTGAATGTAGCTGACATGATGACTAAGTTTATTCCTGTTCGCAAGACCCAGTTTTGCTTAGACTTGGTTAGTATTTGCAGTAAGTGATTGTTGCTTTGGAGAAATTTAAAGATCATGATGCAATTTGAAGCCAAGGTGGAGATTTGTTTACGCGTGGCTTCAAATGTGGGCTTTTTTACTTTTTGTCTCATATCAGTTATTTAATAGTCATGCTCTCTTAGTTTCTTATATAAATAGGACTCCCCTCTCCCCTTTTGTATTGTACTAAAGTAGAGATTTTAGTTTAATATATTAGATTTGTGGGATTTGAGTTTGTGAATACTTTTGGTGTTCTTTTGTACTCTCCTTGTTAATTAGTCGAATTCTTCTCATCTTCATAAGTGGACGTAGACACACTACCAAATCTACGTAAATTTTTTGTGTTCCGTATTTTATTATTTATCTTTTTGTATATTTTACATATTTTCTAATTTCCTAATATTATGGTCATGACAAAAAGAAATGCATTACTCAAAGGGAAATATCAACAAATCTTGATCCATAGTGTACACTAAGTGTCTCTGAAAAAGGATAATACAAAGATACTGACTTCTGACTTTCAAGACCCAACTTAGCACAAGAATGTGCAAGACCATTAAAGGACACGTTACCATGAGAAAGATGAACATTTGAAACCCTTTAGCACTTTCTACAATATAAAAAAGAGAAAATCACACAAACAACACAAACATGAAACATCCCAGGTGGTTGACTGAATTATACAATTACCCTTTATATTTGATCAGTACACATATATCTCTTATACTTCACATTTTATAATAAAATAGGTTCAAATTTTAACAGAATTTATTAACGGTAACTACATTAAATGAAAAATGTCCAAAAATTACCACTAACTAAGCAATTCAATATATAAAAATACCAAACAATACTAATTTAATCTAGATATATTCGTTTTCATCCAAAATTATCTAAACATCACTAACAAGTAATTTCTAAGACTGGGAGAGAAGCAAACAACAAGCATACATGCAGAAATTCAGAATGTACAAGTCTCTATAATACAAAAACCCAGAATGCAAAAACACATTTAACTTAGAATGCAGAAATTGAGATCTGATCTCGCATTTTTGCATTACTACACTCTTCTTCCATATCTGTTATAACCGAAATCAGCAAGGGGGAGACAATTTTAACCAAAACTCATCCAAAATGGAGCTACCATTAACCAAATAATTACGAACCGAATCAAACTCAACCACAACCAAGTACAATATAGCACCCCCAAATTCCAAACTGCGGGTAATTTCAGCAGAAGAAACCTTCGAATGTCGAAAAAAATGCAAAAGACCGTGGAGCTAGTCGAAGAATGCAGAAGACTGTGGAGAATGGACAATAACTAACAGAAAATAATGCAGAACTTTACACACAAAAAAACCCAAGAAGAAGAATGCAGTCGAAGAATGCACAATAACTAACAGCAAAAAAAATGCAGAACTTCACACAAAACAAAACCCAAGAAGAAGACAGTCGAAGAAGAAGACAATTGGAGCTTGTGGTCGTGGGTGGGGTGTGCGGAGCTCGTGGCCGTGGGTGGGCTATCGTGGGTGGGGTGTGCGGAGCTCGTGGCCGTGGGTGGGCTGGTGGCGGAGCTCGTGGCCGATTTCTCTCCCGCAGAAGTACTTATCGAATATAAATGAGATTTCTGTGTAATTTAATCAAATCATATGAGATGTCTTTGTAATTTTTCCTATAAAAAATATTGGTTGCACCATAGGAGTACTGAAGGATTGCTCCTTGGTAGCAGCAATCAATTCCATACAGTCAGAGTACGCATGTAAAGGTCTGGAAACACTTAGTCGAATTTCTGTAATTCCCACAATAATCCATTGGCCTCAGCAACAAGGGCCTCCTTCGCTGAATTGAAAGGCTTGTAACCTAAAGCCATTAATGAACCACTTGGGTCCCACAAAACCCAACCCAAACCACTCCGATTAATATCGAAAAGCCACACTACATCAGTAAAGATTCTCCACCCCATGTCCCCGGATGAATATACTGACCTGACCCCCTCTAAGGAGCTATTAACTCCTAAAATTTCATCCTTATCACCCTTCAAGAACTCCCCAACTTACGCTCTCCAATATGAACAGCCTCAATAGAATTGAACTCCCTCCCAGAGGAAAATTTATCAGTTCTTCCTTTCCAGATTCTCCACAAACAGAAAACAATATACTACGAGTCTTGCTCCAACCTACACCCATCACCAACAGTTCCCACCATGACCAACCAAATTCCAAAAAGGAATCTCCCTGAAGTTTATCAAAGCGTAAAGATAAGTTACAAGAAAACTAAAACTTCATAACTATTGAGCAGTGAAAAAAGAGGTGGATCGTTGTCTCCCTATCCCTTTCGCATAAATGGCAAGGCTCCTCAATGTAAAGACCTCCACTGCGGGACAGTTTGGTTCACGTATTCTATCATAATTGGTAATAATTACTTGTAAAATAGTATTGTCATATTTAGTGATATATGATAATCTATGATATGATAAGACATAATTAATGATTACTATAGTTAATAAATATTAACTTTTATTATAAATTTATGTAAATAACATAAAATTATTTAAATATCTTTTTAGTTATATATTATCTAAAAAATATTTTAATGTGCAATTTTAACATTAATTTTTTAATTAATTTTAATTAATATTTAAATAAATTAAAATACTAAACTAAATTTACAAAATATTTTTAAATAATTAATAAAATAAGAGATATAATAAAAATTATTTTCATGTGAAAATTTTGACATTAATTTTTATTAATATTTAAATAAATTAATATTGCTAGACTAAAGTTTAATAAATTTAATTTTAATTTAATTAATTAATTAATTAATTTGATTAATATTTTAATTTAAACCCAAAAAATAAATTAATAAAATAATTGTAAATAATTTTAATTAAGTTAATAATGCTATACTAAATTTAAAAAAAATTGTAATTAAATTAATAAAACATGAGATATAAAAAAATTCTCGTGAGATTTTGACATTAATTTTAATTATTTTTTATTAATATTGAAATAAATTAATAATACTAAACTAAATATTAATAAAGTTAAGTTTAATTAAATTAATAAAATGGAAGAGAAAATGTGAGAAAAAATATTTCAATGAGGGTAGGAAAGTAATTTTATTTTTCATTAGAATTATAATGGAATTGTAAATTATGATTGCTTCTATTTTATTCTACAATTCAATTAACTCAAAGGGTTACAAATTAAGATTGCATGCAAATTATGAATGCAACATTATTTAATTATTATCCTAAATAAATATCGTAATTCAATTATCAAAAAATTAAAAAGTGATAGTGCGAAACAAACGGAGCCTAAAACCAATAACTGAGTAATCTCTACAAAAAATCTCTAAGTTTATTGGGATTTTCATCAGCCAAAGATTCCAATGGACAAATTTACATTTTGACTAGGTGAATCTCTGCAGCTTAAATTCCTCAAACGTTGTTTGTTGTGAAATAGATACATGTCTCAAAAGTACACTTTTGATGTACTAGGATGTTTCATAAGTACACTTCGCCCATCGTTTTAAAAATAGAAATAGATACATGTCTCCCTTAGGTTTTCCATAAGTGGACATGTGTAAATAAAAATTAATTTTTCCGTATTGTTGAAAATATAATTAACATAAAATGTTTATTGATTCTGTAAAGAGAAGTTTAGCAAATTTAGTTAACATGGAATGTTTCCATAAGTTAATTAATGTTATTTTCCGCGAGATATTACGAAACAAAGGAAATATTTACTTTCACTAAATGATGCGGTAATTAGTCATATCAAAAGGTAAGTCAAACTCTCAAAAACCTACCGTTCATTATTTGCTATTGGATTTGATTAGAATACATCGAAGCACGTAGAAGTTGCTCTGAAATTGCTTATGCGAACCCAAGAGAATTGAAATGAAGAATGAAGACTAGAAAGCTAAATTTTGAACATCTCATTATACTATATTTTTTTATTAGCTTAAAACTTATTACTATGGAGAATCTTTTGAATATTTTGATATAGTTTGGATCAGAATTTTTGGAGTCATTATATTTAGTATCATTTCATATTTAATTCACGCTATCAATGACCGGTAAATATTATCCTACATTGATTATAATATTATTTTCTCGTCCAACTAGATTTATGTTTTACATAAAATATGTCTTCGTCGATTTACGAATACTCAACAATAATTTACCAGTGGTGATATAAATTTGTGTCAACAAAAAAATTGTTTACAATGTATATTGTAAATAGTTTATTTTATGAAATTCTTTTTTTTATATCAGATTTAAAATGTACATAGATTATATTTTACATGATTCTTCCTGTTAAAACCGTTCTAATAATAACTTCAATATTATTGGATGTACTTTTTATTGATTATCAATGATATCAATATAAAACCTTAGTATCAGTTAAGTATGAATATTAATTTATTATAAACAATATTATCACATAAATGTAAATCATAAATTGTAAAGTTTAAAGCAATTCTAACACATAATATCGATATTATATGTCAAGAAAACAATAAATATCCATTAAATTCGTCCAAATCTAAATGTCACACAATAAATAAATGTTCATTAAATGTAATCTTACCACTACAGGAAAAACCGCCTATTACGGCTGTTTTAATAGGGTATGGCAGCGCTTAAAACTGGCGCCAAAAATTTATACGTCGGTTTGACAATCGCCGTGAAAATTGTTGCCGCTAAGGTTTTCGCGCCAGTTTTCTTAATTGTCGGAGGACCGCCACTAAATCCTGACAAATAACGGTGATTTTCTGACCTATACCGGTGGTTATAAACTGCCGACAAAGGTCAAAACATATAAACAAATATAACGGTGGTTTTAAACCGCCGCTAGTGTTCACATTTTATAAAAAAATGGGTTATTTAGCAAGATTGGGAAGCACATACAACACTCATTTCAAGTACTGTATATTTATATAAAAATAACATATATTTATCATTTCATAACCTTCAATTGATATAAATATTCTCAAAATAGTTAACACACTCTATATTATAAATACTCAAATTAAGGGTACCTGAAGAGTTAACACAATATGTTGTCAAACACTCAAACATAAAGCATAACATGATGTTTCTTCTAATTAGGACCTTAAGATAGCCAATCTTTTCACCATGAAAAAAATATTGATTAAGTGAACAAGTAGTCATGAGAAAAACTTTCATCAAGTAGTCATGAGCAAAACTTTTCACCACCCCTCACATGAAACAATTCACTCATCAGTTTTTAATTCTCTACTATCAAGGGTTTTGTACAGAACCTGGACAACATCAAAAGTTTCAAAGAGATAGAAGCAAAATCCAACTAAAATTTCATCAACCAATTAAGAATAAAACTGCTTAGAGCTATCAGAAAAGACTAAAACAAAACTTTCTAAGGAAACATCAACTTAGAGAAAACTAAACATAGGAAAATTGAGTAGGAAAATTGAAAACGGGGAAAGAAGATTTGCTAACAACGATAAATGTAGCTCTTAATCAAAGAAGATTTGTCAATTGGTTGCATTAGCAAGAGAAATTGAAAAAGGGGAATGAAGCCTTACTTCATCAGTACAAGTACTTCTAATGCCTTCATCTGAGTCACCATTGCTTAAACAGATCTTCACGCTACTATCCTTAGATCAGTCAGCTATATCTTCAACATATCTTGTCTCTCTGCAAGATCGAACCCCCACTCAAATTTAGAAAATAAAACTTTGAAAGACCAAGAAAGGACCAAGAATAAATTCATACTTTGATACCGTTTATAAGCATTTTCCTGCAGCCTCTGCATAGAAACCTATAAGAAAAAGCAAAGAACGAGCCAATTTAGCATCGTAATCGACATTCAAGTCCTTTTTAACTAACAATGTTGAGAGAGAGAGAGAGAGAGAGAGAGAGAGAGAGAGAGAGAGAGAGAGAGAGAGAGAGAGAGAGAGAGGTTAACATGGAGAATTGTATTAGAAGTTGAATTCTTAAGGGGGAGAGTGACAAAAGAAGTCTTTATGGATTCAACATAGTCAGCAAAGTTCACAGAAGCTTCTCCAAGAACAACTTTTTCCCATCCCTACATAAGAGACACAAATAACAAAATTAAATACCAAAATCAAAATTAAGTTATAAAAAATCAGTCATATCAGTAGCATTTCATACTGTCAAGACGACGAATTTATAAATTTTGTCATTGATCTTTAATGTTTTTGCATCCTGGTCGAATTTCACTGATTCGTAAAGAGGATTTTCCCATCGATAGCTTCTGTCTTGAACCAGAGCATTGTTTAATTCCCCATCAGATCTAAATTCTTTTAATCTGTTTGGTTTCCGAGAAAATTTACTAATGATATGAATGTACACATGAGTTAACATTGTAAAAGGTCAAACTATCTCCAATTTCAAGGACTTTCAAGCCCTCAGGTCCTTATCGTACTTAAAATTTCACAACAAGAGAATTAAATTTTCTCAGCAACCAAACAGAATCTGAGTTGAAAAACATTGAATTCAAAAGCATCAAATCTCAACCAACCTGAGTTGCATGGAACTGTAATTTAAAAAAGTTGGTGTTTTAAACATATTTAAAAAATTCTTAATCAAACAAATAGATGATAAAGATCTGCTAATAACGATAAATGCAGAGACTGTTGCAAGATGGCGTTCTTGAAAAAATGAACATTACTACTCATTTCAACAAGCCCAAAAACATTAGCACATATTAAACCCTAGAGATTCAGAGATTCAAAAACAACAAGAAAGAAGAAGAAGATCTCACATGCAGCGGTGAAGCTGGGTCAGTTCCAGTGAGAGAGAGAGGCTTCGAAACTCCCGATTTCACAGTTAAGAGTAAAATATCCATCATAGCTCACGTACGAAGCTCGCGAAAGAGAAAGGGAAATCAGAGGGGTAATCAAATGACTATATATATATATATATATATTATATACTTNAAATCACTCAAATCACCCTTAGGGTTTTGAGAGAGAAGAGAGATGTAAATTATGGGTTGGGAGGAAATGAGGATTTAAAAGACCGCTGCTAAATAGTGTACTTTGGTGGCAGTTTTGAAAAACCCCCAGTACAACTTTTACCGCTTTTTTACGGCGATTGCTACAACTGCCGTAATTAAACCATCGCGAAATACCATTTCGATTGAAAGCTCAATTTTCATATAATAATGGGAAACATATTGGCACACTGAAAAATACATCCTAATAAGTACAAAGCAAACATGACGACATAGGATCTCATCCAAATTCCATCTTCTGGAAGTGTAACTTCGGTTGAACAAATGCACAATATGTTGTGTATCCCCCCAATAACTTGGAATATGTCCGCACAACCAAGCGCACTTGATGATAAATAAATCTTGAAAATTAAACGAACAACATGTTGTGTATCTCCATCAATAACCTACAACATCATCCAGAACACCCCATTGGCTTCTGTTGCATAGTGAAAAAATGATATCAATGTTAGTCGATGAAAGCTTAGTCTTCATACATTAATGGGAAACATATTAGTACACTGGAAAATTCCTCTTAGCAAGTACAACACAAATATGACAACGTTGGATCTCATCCAAATCCCATCTTCTACAAGTGCAACTTCGATTGAACAAATGTACAATATGTTGTGTATCCCCACCAATAACTTGGAATATGTCCGCACAACCAAGCGCACCTGATGATAAATAAATCTTGAAAATGTCAGTTATCATATACATTACGACTATTTACATCAAAATTACATTAAAAAATCCAATATCAATATATACATACAGTTATAGTTGACATATAAATAATGTATATTTTTATTAAAAAATATTACAGTCAACATCTTTCCCTTTCTTAGGTTAGAACGTAGAACATGCTCAACCCATTTAGACAATGTAGTAATCGTGCTATTAGCATCCTCCCTCCTATTATAGAAACATTCTTGCAAAAATAGTCATATGCACTCAACAAAAGATGCAACAGGAAAACCTCGGGCAGTCTTTAGTTTCATGTTAATGCTCTCAGCAAGTTATATTTACGCCTAACAAAATATGCATGGGCCCACTTCCCATAACAAATGGTTTTATATTCAGATTCCAGGGGCCATTTCATCTAGTCACTACAATAAATATGACATTCCACAAGAGGTAGAAAACTCTGTGAAAAGTAATCAACAAGGTTCTCGCGGCACCTGTGACAGCCCCTCATTTTAAAAGTCTACGTTTTTTATAAGGTGCAATACCTCCTATGAAGAACCTTGTGGCCTCTTACTTTTTACAGGGTTTTTCGACACATGTAGAACATTGTTTAATAGGATTTTCAGGCCCCTGTTGTATGTATTCAACATGTGTTTTTAATACTTGTCAATAACATTCACATGAAATGTTGTATCCTATTAAATCAGATACTATAAGCTTTTTTGAACCTCATTGAAATAGTTTTTAGTTATAAATTATGGCTCTTATAAATAGCTTTTCCTGACATTTTATAAATGCTATTTTTTACAATCAATTTATACACACATGTTTACAGACTTATTTAAGCATTCAAAATTAATATATTACTAGACTAAAAGGCATTCATAAATCATTTCATTTTCATAAAATATCATCTAAAAGTATCATCCATAAGTATCATCTAAAAGTATCATCCATAAGTATCATCTAAAAGTATAAGTACTTAGTCTACTAATACGATAATATCATCATTCGTTTAAAAAATAAAAAACATCTAAAATTTTTACAGACGCTACAAAATAACTTCAAATTGTCACTGACTCAAGTGATTGTAAGTCTTACATTTTAAAGAGAATAATCATTGTACATGTTTAAATTTCTCATAACTAATATACACTACAATTACAAGATGAACATATTAAGCCTTACATAGTGAAAATCTGATACAAAATGAACATATTAGTTAAATTTAAAAGTACTACGAATTCACCAATGAACTTTTTTTGTTTTCAAAAATTACAAATTCCGAAAGGAATATAATGAATTGAATCCAATGTCGTATGAATGTAAAATTACGAAAATATAAAATACTAAGTCCAAGTACTATGAATTCACCAATGAACTTTTGTTTTCAAAAATTCCAATCCAATAATTTACATTTACCCAAGAAGTTCTAGCATATATTACACATTAAACTGCACATCAAAGAGATAATAGAAGAAAATAAATCAATACCTTAACTTCTCTTATCTCATATTGGTGTCTCCCACTCAAAACTTTGAACTTCACGGTCTCATATATGGTCATGAACTTAACCAAGTAAAATAAATGAACCAATTAAGGGGTGAAGAAACAAGCAACCAAAAACCTATTAATAGGCACCAAAGATAAAAAATTGAATGCCCAAATTATTACTGGCGTAGAAAGAGTACCTGATATCAAAGCCCCCTTCAAGTTTTGACGAATCAAACCTCTTTGAAAACATGTATTTGGCAGTCTCTGATGCCAAATCCACCAAAATTGCAAGATAACTCAAAGGATGCAACCATATTAGATTAAAGGCTAAAGCGAATCAATCAATGGTTAAACATAAAGATAGGAATATTAATTCTAAGATTACCGCTCTGAGAGAGGAAAAGTAATTTTAAGATTATTTCACTGCCACAAGAATATCACTAGAAAAAAAGAAGCACCCAAAGTATGACTAACATTCCAATTTATGCAGCTCCTGTTGTAACCATCTAATAAACAATAGGGTGACTGCTCTTGCAATGTTAAATTAAGTTAAGTTTTAGAGAGTTTGAAGATTAAATTTATCAGCTTATTAAATATCAAATCTTTCAATTTTTTTTAAAAAAGAATGCACCAATGAGAAGAAACGCAAGCAAGAAGATTCATTGGAGTAAATCTTAAGTACTAACCTTTACTAGGATCAACAACCGCACATAAACTTGCATATTGGACAGACATCTTAAAATAAGTGAAAACTAAACTCATTTCAAAAATTAATAACCTGTAGGATAATCAATATAAGTACTGATTTTATCTAACAATATATGTACACATATTTTACATTAGAATGTAAAAAGTAACAAGTCTCAATATTAAGTTGCTCTAGTATTCAAATGGGTCTAAGACTTTATCTAGTGCTATGGAATCTCATTATATAGAACAAGGGTAACAGTGTGATGACCAATAATGAAAACTACGGAATTACCTCAAGAGTCTCATTATGCATTCCAATATTCCAGCCATAAGAGTCAATAATATCGCAAGCTCCATGTACAATTCATGAGAAGAATTGACAATTTTGCCTAATACGTTAGAGACCAGGTGGGTGACGAATGCTCAAAATCTAAGAATCATATCTCCACAAACAAAACCATCAATGAAATTAGAGTAAGCTCCAACACACTATCTAAAAAACTCAAGGAAAAAATATTGCATCGCCATACCTTCACCTACAAACCCAACTCTTCTTTTAAGCATTCTAGCAAACAGCTCTCCTACAAAACCATCTTCCACAATTTTTGACAATTCCTTAAAAGTCATAACTAGCAAGTTTCCACAGAAGAACTCTAATACCATGAAAATAAACTTTACAAGCATTGAATATGATACTGGTTTCATCTAGCAAGTGGTTCAGGTTGATTATATGGTTCTTAATTTCATATTGAAAGAAAAGAAGAAGAAAAGGTCTGCGAGAGTCTGTATGAATCAATAATTATGCCCAATTTGAGAATATAACACTATTACACACGCATACAAATACCCACACTCACATATTGATAAGAAAAAGAGAGCAGAAAAAGATCAAATAAATCATTCTCGTCTTTATTCCGAAGTATGGAAGAGAGTAGAAAAAGATTCAAATCCGATTCTCACACCCACATATTGATCACACTCGATAATAGATAAGACACGATTAACATCTCCAAATAGCAAAATTACTCACCTTGGTGCATTTTTTACTTGACCAGACTCCAAAAACAACCTAAAGACTACCCCATTAACCTTAAGTTGAAAAACCTGCAAAACTAGCAAAATGACCCACAATGACGTGGATAAAATCAGACAAAGAACAATGACCCATGGTGAAAGAAACGGAGGAAATCAGAGAAGAAAATGAGACCCACGATGACGTGAACCAAGCACAGTGACAAGACCCACGACGAAAACCAGTGGGAGCCACGACAATGAGCTCATGAGAACCCACGGACGATTTCTCAGGCAAAGCTCTTCAAGAAAACTCTAACTCACTGTCTTAGAATAAAAAGAGATTGAGAGAAGAAGGGTTCTGTTGAAAAGGGAGTAACCAGTTTTAAGCCCGTCGCTTTTAATTTAATGTCATTTCTAATTTTAAGTCCTGCCTTCTATTTTCATTTTGACAGGGTTAATGTAAAATGTAGTGGTTTACTTTATTTCACAGGAGAAAACTATGAATCCTGTGCTTAAAAGCTATAGAATCCCACATTTGTTGTAGTGAGTTGGTGCATAAATCTTTCAAATTCCTCCAAAGTGTAATCCTTCACACAATTGTAAAACATAGCATCATATGAACCATGCTTAAAATGATAGTTCAAGTTTTTAACAAATAGTACATACAATGTCCATGAAAAGCATTCGAAAAGATTCATAACTAACATCGAGGATACTTGTATGTCGATCATAAACGATTACCAGTTGGTCACGAGAACCAGTTTCTTCTTTCAACTTTAAAAGAAACAATTACCATGATCGTTCATTCTTAGAGTGAATGATATCAAATGTTATAAGAAGAATCTGCTTATTCTCATCAAGCATACGTGAGTTCAGTAGGGTGTCAACATATTTACCTTTTAAGAAACTACCATCGAATATACTATGATTGGTCGTCAGTCAAAATGAGCATAATAGCACCTGGGACATATAGTTAAAAAATTAGAAAGGGGTGAATATGTAATACTAGCATATAAATAATATAATTATGTTAATTAGATAGTAAATGTCTACTTATAGTCGGTCAATAAAAAATCTCACTAGATTATACATATTGGGATTCAACTTCTCTAAAACATAACAATATGATGGATAGTAGCATATGACTCTTCTGGGGTTCCAAGCAGCATGTCCATAGAACAATGCAAAGCATTTCATGCTTTGAAATAGCTTATGTTGACACCATGTTTCATCCGCATGTGCTCAACAATAATATTAGGAGTTGTTCTTTCACCGAATCTAATCCTGACTCTACTATTTATGTATTCACTAATCAAAGCAGATGTAGTTTGATGATGATCAAATTTAAATGAATCTAAACTCGAATGATCCTACTCGTACTTCTTAACAAACTAAAAATCACTTTTAACACATGCACCTCGTACATACCGATCACAACTATCATTCATACAATGAACATGTAGATATGATTTACTTGATCAAACTACAATAAATTGGAAACTAGAATTCACTGCTATAAAGTGCAGCGCTTTTTCTAGAATCCTTGGTGAAAAAATGACTTATCAAAGATGTCAAAAGTTGTAGACATCTTCTCAACATCAATTTCAACCACAAAATACTCATCTTCTAGTTGATTAAAATAATCCCACTGACAACCATTTCATGCTAACAAATCAAACTCTTTCCCAACATCTCTATGAACAAAATCAACATCAATAGACTGTTCATAGACACAATTAGTGGAACTCACTCTTTTGTTAGAAATTCAGTATTTCTTTGTGTTCTCTATAACTCAACAATGGAGCAAATATTGATTGAGACTACACAAATAAAATATATGACAATTGTATTAAAATATTTTAGAAAATTACAAAATTCCGAAACTTTTAACTGAAAATAAGTTTTGATTCAAACGAAATCCAAAACAATAAAGTTTTACCGATTATTCTCTATACTAAATCATTAAGAACCAAAAATATCTCATAAATTGCGATTTAAAAAAATTGCTCTCTCCTAACTGGTCTAAGTCGTATACAACATACCAAAACTTAAGTTTCTAGAAAAAACCTCTCTCAAATCTCCCAATAAAATTTCTCTCTCATAAGTTATACCTCAACAAATCTTTATCAAAACCTATTCTCTCTCCACACATCCTTTACCAAAAAATCTTAGTAATGTATAGTCACTAAAAAAGAGACTTAAATCTTACATATCTTTCCCTGAGAACCAATTCAGTTTAAAGCATTGAGAACCAGTTCCAAAAATGGGATTTACGTCCCATATGTTAACATGTAGTTTTAAATGCGTTGAAATATAAACTTGAAAAAAATAGAAAAAATAAACATGAAAAAAACTAATATAAATATAAAAAAAAATGAAACAATCATCTGAACTTGGGGTAAATACGTCTACTAACAAAATGATATAACTAAAAAAAGGTAAACCTGATAGAAGTCTAAAGAATTAAAAAGGTTGACAGAAATCTAATTGGGTGTGTGAAAGCTGTTATCTAATGTAATTTCTAAAAATACAAATATCCCTTGAACTTACAAAGTTGGCCTATTTTAATCCCATGAATGAATAAATATGTTAAATTAGGCTAAAATACAATTATACCATTGTAGTTTGTATAATGGGCAAAATATACTGTTACATTTTTTTTTTCAATTTTTACACTCTTATAGTTTGAGAAACTATAAAACAAAGACCTTCTATTATATTAAAGGGTGAAAACTAACTGAGAGCTTATCTCTCTAGGCGATTTTCAGAAGTTTCTTTCATCCTCCCTCCTTGAGAGGGAGCCTATATGGCATGTAATATTGATGATCCAGGTGGAGAGAGTGGGGACAACTATGAGGAAGGTTATGATAGTGAGTTGGAAGGCAATGGTGATGGCCTTGAGTTTTTGTCACAACAGTGTGGTTTGAAAGGTAAATGACACTGGCTTGCATATTAATCGAGAACCCAATGATCATGGTACAATAGCAGTGCATAATGCTTTTGTTGCATTAGGATATGACATTGAGGATCCTGGGGGTTATGAGGTTTTGATAGAAGGAGAGGAAAATTTTGAAAATAAGGATGATGGGCTCAACTTAGGAATTGATGACCAGGAGGGTGAGGAGTTGCTCCTTTACCTGCTCAGGATCAAACTCCCTCAAAACATGCTAGAAAGAATGGTAGAAAAGCCAAATTGAAGAGCAGCACCAAGGCTAAATGTAGGAAAAGCTCCAGGGTCAATGCCACCCCTGCAAAAACCCCAATGATCAAAATGATAGCTTGGAATATCAGAGGACTTAACAATCCTCTTGAGCAGTATGAGGTTAGAAAGTTTCTCTTTGATAACCATATTAGTTTTTGTGCTATTCTAGAAACTAGAGTTAAGGAAAGGAAGTTCGCTTCTATTAGTAGGAGTATTTTTGGAGGTTGGACCTATGATGCAAATGATGCTTGTGCCAACAATAGGAGGATTTGGATTGCTTGGGATCCTGTTGTTCAACTGTTAACATTGTCAGTCAAACTGATCAAACATGAATTGTTTCATTACTATTGTGAGTAGCCAAGAGAAGTTTTTTGCTTCCATTATCTATGCCTCTAATTCTGTTATTAATAGAAAAGAGTCATGGAATCATATCATTAATCAGACCCCCAATATTGTGGATCAACCTTGGGTTCTCTTTGAGGACTTTAATGTGGTTAAGCATCCTTATGAATATGTTGGTGGGTCTAAGGTTTGGGATGATGGATCTACTGAATTTGTTGCTTACCTGAACTACATTGAGGTTGAAGACTTGTGCTTTGGTGGCTTTAAATTTACATGAACTAATAAACAGGGATGGTACTAGCACTATCATGAAAATGATTGATAAGGTGCTTGTAAATGAGCACCGGTTTTCCCAATTCCAAAATTCCAATGCAGTGTTTCTTCATCCTAGCATATCAGATCATTCCACTACTGTCTTGCATATCAAAATTTCCACATGTAGTCCTCTTATTAGCTTTAAGTCCCTTTTATGTTTGGGCTTACATATAGGAGTTTTGTTTATGTCTCTCAGGCCTGGAATATCTTAAAGTATGAGTCTCATTTGCAATGCCTCTTTAGGAAGCTTAAGGCAACCAAAACTGCTCTCAAGAACCTCAACAAAACTCATTCTCTGGTGTTACTGCCCGGACCTTGAAGTTAAGTTAGAAACTGCTTAGAATTAACCTTCTTGTAGGCCTCATGACCTTATATTTCAGTCCAATGAGCATCTAACTTTTCAGAAATTCATTTCTTTGAGGCATGCTGAGGAGAGCTTTCTTAGACAGAAAGCTGAAGCTCAATGGATTAACGTATGTGATAACACTACCTACTTTCACAAGCTGGTTAAGAGGAATAATGTCAAAGCCAAACTTGTCTAACTCACTGATGATTAGGGTAACACTATAAACAGAAGATAAGACATTAAAGACCTAATTGTCCATACTATACTTCCTTCCTAGGTACTGAGAATGAGGAGCTTCCCATTGATTGTAATATTTTGCAAGTGCTTTATTTAAGGAAAGTGTCTTCTGTGCAAGCCAACAACCTCACCAAAGCTGTTACTTCCAGTGAAATCCAAGAGGTTGTCTTCTCCTATAATGATTCCAAGGCCCCAGGCCCTGATGCTTTCACTACAGGATTCTTTAAGAAAGCTTGGATGTTGTTGGTAGTGATGTCACCATGGTTATTCTGCACTTCTATCATACTGGAGTGATGTTGCTTGATTAAATCACACATCTATTTCCCTGATTCCTGAGTCAACTCTACCCCAAAGTGTCCATGATTTCAAACTTACATCTTGTTGTAACTTGATCTATAGGTGTATCTCCAAGCTTCTTGCTAATAGGTTGAAAGATGTCTTTCCGACCCTGGTAAGTGACAACCAGAATGCTTTTGTGCGAGGTAGGAGGATTACTAATAACATATTTTTTTTATCTCAAAAGATGGTTAGGAATTATCACAGGTCTTCTCACGTGGCTAAGTGTGCTATTAAGGTGGATCTCATGAAAGCTTATGATAGTATAAGTTGGGCCTTTATTGAGAAAAGTATGAACGTCACTGGTTTCCCTACTATTTTCATCAATTGGATTATGGCTTGCATTATATCTACCTCCTTTTCAATACACATAAATGAAGAGCTTTATGTTTACTTTAGGGGTGCTAAAGGCCTAAGGTAGGGGGTTCCCATCTCCCCTTATCTATTTGTTATTGTGATGGAGGCCCTCGCTGGTCTTTTACAACATGCATTCACTTCGTCTGCTTTCAAATTTAATTGGAGGTGCAAGGAGCTGGTTATAGTCAATCTTTATTTTGCTAATTACCTCCTCATTTTCTCTAGGGTGACCAAAGTTTTGTTAGCTTAATCAGAGATAGCCTTGATGTTTTCTTTATACCTACTAGGCTCAAAGTAAATCAGTTGAAAATCCAGATCTTTTTATTTCTAGAGTTCCCAAACAAGCCAAGCTTATTTGTATTGATACTTTGGGTTTTCAGAGTGACATCCTTCCTATTAGATACCTTGTCATGCCTCTGATTTTCACTAAGCTGTGAAGAAATGATTGTGCTCTTTTGGTTGAACAAGATTACTGTCAGAATCAAGAGCTGGGAGGCTAAGCATTTGTTATTTGTTGGCAGACTCCAGCCTATCCAGCCTGTTATCATGGCTATCCAAAATTCAGGGTTTTTTTATCCTCTCTAAGAGGATCCTGCATGACATAGAGAACATTATGAGAAATTACGTTTGGTCTAGTAATTCTACTAGACATGCTAGCTCTAAAGTTAAATAGGATGAGGTTTGTTCTCCCAAGGAATATGATGAGCTTGGGTTGAAAAATATTGTTAGCTGGAATTGTGATGTTAATTCTATTCCTACATGTTCTATTTGAAGCAAATGGTGCTATAAGCACTTGATCAATGATGGTACTATCTTCACTATCAAAACTCCTAATGAATGCTCCTGGATTTGGATGAGACTGTTGAAAGCCAAAGATTGGTTTACTGCCCTCTGCCATGCTAGAATTGATGATGGAACTACTATTTCTCTTTGAGGTGACTCTTGGCATTAGTTGGGTGTGCTTTACAACAGGTTTGGATGAGACTGTTGAAAGCCAAAGATTGGTTTACTACCCTCTGCCATGCTAGAATTGATGATGGAACTACTATTTCTCTCTGAGGTGACTCTTGGCATTAGTTGGGTGTGCTTTACAACAGGTTTGGCAGAGTTGTCATTATTGATACAAGTTGGAGCCTTAGAACCAAAGTCAGTAGGGTGATCAGCAATGGTCCGTGGTCTTGGCCAATCACTTATACCTCTTGTCTTAGAGAGATTAAGATTGTCTCCATGTCCATGGATCCTCCTGCCTTGGGCCTTGATGGGTGGTTGTGGAAGGCTGCTTCTGATGGGGTCTTTTCTATTGACTTAATTAATTGGTCCTTAAAGCTGCTTGATAGTATGGTTATTTGGGGATCCCTTACTTGGTATAGCTGTAATGTTCTTAAGCACAACTTCATTACTTGGCCGAGCTGCAGGAATAAGCTGACCACTAAGGACAAACTAGCTGATTGTGGCATTTCTGTTAATTTTGACTATGTTATATGTATTAGTAGTTTGGAGAGTAGGGATCATCTTTTTTTTTTATTGTTCTTTTGGTCAAACTATTTGGACAGCTAGAACTCAATTATGTGATCTCTAATGCTACTGTGTTAGCTGGGACCACAAAATTGTGTGGCTTGCCCAGATTACTAGGAGAAAAGTCCTTAGGTCCTTAATCCTTAAGGATGTTTTTAATTCTTTTGTGTATAACTTATGGATGAAGAGAAACAATAGAATATTTTAGGGTAAAACTAGGGACATGAATACCTTGACTAGGATTATAGTCAACACTATTAGGGATATACTTTGGTCTCAAAGGTCTATTCCTTGGACTCATGTTAACACTATTCTTGTGTAGAAATGAGGCTTACATTTTCATATTTTAGAGAAGTCTCCTTCAATTTTTGTTACCTTGACTAGGATATGCTCATTTACTTTTGTAGTCCTGATTGTTTATAATATATTTTTGCTTTATAAAAGAGGGTGAAAACTAATTAGAATTCTCATTTTAAAACAAATCTGCGGAAATTTCTTCCGCTGTTTGCAGCAAGAAACAGCACAACAGTCGATTTTTTCGTTTTTTTCTTGTTGGGCATTTTACCATCGACACTGGCAATTAGAAGCAGCATCTCTCGGTAGAACTTGGAAATTCAGACCCATTAGAAGAAGCTTAATATGCATGCTTTGAAATCCATTAAGGTCATTAAATTCACTGATTGTTTTTTGTTTTATTATTAAATTTCATAAAAATTGTCAAGGGAATGTTGTGCTCGAGTAAATTTGTACCAGTGTGATTTACTCAAAATTTTATTGGCTCAAACAGAGCCCACGTGGAGATATTATTGGCAGTGTTCATGTTGCTCATCAGCCATCTTATGGTCATTCTCTTTTAAAAAACCACAATTTAGGTATATCCTTGTCTTTAGTATTTTTCATTTTTGACTTTTCAAATGCGTATCGATGATTATTATGGAGTCTAATTTTATTTAAGATGACACCGGCTTTTCATCTAATTTTGTGGGAGTCTAAAAAACATTATATATTAAGATCAAGCTCTGTTCAAAGCTAGGGAAAGAAGAAAATCAGAAGTATCTCAAAACCAATTGTAAATGGAAAAATCTATGACTATAGATCAGTTACCGTGAATCATATTTACCAAATAATGAAAAATAATGAACAATAAAAAGTGAGCGGAAGACATCATAGTTTACCTAAAAAATCCTCAATGGAAAAAAAATAACTGGGAAAGCTTTTAATAGTATTCTCGCTGTGAAGAGGAATTTACAAGGCTAATACTAGTTAGTATGTTTTTATGTATGCCGATTACAATTGCTGGCCCTTTTTTCATAGGCTCGGTTCCATCAATAAGATAGTTCTTGTGCACCTATTATGGAGCATAAAATGGGGAAGTAAATGTTGACTAAAGAGATGCCTAATTGAAAGAGTTCTTTTACTTAGTCTTCAACTAATCACCATCCGCTGGCCGCTTGATGACATCAGTAGCGGAGTAAATATGTGTTCTTTCTGAATAAATATATTTCCGTTTTGAGTAAATATATTTCTGCTCTGGGTACATGGGTTCGTTCTGAGTAAATATATTTTTGTTTTGTTCCATTCTAGGTGAATATGTTTCCATTTTGAGTAATATATCCTATTCTGAGTAAATAATTTCCATTTTCGGTCAATATATTTCCTTTATGGTAATATATTCATTATGCCACAATGAACACGTCCATTTATGATATAAAAATATTTGTATACTGTGTAAACATGTTTGTTTACAATATAAACATGCTTACAATGTAAACATGTCGGCTTACTTTGTAAATATGTTTGCTTACTTTGTAAATATGTTTGCTTACTTTGCAAACATGTCTGTTTACTATGTAAACATATGCGTTTACTGTGTAAGAATGTATATTATAAACCTACCATTTTACTATATAAACATATTCGTTTAGTGTGTAAACATATCTGTTGCCAACTCTCAATATAATTCATTGCCAACGTTCATTCTTAGTGCATGGCCTCCCTTTGACGCTTTATGGAGTTAACTTTTTTATCCATGAAGCATATTTTGTTCCTTTATAGTTGCCCATGTGCTTTTTGTTTCCTTTATGTTACAGCATTGGAAACGTGAAAGCGCATTTTTTATGCTTTGCCTTCATTACTGGGTTGGCTTACTCAGAAGCTTTTTCCGTTTTGGAATCGGTACATGTTTCCATCTTAATTTTGCTCCCATTTATGAATAACATGTTCTCATTGTATTAATTTGTTGTAACTTACCCCGTTTCCATTGAGAATCAGAGCCCATAGTAGAACTTTCCTCCTTAACTTTATGTTCATTGTAGAACTTGTCTCATTTTACTATGTACTTAGACTCATTATAGAGTTTATCCCATTTTCTCTAGATTTGGGCTCATTGTAGTGTTTACCCCATTTACTTTAACAGGCTCATTGTAGAATTTATCCCATATACTTTAACAGGCTTATTGTAGAATTTATCCCATTTACTTTAGAGAACACATGCACATTGTAGGACATTTAATTCCTAAGGACTTAAGTTCATTGTAGAACAAAGTGGCCCCAATTACTTTAGAGAACACATGCACATTGTATGACATTCAGTTCCCAAACACATAGGCTCATTATACAACTAATGAGCCTCGTTTCCTTCTATTTCATGTTGAGTTCATTTCATTTTCATCTTTTCTTTTTTCTCATTCTCATTGGTTACGATATGTGAAAAGAATAACATAAAAGAACACCATATATGATAATAAAGAATTTAACGAAATGTGCAGTGAATTAGTATACTGTTTAACAATATCGTCATTTTGAAAAGAAAATTTAAAGTTGCCACCAATCATTTTAGAGCGTGATTGGTCACCTAATTTTAAAACAAAAATTTTGATCTACAAAAACTCAAAGTTGGTTTGGGAGTCATTTGTGTGTAGGGAAGGTTTTAGCACCACAAAATGTCAATTGTGTGTTGAGAATGTATTAGCATCTCACAAAACCCCTTATTAAAATGATTACTAAATTCAATCAACTGCTATCCAAATTATATTAGAAAAATGAATAAATAAACAAGTGAAAGAATTTTATTTTTGAAATGTCGCATTAGGTATGTCTTATGTCACAAAAATAAAACAAGATAAGTGAACCTTAATGGATGGTTCAAGGACCATTGAAAGTATTTCTTTTTTATTTTTATGATTTTTATTTTTGAAAATCAAAGTATTATTGAAGTTGTTCTCGGTATCTCAAAAAATAACTCCTCACCTCAGTGGTTTAAGAAATTTGGTATCTCAAAAATCTCAAAGTCCGTCATTGAAATTTTTAAGTGAAAAACTAAATAATGAAATTAACAAAATTTTAATCTAATCGTCAAGGTTTTAATCCATATATATATAAACTCTAATGATAAGAGAATGAGACACACATTATAAGCATGACAAAATGACAATGATACATAAAAATAAATAAGAAATAAGAAGAACAACAACGGAAGAAAGAGTAAAAAAAGAAAAGTTAAAAAAGATAAAAAAATGTATGACAAATTTAAAGAAAATGTGTAAAGTGGAAAAAGTATATATAGAACATATAAAAGAAGAGGAATGAAAAAAAGTGAAATGAAACAAACATGAATGAGGGTGGGGGACAAGCTAGGCTATATAGCCGCAACATTATAACAGAGGGTTGATCCTCTGACCACCCTCTGAGGTTGTTCCTATCCCTTCTTTTTTTTTTTTAAATTTTTGTGTGTGTTTTTTATAATATAATATAATTATGGTATTATAAATAAATTAATATTAAATACTTTATGTGTAAATAAATTTAAACTATGTAAATGTTTAATTTTTATAAAATAATGTATATAATTGGTATACGTATATTCTTTACTTTTTACCAAATAGTCTACAAATTATCATTTATTTTTAATTATTACTATTTAAATAGCAAAGAAAAGTTACAGACAGTAACTAGTAACTAGTTCAACCGAGTATCATATAAAAAATAACAATAAAAATCTCAAAATAAAATATCTTTTTTTGGGATATAAATAGACCCTTTTAATTTTGACTACATAGTCTACTAGTTACCATTATTTTCTTTTTCTTCAATCATTGCTAATCAAATAGTAAAAGAAGAATCATGGACGGTAATTAGTTCAACCGAGTGTCACTAAAATAATGATAAGATCTAAAAAAAATTAACTAGTAAGAATATTAAAAAAAATTCAAAGCTTTAATATTTGCATCATCTTTATCCATATAGATGTTTAACTCTGGACATGATATTTTATACATTTTTTATGTGTAAGAAATTATCATAGGGGATTTATTGCATGAAATGTACACTTTCAACCCATTAAAGGGTTGATTCACATTGAGTTGATTTGCATACCCTCAAATAATTTTATTTCCATCCTCATTGATTAAGTTGATGACAAGTATATCTCATTATCAAATTTATAAGTTTTTAAAGGAAAAAAATCATTAATGCAAAGAAATAAAACTCAAGATTAAGAGTAAAAAATGAAGAAGAAATGAACAAATACTTCTACTTTTACTTATGGAAAGAACAAATAATATACCCTACATGAATATAAATGAGAAAAGATGAAGAGCAATAAACAATATTTTTTTAGCTAAGGTATAAGAATTTAAACTACCTTAAGAAAAAGAATGAAATAAGATGAATGATAATAGATCATATTCTCCCTCTCCTTTCTCCCTCTCTCTTCTTTTTAAGAAAATCTCTTATATTTCTCACTTTCTCTCTCTAAAAGACCACTTCTCTCTCTCTCTCCAAAAGACCCCCTCTCTTTCTCTCTCCAAAAGATCTTCCTTCAAGTAAAGACCCTTTCATATTTATAGGCAAGGTTAGGTCTTCCCTTTTTTTGCTTTGAGTCCTTATGCTCCCTTTTTTATTTTTTAGTTTTTGGACTCTTTTTCTTATTTCTTAGTCCTTGGGCTATTTTTCTATTTTAGACATTGAGTTTTTTATAGTCTTAGACCAGTATATGGGTCAATAAACAAAGTGTGTATATTCAAAGTATTAGATCAGATAAAATACGGTATCTACAACTCCTCATTTGTTCACGTTTTTAAACTTAGAAGGTGTACAAATGTGTAGATAAGTATTTTGATCGGTACGAAAAAAGATTATATGGATAAGGGGAATAGAAACCTCGACTGATTCGGGTTCTATGAAATGATAGAAATGTGAAATGGACCTGGATAGGCAAGGCTTCGACCTCGACTTAATTTAAGTTCGATTTAACTAGATATAAAGAAACAGACATGTATAGGTGCAGGCTTCGACCTCGACTCAATTCGAGTTCAATTTAACAGAAGATGAAGAAACAGAGCTAGATAGACATAGGCTTCGACATCGAATTAATTCAGGTTCGATTTAATCGAAGATAAAGAAACAGACCTGGATAGACACAAGCTTCGACCTTGACTCAATTCAGGTTCGATTTAATCGAAGATAAAGAAATGGACCTGGTAGACACAGGCTTCAACCTCGACTCAATTCGGGTTCAACTGAAGATAAAGAAACAGACCTGGATAGACACAAGCTTTGACCTCGACTCAATTCGAGTTCGTTTTAACTGAAGATAAAGAAACGGGCCTCGATAGACATAGACTTCAACTTCGACTCAATTTGGGTTTGATTTAACCAATATATTTGAAAGGAAAATAGACCTGGATAAACACAGGCTTCGACCTCAAATCAAGACGAGTTCGATTTAACCATATATGTTTGAATTGAAAATGGACTTGGATAGACACAGGCTTCGACCTCGACTCAATCCGGGTTCAACTTAACTTGAGATATTTGAATAGAAAATTGACATGGATAGACACATGCTTCTACCTTGACTCAATTCTAGTTCGATTTAACTGGAGATTTTTGAAATAATGTTTTATCTAATTTATACGATTCATATAATAGCAAGAGCTGGACTAATGGAGGCTCTAAATATTAGAAAGTCATATGTGAATTTTGAAAGAATATCCTTGAATGATTTATGCTCTTGAATTGTATCAAAACAAGCAATGCGATGCATGTCTATGCTTTGTAATTCTTGAATATAAATGCAAATATGTGATTTTGAATGCATGCATGCTATGCATGATTGTGAACATTTGTAAGAAAATTATTTGATGATTTTTGAAAGTTGACAATGTGACAATATCCATCACCTTTTGAAACAATCACTTGACCTATGATCATGGACTAGCAATGAGGTATCGCGCATACTTTCAAGAAAATGATGCATCATTATTCATTATTTTATGCCCTAGTATTTAGCTCCATGTCGATGGTGAAGACAAATGAATAACTTCTCCACATTTTGCTTCTTTTCTGTACTTCAAATTGTGTAATGCTCCAATAGTGTTTTATCTTTTACCGTGCGGATACTGACTTTTCTTGTGGTGACTTTTTAGATTTCACCTCACACTTAAACTACCTTTTTCAGTTTCTTTCCTTTTCTTCTTTTTTTTGAATCAATTAGCTTTCACCTAACCAAGTTTATGCTTATGAGTCATTTCAAAGAGTAATTAATGAAATTTTCTATATGCCTTGGAATTAAGCAGAATAGAAATAATGAAAATAACGGGAAGACAAAGTATATGTTTGTCAACTGAAAAAAAGCTCTTCAATGATGATGAAAGAACAATGTTTACAAACAAGAATTTTGGGAAAATTATGGAGTAAGATTTCTCCAATATTCGAGATAGTTCTTTTTTAAAACAATTTTTTTACCCAAATTCGCCTTCCCATACTTAGAGCAGTCAAACAAAGTACTTCTTGACTGCATCAGAATTAACTGCATGCGGTAAATCATCTCCGTCCATGTTTGTTAGAATGAAAGCTCCTCCCGAGAAGGCCTTCTTGACTACTAAATGTCCTTCGTAATTTGGGGTCAATTTCCCACGGTAGTCTTTTTCATACGGGGGTATCTTTTTAACACCAAATCTCCATTTCAGAAACATCGGGGACGTAACTTTTTGTCATATGCTTACATCATTTTCTTTGATATAATTGCCCTCTTCATAATGCAGTCAATCTTTTTTTCTCGATGAAATTCAATTGCTCATATCGTGTTTGTACCCACGATGCTTGTTCTAATTTCTCCACCATTAAGACTCTAAGGGAGGGTATTTCTGTTGGAATTATGTCCATTAAGTAGGGTGTAATAACTATTTATGATTATTTAGTTATTTTTATGATATTTTTGTATTACTGAATTTAATGAATAATGAAGGTTTTCCTTTAATAAAATATACTCAAGTCCTAGAACTATTGTCAACACAAGAAGAGTAAAGACAGAAGGATCTTTTATATAAACTCTTCCAAAATAGTTTAGAATGTTATTAGCAGTCTAAAGATCGACTGAGCAATCGAGTCTGATTACGACTGAGCAATCGAGTGGAAAATTTAACGGTTGACCTGAACATGTTATGGAACATGTTGAATAGACCAGTAACGAACTAGTTTAGAGCAAAGCCTTTTATCTAGCTCTAAATCTAATTGTCACACTTTAAGAGTATTTTCAAAATTATCTTAATCCTGAGGTAAATATGAAACTTGACCCAGTTAGTTACGATCTTTGATACACTAAATGAGTGAGTTCAAATTGTCGGACAATACCTTGGTTGTTGCGAACATGATTCAACTATATTAGAGTTGCGTGATTCACAGATATGAAAATTCATGGCGAGATTGTAAATGCAACAATATCATCTTATACTTTATTGTAGGGTGCGTGAATAAATTAACTTGGTCAAGTATTTGATAAAATGAATCATTGAACAAGACATGGAGAATCGTATGAGACAATTCACTGTTATGTCTTTCTTATTCACAATCAATAAATGAGTTAAGGAAATAATAACTAGAGGGGTAAAATGATAATTTCACATCCCGTTCTTGTTACTGATATTTACGAAACGTAATATGTTAAAAATATTCTATGGATCGTGAAATAAAAATGTTTGTTTGCACCGACAAAAAATGCCGTGCACATGAATGAGAGTTGATTCGGCATCAGACCTATAGTGGAGTCGTTAGGATGAAATAGGTCGGGAATTTATGGAGATAAGTTTGCCAAGTATTTGAATCCTATAACTTTATTCATGTGAGTCCATTCGGTCTCATAAGTAGCTCATAACGACAGGAATGAAAAACAACATAAATTGGACCAAAAATGTGTTTTGGACCAAAATACACTTCCCGAACCCATATATGATGGGTGTAATTCCTAAAGTAGTGAAGAGCACAAATTAATTTTCAAATTAATTAATTTGTTATTTTCTAATTATAGGATAATTAGTAAATAAAATAAATTGATTAATTAATTAATAGAAATCAATTTAGATTGATGTATTTGGACACAGTATTGGCTGTAGGGGAGATGTAACTTTCGGTAATTACAGTTAAGGAGAGGGTGAGTTTCAGCAGCTTACAATATAAGGGGTATATGTGTAAACTATGTAATAATTATATATGGGATGGCATTAGGGTTGCCTCCCTAAGGTTGTTGACACAAACCCTAAGCACAGTGTGTGATTACACAGAGCAGAGAAAAGAGTTTCTCTTCCTCCCCCTTAGTTGCTACCAAAATACACAGAGGCGAAGAAAAAATCTGATTTTTCTTCTCCAGTTATTTTGAGAGCCCACACTTAGTTCCTGACGACAGCCTTACGAGACATACTTCTAAATCCTACAAGTGGTTGTTCGTGTGAAGATAAATTGAAGTTCTCTAATCTCAAGAACGAAGAACACGAGATAATTAATAAGATTCCACCACGTCATAATTTCTCCGATACAACAAAATGTATAAATTATTTCTAGCTCTTCTAAATACGTTTAACTGAATATGTATGATCGATTGTGTGGTTTTGTATTTAATGTTTATTTTTTGAAATTGTTTTGATATTCCGCCCATGAACCGTTCGTGGTTGACTAATTTTTTTTCAAATTTTTCAAACCCGATCCAACAATTGGTATCAGAGCCAGGTTCTTGGTTGTACATATTTAGTAATTAAATGTATGTATCAATGGATGTTACGATATTGGCATATATTTTTGTATGGTACATTCAAAGCATGTTTGAATGTATTCTATGAATGGATCCCGATCTATTGGCTCTAGGCATTTTTTTATTTTCAATTTTAGAATTGATGTACACCGAAATTGAAACATAAGATTTTAATTAATTTATTTTCTTGCAAAAGTTGTATTTTTTTAATTTCATGTAATTCGTCGTCGCTGTCTGCCATCCACGCCATCGCCTATAGTGCCCTGCATAATTGGGTACCTAATTGGGGTTTTGGAAACTTTTAGGTTTTAGAAACCTAGGAGTTTTGGAAACCTAGGGATTTATGAAACCTTAGGGTTTTTGGAAACCCTGCTGTGCACAAGGCCATATTGGGCCATTGGGCTAGCATGGACCCACCAAGTATATTGAGGTATTGGACTAAGCAAGAGTTGCTTGACCTAAATAATTTTTAGGGATTTGAGATTTGATTTCAAACTCAATCCAGTCCCTAAAATTAATTTTATTTAATTTGGTATTTTTCAACACTAATTAATTGTAATTTATTTTATAAATTGTTTTTAAAAATAAATCAATTGATTAATTTATTTGGTAATTTGTTTATTTAAGTAAAAATTATTGGAAAATTAAATTGTAAATTGAATTTTGAATTTTAAAATGGGACTGAATTTTTGTAAAGAGTTACAAAGTGGTGGAACCTCATGAAGGAGAATGAGCAAATTACAGACCCCATGAAGATTAAATTTAAATTATTATAATTTATTTATTATCTTTTCATGGGTTGTAATTAGAAATGAGCCATATAGAAGTTAATTTTGAATGGATGATTTATTGTTAATTTCGTATCATCATATAACATGTCATATTGAAATAGGGATATCCAATATTAAAATGCTATGTAACATGTACATGCATCATTGTAGTTTAGATTTATAATGAGTCATAATTTAAATTTTAAATTTTAAATTTTAAATTTGGATTAAAATTGTATAAAAGGTTATAATTTTTTAAACTTATTTTTTTTCAAATTAATAAAGAGTTATGTTTTAAAAAAGAACGAAAAATCTATTTTTTTTTTAAAACTAAGTGGGAGGGTCATTTACGTTGAAACGTTCCCAAAGTCCCAAACGCAAACTTGGTCATGACACGATGAATGATTTAGAGCCGTCCTAGCGTCGTATCTTCAATGGGAGAAACTTAGGAATCGTGTCGCTTTGAGTCATCAAGTTGCTTGAGAAGCTAATGCTTGTAGAAGAGGTGGTGAGGCAAGATCGTTCCTGGACGGACTGTTAGTTCATAACAACCTTTAAAACTGATGCGTTGGTTAAACACTGAGACCGAAGCACATTTGAATCCCTCATATGGGCTAGTAAATGGGGCTAAGGTGACCAAAACCATTAGTGATTGGTTAAGCTAGATGTACTGAAATTTTGAGAAGCGTTAACCAAACGGGAGGACTCTCGATGCGATAGGAGATATCTTGAGTGTTGTCTTTAGATGAGACAAGCTATTGTTGTTGATCGTAACATCAAGGAAAAAATATATTTATTAGATTTTTAAATATTTAAGTATTTACATCATGCATCATACTTTCCTAAATGATTAAGTAGTTATTTATACTGCTTTATTTATTCTATTTAGTAAATTTCCATTATCCTCACTCTCAACGATCTTAAATGCAAACAAACTTAATGGTGAAAATTACGTGGATTGAAAACCTAATCTTGATATCATATTGACGGTAGAAAAGCACAAGTTTGTGCTCACCACCCCTTATCCCCTTGAGACTATTCCTAAATCGACTCAAGAGGAAAATGATGCTTATGTTTCTTACCTGCGTTTTTGATAAGATCATCAAGTGTTACATCTTGGCATCAGTTAGCAATGTGTTGCAAAAATAGCCTCAAAACATGGAAACCGCCGCAGATATGATGTTGAACATCAGTGAAATGTTCGGGGATCATGGTGCTCAAGCTAAACAGGCTGTTGTGTGAAACTTCATAAACTGTCGGATGGAACCTATAACTCTTGTCAGAGAACACATGATGCTGATAATTAGTTATCTAAATGAGATGTAGATCATGGGCGATGAGGTAGATGAGGAGACTCAAGTTGATATGACCCTTGAGACCCCGCCAGATACTTTTGAGAACTTCAAACTTAATTATTCGATGATTAATTTAAGGTACTCACTTCTAGAACTTATGAAGGAAATGCAAGCTATTGAGACCCTATTTCTGAAGGGTAAGAGGAAGACTGAGGAGGGAACCTTTACTAAAAGTAAGCCTTCCACCTTTGGGGTAAAAAAGAAACACAAGAAAGGTCCAAAGATTGCTAAGAAGCAGAACTTGAAAGCAGAAGGCTTGACGAGGTGAGTTCAGCTTTTATTGGGGAAATGGAGCACTAGTATCGGTTGTATTAGTTAGAACTATTAAATTATCATTTGATAACAGTTTTTTGGTTTTACGATATGTTTATTATATCCCGATTTTTAGGAAAAACCTTGTTTCGGTAGCTAGTTTAATTGAGCAAGGATTCACTATCAATTTCATTAATAATGATATTAGTATTTTTAAAAATGATTGCTTAATTATTACTGCACATTTGATAAATAACTTATCTATCTAAAATCAAAAGTTCCAGTGATATGTGATGGTGAAGTAAATATTGATTTACAAAGAGATAGTAAATGTTTGAAGTCTGACTCAATCGATCTAACTTAGTTGTGACACTTACGTCTTGGCCATATTAGCCTAGACATTATTAAAAGACTTACAAAGGATAATCCATTTCAAACTTTAAGTGTGGGATCACTACCCACATGCAAATCCTGTATAGTTACAAAATCATCAAGATACCCTTTGAGCGAAGGGTGAACAATGCCTTGAACTCGTATACAGTGATGTATATGGGTCATTGAATATCCAAGCAAGAAGAGGTTATGAATATTTTGTAACCTTCACAGATTACTACTCATGTTTTGGACATGTTTATCTAATGCGCCAAAAGTCTAAAACCTTTGAATAGTTCAAAGAGTACAAGACTATGGTTGAGAATCAATTAGAGAAATAAATCAAAATACTGTGACCCGATCGTGGTAGAGAGTACTTACTAGGAGAGTTTGAAGACTTTATTAAAGAAGAAGGTATTCTATCTCAACTTACAGTACCTGGCACTCTAGAATAGAATGGTGTGTTAGAGAGAAGGAATCGAACTCTAATGGATATGGTTAGATCCATGATGAGTTACTCATCCCTCCCAGATTTGTTCTAGGGATATGCCTTGGAAACATCAACATACATTTTATACCAAGTTCCATCAAAGATGGTGCCTAGCACACTATATGATAGATTGATTGGATGAAAGTTATCCATAAGCCACCTTAGGATATGAGGATGCCTCACACATGTACAGAGACTGAATACATGCAAGTTGGCCAGTCGATAAGAATTATGCATGTTTGTAGGATATCCCAAGGGAACAAAGGGATACATCTTTTGTAGTCCGACCGACAAGAAAACATTTGTTGGCATGAATACACATTTTCTTGAGGAATTATTGAGTGGGAGGACACCGACTCCCTAATCAGAGTCTGTTCCCGATTCAATAATTGAAGAACCACCATAGGGGCCGGAACCTACGGAGCCTCGACGTAGTGGGAGGATTCTGAGACAACCTGACAGGTAGATATCTTATAAATACACCTTAATGTCATGCTTAGATAAAGATCATGATGAACAGGTTTTCTACTCGCAGGCCATGATTGGTCCTGAAGTAAACCTATGCCAAGACGTCATGAACTTGAGATATAATCGATATACTCAAACGGATTTTGGAAGCTTGTAGATCCTCATGAAGAGGTAAAACCTGTAGGGTGAAAATGGATTTATAAGAAGAAGAGAGGTCTGGATGGAAATGCAGAGACATTCAAAGCTAGGCTTGTACCCAAGGGTACACCCAAAAGGAAGGTATTGACTATGATGATACCTTCTGGCCAATGACCCTGCTTAAATCCATCCAAATCCTCATGTCCATTACTGGTGCCCTCGATTATGAAATCTAGATGATGGACATCAAGACTGCATTTCTGGATGACAATCTTGAAGAGCGCATTTATATGACTTAACCAGATGGCTTCATGGAGAAAGACCAAGAGGGCATGGTTTGTGAACTGCGTGAAACCCATTTATGAAGGGAAGGTGATTTTTCTAGTCTTGTACGTGGATGATATTATACTAATTGGGAATGATGTAGGAAAATTGTCTGATGTTAAGATTTGTCTTGCAAAGTAATTTGATATAAATGATATTGGAGAAGTTGCCTTTGTCTTAGGTATTCAGATCTTTCGAGATTAGAAGAACATATAATTGACACTGTCTCAAGCATCATATATGGATAAGGTGACAGATTAGTTCAGTATGTAAGATTCTAAGAAGGGATATGTTCCCTTTAGGCATGAAGTCAACCTCTCTAAAGAGCAATATTCCAAGACTCCTCAAGAAGAGGAAGATATGAGAAGGATTCCCTATGCCTTAGCCGTAGGAAGTCTCATGTATCCAATGCTTTGCACTAGGCCATATATTTGCTACACCATGGGCGTGGTGAGTCATTTCCAATCTAATCATGGACTCAAGCATTGGAATATCGTCAAACATATCCTCACATATCTTAGAAAATGAAAAACTACATGCTTGTGTATTCAAGTACTCACCCAAATATGACGGGTTATATTGATTCAGATTTTGAAGCAGATAAAGATTCCAGCAGGTCCACCTCAGGATCAGTGTTCATCTTGAACGGTTGAATAGTATTTTGGAGAAGTATCAAGCAATCTCGCATTGCGAAGATGAGTATATGGCAGCTTGTGATGCTGCAAAGGATGCTGTATGGCTTAGAAAGCTCCTGAAGACTCTAGAAGTTGTTCCAGAAGTTGACATACCCATGACACTTTATTGCGATAATAGTGGGGCTGTAACAAACTCGAAGGAACCGAGGAGCCATAAAAGATCTAAGCACATAGAGTGTAAGTATCAGCTCATCCGAGAGATTGTTCAGCATATAGTTGTTGTAGTAACACACATATCAACTGTCAACAACCTGACACATACATTCACGAAGACTTTAAGCAGTAAAGTCTTTGATGGTCATTTGGAGGGCATGGAGATACGATACTGTACACATATACTTTAGTCCAAATGAGAGATTGTTGGAATTATGTTCATAAAGTATGGTGTAATAACTATTTATTTTTATTTAGTTATTCTTTGACATTTTTGTATTTCTGAATTTAATGAATAAATAAAAGTTTTGTTTAATTAAAGTGTGTTTATAATTTACTCAAGTTCTAGAACAATTATCAACGTAAGAAGAATAAAGACAGATGGGTCTTCCAAACAAACTCTTCTGAAATAATTCAGAATGTTATTCATAGTTTAAGGATCGACTGGGTAATCGAGTCCAATTACGACTATTAGGTTGAATCAAAGGATGCCGGTCTTGGGGCATGAAAGTGGAGACTCTAACGGTTGACCTAGACATGTTATGGAACATGTTGAATAGAGAAGTAAAAAATTAGTTTGGAGCAAAGCCATTTGTCTAGCTCTAAATCTTATTATTACACCTTAAGGATATTTTTATAATTATCTTAATCCTGAGGTGAATATAAAACTTGACCTTGTTAGTGATGATCTTTGATATGTCAAAGGAGTGACTTCGAATTGTCGGACAATACCTGGAATGTTGGGATCGTGATTCAACTATCTTGGAGATGCGTGATTGACAGATATAGAAATTCATGGCGAGATTGAAAACGCAACAATATCATCTTATACTTTATTGATGGGTTTGTGAAATTAACTTGGCCAAGTATTCGATGAAATGAATCATTGATTAAGACATAGTGAACTGTACGAGATAATTCACAGTCAATAAATGAGCTAAGGAAATAATAACTAGAAGGGTAATATGTTTAAAATATTTTGCGGATTGTAAAATAAAAGTGTATATTTGCACTAACAAAAAATATCGCGCGCATGAATCAAGAGTTGATTCGGCATCAGACTTATAGTGGAGTTGTACAATATCAGGATTAAATAGGTAAGGAATTTATAGAGATAAATTCTCTGAGTATTTGAATCTTATAACTTTATTCATGTGGGTCCATTCGATCTCTGGAGTAGCTCATGTAGATAGGAATGAAAAACAACATCAATAGACTAAAATTATGTTTTGGACTAAGGTACACTTCCTGAACCCATATATGATGGGTGTAATCACGAAACTAGTGAGGAGAAAAAATTATGTTCAAATTATTTAATTTTTTATTTTCTAATTATTGGATAATTAATAAACAATTTTTTAATTAATTGATAGAGATCAATTTAATTTATCAATTTAGATTGATGTATTTGGACACAGTATTGGCATTAGGGGAGACGTAAATTTCAGCAAATACAGTAAAGGAGAGGGTGAATTTCGGCAATTTACAATATAAGGGATTTATGTGTAAATTTTGTAATAATTATATAAGGGATGACATTAGGGTTCTCTCCCTAAGGGTGTTGACAGAAAACCTAAGCATAGTGTGTGATTACACAAAGTAGAAAAAAGAGTTTCTCTCCTTCCCCCTTAGTTGCCGCCGATATATACAAAGGAGAAGAGAAAAACTGATTTTTTTTCTTTTCCAGTTGTTTTGAGAGTTCAAGCTCAGTTCTTGACGATATCTTTGCGAGATATACTTTTGAATACTACAAGTGGTTGTTGGTGTGGAAATTTATTTAAGTTCTCGAATCTCAAGAACGAAAAATATGAGATAATTAATACGATTCCACCAAGTCAGAATTTCTCCGATACAACAAAAGGTATAAATTATTTCTACCTCTTCTAAATACGTTTAATTGAATAAGTATGATCGTTTGTATGGCTTTTCTTTTAGTGTAATTAAATATTTGTTTTTTTTAAAAATCAATATTCCGCCAACGAAGTGTTCGTAGTTCATTAATTTTTCTTCAGATTTTTAAAACCTGGTCCAACAATTTCAACCTCGATTGGAAGGACCGCTTCCATGCCGTACACTAAAGAGAATGGCGTTGTCCTAGTTTAAATTCAGACTGATGTGCGGTACCCATGTAGTGCGAAATGAGCATCATGCCAATCCTGATAATCCTTCATCATCTTCTTTATGATCTTTTTTATGTTCTTATTGGCTGCTTCCACTATTCACATTATTATTTCATAAGGAGATGAATTATGATGCTTAATTTTGATCTGTTCACATTATTATTTCATCATCTTGTTTTTTAAATTTGTATTGTTATCTGTGATGATCCTTTCAAGTAGACCATATCGATAAGTTATCTCATTTTTAATGAACTTAACAACCACACTTCTGGTTATGCTCAAATAAGAACTCAAATCCACCTATTAGTAATGTAATCTATAGAGACCAAAACGAAACGATATCGGTTAGAGGCTTTTGGTGTAATAGGACCAACGATGTCCATACCCCACATAGAGAACAACCAAGGCGCAACCATGACATATAAATGGGATGCTGGTACATGAAGTTTACCCGCATAAATTTGACATTTATGATATTTTTTAGCATACTTGATGCAATCAAACTCTAGAGTCGACCAATAATATCCTGCTCTCAAGATTTTTTTAGCCATCATATGATGATTAGTAAGGACACAACAAATTCTTTCATGAACTTCTTCTATGATATGATTCGCTTTTCTTGTATCAACACATCTTAAAAGCACCAAATCATAATTTCTTTTGTAGAGTATTTCACCATTTAAAAAGAAACCCATAGATAACCTTCTAATAGTGCATTTATCATTCTCAGAAGCTTTGGATGGATATTCCCCATTCTTATATACTTCTTGATATCATAATACCATGGTCTTGCATTTGACTCTTCTTCAATGCTCATACCGTGAGCAGGAAAATCTCACTTCTCAATTTTTATGGGTTGAATTTCTTCCTTAAAGTTTACGGTAAACATGGACGCTAGAGTTGCCCGTGCATCTACCATTTGATTATTCTCCTTGGGTATATGGTCAAATGAGATTATTTTAAAACTTTAGCTTAACTTGGTTACATGTTTATTATAATGTATCATCTTGGAGTCTCCAGCTTCCCATTCCCAATTTAGTTGTAGTATCACCAATAACGAATCTCCGTAACTCAAAGTTTTCTTATCTTCATATCAAGAGCTGCTTGAATTCCTATGGAACATGCTTCTTATTTTGCCACATTGTTTATAAATTCAAAGCATAGTTTTATCGTGAATGTGAAAAAATTTCCCTTAAGAGATATAAGGATTTCCCTAATTGCTTGTCCTACATCATTAGATGCACCATCAAATACCATTGTCCACAATTCTGGGACCATAGATTCTTTTTCATTTCTTAATATGACTGAGACATTCTCATCAGGGAACTCAAATTTCATAGGCTCATAATCTTGCACTGGTTAATCTGCCAGATAATCAGCAAGTACACTTCTTTTTATTGACTTTCTCGTGACATGGACAATATCGTATTCTATGAGCAAAACTTGTCATTTAGCAATCCTCCCAGAAAGTGATGGTTTTTCAAAGATATACTTGATTGAGTCCATATTTGAAATTAACCAAGTGGTGTGGTATAACATATATTGTCTAAGCCGGTGAGCAACCCAGGCTAATGCACAACATGTTTTCTCCAACATCGAATAATTAGCCTCATAATTTATGGACCTATACTTAAATAGGATATTGCCTGCTCTTCTTTCCAGAGGCGTCATGCTGATCAAGTACACAACCCATGAATTTTATGTTATTTTGAGATATAAAATGATTGGCCGCTCTAGAGTTGGAGGAACAATTATAGGCGAATTTTATTATACCAATTAGTTATTTAATAAAAGTACCAATTAGTTAGAATGACGCTTGAGTGATAAAATTAATATTGTCGACACAAGCATACACTGATTTTTTTAATTATCTCCAATTTTAGATACATAGGATTATAGATTAATTAGCATATTGAATAGTGAAATAAGTAACTAAGATATTTTAGTCAATCTTTAAATATGGGTAATTTTGTCAACAATTTGTATTTGAGTCTATTCGAAAGTCCAAACCAAACTCTTGAATGAATTTCATCAATAGTTCCTGCATTCTAGCTTCGCAGTCTAATCTAAATAGTGGAATGAATTTTCATTCAGAATCTAATTCATTTTCATATTTATTCTAATTTTATTAGACACAAACTTAACATCTCTTATTAACATATATGATCGTGAAAATGAAGAATCATTCAAGACAATTCTCAAAATTTGTAGAGGCGCTTCATTCATGAATAACTAATTTATCAAACCAGAATATATTAATAACATAGTCTTCCCACATGTAATTTATTTGAAAGATCTCAATAAACACTCAAAAGGAGAGAAAAAAATGCATGAATCATAGTGGGTATTTTTGCTTAGATGGAAGGGAACACATGATAATCGTATTGCCTGTTTTCAATTACTTAGTTACATTAAAACTTGGTAGCTAGATTTGGCTAGACACTGTTTTTATTCCCCAAGATTTTCATAATGCAAACAATGCTCAAATATTGTTAACTAAGTAGACGTGAATATCTATAGTTAGCAAAAAATTGGCAAACAATACGTACCATTGAAGAGAGTGAAGGTTGGTGTACTTTCCCAGGATGTTCCATCCCACACAGTGGGTGTCCAGGAATGACCTCTCTGTGCGCCATGAATGTTTTGTGCTGGAATGCTAAGGGATTGGGCAAACCCCAAGCATTCCGAGGCTTGCACAAGTAGTGTAGTGTTTTTCTCTTTCTTCTTATTATTTGTGATTGAGACGAAAGTGAATTCTAAGGAGATAAAAAATCTAAGGTGCAAGTGAGGCTTTCATTGGGGTTTTGTTGTTGACAATGTGGGTGATCGAGGTGGTCTAGCTATGATTTGTGGTTTCAAGAACTTCCCTTCTTGGCATTTTACTAGGTTCAATGGTAATCCTGTTTCGATCCTTAGACATCATTCTTGGCGACTTCTTTAGCGTTCAAAATCCTGCCCATCCCTCCCTTGGCTTGTTCTGGGTGACTTCAATGAGATTATGGAAAGTAGTGAGAAAGCGAGAGGCTGTGAGAGAGTGGATTCCCAAATGAATGGATTTCGGGAGACTCTGGATGAATGTCGGTTACGTGCTCTGTGTTCGGATAGTTGGAAGAAAGCTTTTCCATGGGCATGGATGGAAACATTGGATTTCTACTCTACATATCACAGAATGGTAGTGGCTCACTTGGAGGCCTCATGCAGTTCAGTGTTAAAAAAGGTTTCGGGTTGAAGATTCCACTTTGAAGCCATCTAGGCTCGAGAGGTAGATTGTGGTAAGGTTATAGCTGACACGTGGGCTCCTTTAGAGGAATGTTTTTCGATGGATAGGATTCTCCAAAACATTGAGAAGGGTTCGGTTGCTCTTAAAAAATAGGGATCTTAGAGGTTTGGGTTAAGACCTAAAAGGATTTCACAGGTCAGAAAGGAGAGGAATTCAAT
The DNA here is from genome assembly GCA_003255025.1 of Datisca glomerata. Taxonomy (NCBI): domain Eukaryota; kingdom Viridiplantae; phylum Streptophyta; class Magnoliopsida; order Cucurbitales; family Datiscaceae; genus Datisca; species Datisca glomerata. The sequence continues at coordinate 2,745,636 of QANY01002375.1, forward strand.
ACTTGATACCGACCATGATTCTGTTGACTGGGGGAGCTGCAATGCATCCAATCAAAGATTAATTCTTTGGAAAATCAAGAGGAGCTTTGGTGGAAGAAGAGGTCCTACATGGATTGGGTGAAAGAGAGTGATAAGAACACGAAATTTTTCCACTCGAAGGCATCAGAACATCGTAGAAAAAAACAAATCTTGGGAGTTTTTTATGAAACTGGTGTCTCGCAGCAGTCCCCCAACAGTATTGTTAATTTTATTCTTAGTGATTACGTGATTTGCTTACTTGTTCTTCTCCTGCTCAGCCTGATGTGGATGATATTGTTAACTGTGTTCTTGAGAGAATGTTTGAACTCTTTTCTTATTTGTTGGCCCAGCCTTCCTCTCTTGAAGAGGTTAAATTTTCTTTAATGGGTATGTATCCACTTAAAAGTCTTGGTCTAGATGGTTTTCAGGCCATGTTTGATAAAAAATCCTAGAATATTGTGGGGCCATATGTTAGGCGTGTTTGGACTGTTTAAATGGCAATGGGGATATTCAAAATATGAATAAACCCTGATTATGTTAATTCTAAAGATTTCTGATCCAAAAAAAGTTACAGATTATAGGCCGATTAGCTTATGCAATGTTACTTACAAAATCATTGCTAAGACTATGGCGAAGAGATTAAAAGAGGTCCTTCCTTCCATCATTTCAGACTCCCAAAGGGCTTTTGTCAAGAGCACCTTATCACAGATAATATTCTGATTTCTTTTGAGATGCTCCACACTATCAATAAGAAGTGAACATTTAAAAATGGTTGTTGTGCCATCAAGCTTGACATGAGTAAAGCTTATGGCAGAGTCGAATAGTCCTTTGCGATAAGCATGATGAAGGTGTGGGGTTTAGTGATCAGTGGATCTCCTTGATTTTCAACTACATTTCTTCAATGTCCTTCTCCTTTCAGGTTAATGGGTCGATCTTTGGTGGTCTCACTTCTCAACAGGGTCTTTGACAAGGGGGCCATTTTGTCTCCATATATGTTCTTACTTTATGCAGAAGGCTTATATGCTCCTATTTCAAAGGCCCATAGCAATAGGGCTTTAGTCAACCCTTCGATAGGTCGACATGGCTGTACTATATCCCATTTATTCTTTGCAGAAGATAACTTATTATTTTGTAGAGCTTCTATTCAGGACTGTAATCCCCTTAAGGCAATCCTTTTGATTTATGAGAGAGCCTCAAGCTACATTGTCAACTTTCATAAAACAGCTATCTCTTTTTCACTGAATGTGTCTACTAAGGGTGGTTTTGGTTACTCAATGTCATGAAAAATATCAGGGCATGCCTTCCATGTCCAGTCATAATAGCAGGCTGTGTTCGATTTTATTATCTCCAAGGCCATGAGGCTTTTATGTCGATGGAGTGAGAAGTAGTTTTCAGTTGGGGGTGTTTAACCAACCTCTATTAGCTAAACAAGGCTGGATGATCTTACAATACTCGGAGTTGTTAATGGCCAGAGACATGAAAGCTAAGTATTTCCTTCAATCAAAATTTTTTAGATACAGTCTGCAAAAAAAAAATAGCTTGCTCGTCTGAAGGATTGTTTTTTGGCATCGTCACCTCCTATGTAAAGGTGTTCGGTGGAGGGTTAGCAATGGGCACAATATTAGGGCTTCTTAGACCATTTGCTGCAGAGGAACTCTCATTTTAAACCCATCCTTATGGATCCTTATAGGCCTAATCTAATAGTGGCTGACTTGTTGTCTTCTGGGAAATGGAACATTGAAGTCCTTTCTCAGGTATCTTGGGCCTGATGACTCGGCTTGTGCCCTCTCCATGCCAGTTATAACATCAAATATGGAGGATATATTGGTGTGGCACTTTGAGAATTTGGGGCATTATTCGGTTAGGGTGATTATGTTACCCTCTAATGTAAAACTATTGCATGGTCATAATTTTCTCTCTTTTTTAGAAGTATATCTTGGATCACATTTTGATAAAATGTTATGCACACTTAGTAAATCTAAAGACCATAACTAAAATTGTATTGAATCCCTTCATAGTCTTTGCTAAACCTAATATAAATTCATCGAAATATGCTGTCATCTACGTTTGGGTATCTCTAGAGGTTGTAAACAAGATGGACTAAAGTTGGCTTTCAGCCTTCATTGCATAGGCAATGACCTTCCCCTACTGCATCAATAAATAACCCAAGCCTATAAGCAAAGTATCACAATAGATAACAAAACCATCACTTTGTGAGGGTACAATCAGAATTATAGTTGTCCTCAAACATTGTTTGAGTTGTCCTAAAACTATTCATGCATTTTTCGTTGTCAATTGGGTCAAAGGTGTAGAGATCCTAGAAAAATCTTCCACAATCGTCTATGGTAGCTTGTCAACTCTCAGAATCTTTTAACTTCGTTAACATTCATTTGACGAGTCCAAATGATCATCGTTTCTATCTTCGTAGAATCAACAAATATCCCCTCCTTAGATACAACATGCTCTAAAAAAGAGATTTTAGATAGTCAAAAACTCACACTTACTAAAAGACCAAGAACAATCACTAGGTGTCCTTCGTTCTCATTTTAAAACTTCTCGCAAATTAAGATATCATCAACAAGAACACTGACAAACTAATCTAAAATATCTCAATAAATCATGTTCATCAAATCCATGAATGTAACTGGAGAATTGTTCAGTCCAAATTGCATAACCAAAAACTCATGTATGGCCATATTGTGTATGTAACAGAGTTTTTAGAATATCTTCTTTCTTCACTCTCAATTGGTCATACCTAGATGATTAGTCAATTTTGGAAAAGAAACAAGCTTCCTGAAGCTGGTCAAACAAATTTTCTGTACAGCGTAGAGGATATTTATTCTTAATGGTAACCTTATTCAATTCATCCACGTTAAATATGCCTTTTTTATGCCCAATGCTCTTAAAGAAGAAATGATTTGAGGTAGTGAGTGTAGATTCGAACCCTTAAACTTAAACTCTAATACACCAGGAGGTTTATAAAAAATTTCTCGTTCATGGCATAAAATAATTAAAAAGTTGGTAGCTAACAAATCCATGCCAAGAATTATGTAGAAGTCACTTAAATTCAGCGAGGTAGATTGGCCTCCAAAATTTTATCAGCAATAGCTATAAAACAAGATTTAACACCTTGTTAGTGAACAAAGTAACACCTATAGGGGTAGACACGAAAACTTCAAACTCAAGAGGCATGATATCAACATTCAATCACTTAGCAAGCTTAACAGATATGAAAGGATGGGTAGATCCATAATCAATCAACACAAAAGCCGCAACACTTGAATAAGGATAGTCCCTGACACCATGTTGGCAACATTCTACATCTCATTCTTAGTCATTGCATAAAATTTCCTTCGCACCTTAGGATTGTTTCCAAAAGTTTGACTGATTGACTTGTCCTTCTTACCAAGATAGTTTTTCATAAAATACCCATTTTACCATATCAAAAGCATGCTCTAATTGTCTTGTAACAACAACCCTAAATGATCCTTCCCTCAGTGGTGCATGCATCTGCTTCAGACTAGGGTTGTTCACGGTCGATTTGGTCTAGTTTTTTAAAGAAAAAAATTGGACAGAACCAAAAATCACGGTTTTCCTATATGGAGGACCGAAATGACCATATTACCTATAAAAAATTTGAACTCACCAGACCAAAAATTATATGGTCAGTTCAGTCGGGTTATTCAGTCCATAAACAACTTTTCCATTATGCAAAGGAATCAACCATTACAGATTTGAGCTAAGGAAATCAATAAAAAATTAAAGTGATGAAAGAAAGAAATCAAGCAAAAAGTAAAATATTACAAATCTGAGCTAAGTATATCAAACATTAAATGAATGAATCAAATCTGAGCTAAGTATATCAAACATTAAATGAATGAATCAAATCTGAGCTAAGTATATCAAACAGAATAAGAGACCAAAAGATTACAGTAAGCATGAGCTGAGTAGTACAAATCTGAGCTAAGTATATCAAACATTAAAGGAATGAAACGAAGAAATCAAACATCACAGATCTGAGCTGAGGAAATCCAACATTAAATGAATGAATCAAAGAATCAATTTACAGAAGACGAGACCAAAAGATTACAGCAAGCACGGGTTGAGGAGTACATATCTGAGCTGAGGAAATCTAAAATTAAAGGAATGAAACAAAGAAATCAAATAGAAATTAAATCAAACATTACAGATCTGATTATTTCCAGATCTGAGTCGTGGAAGACCACGATGGTGGAAGCACAGTCGAATAATTTTCAAGAAAATATGATGCTGGAAGTACAGCTGTAACGATGGTGGAAGGCTGAAACCATGGCGATGGTGGAAGCACGAGCTGAGGAAATGATCATGCTTTGCTCACAACGTGAAGAGAGAAGGAACGAAGGTCTGAGGAAGGCTGGGTTTGGCTCGTTAGGTGGGCATAACATTGAGGAAGGTTAGGGTTAGAAATAAAATGTTATTGATATGAAGAGGTATATGGGCAGTTCGGTCAGTTTGGTCCAAACGGCCTGAAATTTCAGATGAAACCAAACTTACAGTTTTTCTCTAATCTTTTTAACTGAACCGACCATTTATAACTATAAAAATGACCAAATCAATCATTTTTTGTCTAGTCTAGATCGGGTTGATAAGTCTGGTCGATTTTTGTACATCCATACTTCTGGCTTCATCTATGTTTTCTTTGAATGATCCAACGTCCTTTAGACGTTCCAGTGATAGATAATTTCCTGACCAATGACTTTCGATAGACTCGGTCAATATCATCCTTATCACCTTTATCTAAAGGTGATGAAGAGTCTGGCAGCTCTTCTTCGCGCAGGGACTCATATCCTCATCAAAACCTCCTCGTTCTTTAGGAGGAGATGGGGTGACGCGTGGCTCATCATCTTGCGCTCTAGACTTACTAGTGTCTCATTCTAAAAGACTCACCAAAGTTGTGCGGATCTTCTCTTGGACGGCCATCATCTTTCTCTGCTCCTCAATCATTTATGACATATCTGGCCTCATGGAGTTGGCCTCCTCTTGAAGAGCAAGCACTTGTGCACTTAAATCACCTAGCCCGATGGCTTGCACTTCAGATAGATCTGCACTCATGTACTCGTGAACGTGCGTACACTCACGGTCCTCCTAAACCTCACGGTTGCCCAGAACATCTTGTGCGATTGTATCGATCTACATAATACAAATATCTGTGAATTAATAATAAATAATCAATAGTAATATAACCAACCAAATTTTTAATATTCTAAAATGCTTACCACAAAGTTTTAGGCCCTCCTCCACTTGAAGTTACAAATGTAATAATTTTTACAACAGCCCGGTCAATCCACACAAGCAACGAAGGTTGGTTCAAGTCAACAAAGTTGGCAGCACATGCCAACATCTCCAGATAAAAAAGCTGTAACAAAATGAACTTCTTAACATATTTACGTATGTTATAATGCAAAAATAAGACCAATATGCACTAAATCTATCACCCGGTTAAATAACAAGCATCCGGTAATGCTATCGTGGTGGTTGTTTTGATACCTCGCGACACCATCCACAAAATCTTTAAAAGGGGAAGCTCAATTCTTCTGATGGATGGTAGCGGGTGTCTTCAAATGTGCAACCATGAAAAAGCTAATGATTGATTTTTATCGAGGAAATAATGAAACCCCGATAGTGTATAGCGCAAAGGCTTGCCTCCAATAGTCACCGTCAGACTCCTCAATCAAGAATTTTGACAAGCTGTTCACTAAAATATCACCTTTGGTATTCACCCACTTCGCCCTTAGATCATCAAATTTTATCTCCTCGCCACCTTCAAAGATGCCCAGTATAGAACTCACATCATCTGCAGTCATGCTGAATGTTGACCCATGGACTGTGCAGGTGGATGGATCGAAGCAACCTAATAGTTTCTATATCAAGTTCCTCTTTAGCTTGTGGCATTGAATATCCAACCACCTTCTAAATCTCATCTCCAAGATCGCTCTCCTCTTCCCCTCATCAAAATTTGCAACAAGAACTGCAAATTTCTTGGGTGTACAGTGTGTGAGAAACTTCTGTTTAAAGGCGGGCCTTCTCAAATGACTAGGACCGGCTTGTTCTGCTCCACCTTCAAGCTAATGGATTTCATTATCCTCGAAATAATTGATTTGCGCTTCCTTCGTCATATTGTTCCACAACTTAGCTAGTTCGCTCCGTGTTTGCATATCACGAACTCACTTAAATTAGAATCATAACTTATCAATTTCATGTTATAATGTAATATTTGTTTAAACATACTTACTTCAATACGCTTAAGCTCTCCACCTGCCGCCCTAATTTTAGCAGATTATTTCGTACTGTTTTAATTATAAAAAACAACATTAACATTACAACAATTGATATGAAAATATGTGACATTAAATGAATGATCTCCTTAATTACTTACAAGAAGACAAAGAAACCACCCGGTGCCTTCTTCACGTTCACATTTTGTTAGCCGTCCGAAATATATGTTAGTATAATCGAATTCATCCCAGTGACAATAGCTTCTTATCATGATTATCACTGGTACTAATTTATAATGGATTGAGCATCATCTAGTAAGAATGCTAAGGTCCTATGTGCCATTAAATTGATGTTCATAATGTTATGTTCATATATACATCTGCCCATACTACGTTATTAATCAAATTTATGCAATGACTATTTAAGATAATGCATGAATTGGAAGTAGCATACATCAACAATCTTAATAAATGATAAACATGATGTGAATGCCAATGGCTTATGAAAACCGACGTAAGATTTCAGAAAAATATGGATATGTAAAGAATTAATTTAAAGAATGTAAGAAGCTTAGTTGATCTAGTTGCAACATGCTCTTCTCCAAGTTTTTCATAATTTATCATGTAAAAAGAATCATATTAGTAAAATTTTACCATGTAGGTAAGCTAGTTATAAACTCTATAAAAATCCAAATCTCTAGAGTCATATAAAAATGACGTTGATCGTGTAGCTCTCTCTAAAGTAGGACTTTCACTTTTATTTGACTGCTTGAAGGATGACATGTACAATGATATTCATCGAATAACAAACATACACCTGAAATAACATAGTTTTCATGAAAGAAAATAACCTCAAGTAATATCTCCTTCCAATTACAATATTCCATATAGAAACATGAAAAAGGCAAAAAAGGAAAAACTAGTCTACAACATAACAAGTTTCATTTGATTAAGTAAATCCAATTCAAGCTAATGATATTGAGACATAAATTCTTATACAAGTTCACCTTACAGAAGTAAATAACTACCAACTTTGCCAATGTCAACATGTTTTCCCAATTGATGTCCATTAATCAAGAGGTTTGACCTGCAAAAAATAATGAGACACTTTTATAATTTGGTGAAAATCTAACTTCAAACCAATGTTATGGTCTCAAGTAAATCTATTCTAACTATAAGAAAATATTAATCTTATTTCTCAAGAGCAACCCACAACATTAAGACATGAACGTAATCCAGTCTTTTTGCCAAAGCATAAATAATGAAGTAAAGAAGCATTACACAAAAATGTCACAGGAATGCATAAATCGTTCACATATAAAGGCAACCCAACAAGTATGTCACATTATTCTACAACCATATATTTTATTATCTTATAAAACTATAGTCATCCATAGATATATTCATAATGATCTACATATGTCAACTGAGTGATCACAACAAGGTTGCTATACAAAATAAAAAAACTTAACAAAACTAGCTAAACAAAATAGATTTAACTAAGAACACCCACAACACTCTCTCTACACATATTAGCAAAAAAAAATTTGCATGGCCTCTATCTAGTAAAAAATGCATAGTCATATTAGCATTTCGGTCTAACAAAGATGAAGATCCATTCACATTTTCGTAGATCTAGTGTGAGAAAAATTTAAAGTATGAAATGTCCAACTAATATATTCATTTCGATATAAGCAGTTAACCTTATGACAAAGTAAGTTTCAGGAACTCAATATGTGTCCGTACGACCAACTAGGCCCAACAAATCACTGCACCATTACAAATAGCGCATTACAGTTTTCATGACAAAACAGTAAAGAAGAATGCTTTTGGTTGCAAATAAATTATGTCGAGTTTATATAAATCAGCCACTTACTGAGAATGTAAATGAGAAAGTAGAGAAGATGAAAACCGCTAGCAGAACACCTTTGTCAGATCAATAATAATATGTTTACCCCATTGAACTCACAACACTCGCATAGAACTATTCAACTTTAATAAAAGCCATGACAATATTATCAGCAATGTAACTCAGATAATCCTCTCCTACCTCAAGAGCATAATACAAATACATCTCATAAAATACGTTATCACAGTTGGAATTTCATATAAGTCTCCTACCTCAAGAATAAAAATTTCATGGATAAAAATACATTCTCACAGAAAAATATAATATTTATATTCATTAAAATAGATAAATTAGCTTCAATTCTTGTTTTTCAATCAAAACAGAACCAAAATCCTAAATCATGAAACATTCAAATTGCAACAAGTAGAAGAAATTAAAAAAAACATTCAAATATAGAAACCTCTCAAACAAGAGGAAGAAAAATGATATGGATAGAGAGAGCTCGATTATACCTGGGTATCGTTGAACTTGAAGGATTCGCGAACTTACCATACGAAAACCCTAAATCATGAGAGAGCGCACCAATGACCGAGAGAGAGAACCGACGATGGAGAGAGAGAACCGACAGCCCAATAAACAGTCAAAATGAAATACTAATATGAGGGAAAGAGAATGGAAGATATATACAGAGAATGAGGGAAAATAAATGCTGAGAATGAGAGAGATCGAGAGAGGAGGAGAAATTACCTTCCGCCAATTAGAGTTTCAGAGAAGGAAAGACAAATACCGAGAATGAGACTAAGAGCAACTGAGAAGGGAAATCTCATTGGTTGAAAATCACGTGCCTTAGACGACGTAGAGAAAGAGTTGACGATAGGGAGAGTTTGATGACGAAGAGAGAGAAATGATAGATGGAGAGAGAAAGTTGGACGACGGACTAGGCAACGTCGAGAGAGAGCCCGAAGAATTGAGGTGCAAATCACCTACTTAGAAAGCTTGATGTTCTTTTGTAATGTCAAAGCTTAAGGAAGGAAGAAGGACGCCTCCTTCAAAAGCTTCTACAAAAAAGGCGACCTGCAACATAGAGAATAGGTTCCCTAGTCATTTTTTATCTAACAACTGGGGGTCTCCTTATCTCATCCAACGTCTAGGAAGACTCACAGTATAATGCCAAAAAAAAAATTTGACATTGGAGAGGGATCTTATCATAAAAGCTATGATATTATTTCTTTGTTACGAAGCATATCATCATAATAACATTCTTTATTATCATTATTGTAGGGTCAAATCAAGGTGAAATCTCTTTCTAACTATAAAAACTGATGAAGCGGATTCTTTTTCAAGAATTGAATACACCCCACCTCACTAATGAATTTTAAATATAATCAATCACTCTAATCACAAGTGGTCGGGAATGCTTCTCTTGCAAGTCTTCCTAGACGTTGTTTTCCCAAGCAAATTGAGGCCAATTGGAAGAATAAATGTATCACATGAACCATAGATTCTAAGCAACTAACCCGATCAGAAAGTTTTAGGTAATAAATGCATGAAGAAATCCAAATCTTAAACATCTATTATTAGGCAATCATGTATATTATATAAAGAAGTAGTCCAAATCGATTATGGAATAGATCGCAGATTCACAAGAACTCAGTGCATGCCCAGACATTGGGCGTTTTCATTTTAAAACTCCCTACATGCCCAACACAAACCCTAATCGACTCAGAAAAACTCAAAAATCAAAATATTAAACGAAAATCACTAAAATTAGACGATGATTTGAGAATGAAACCCTTAACTTTGGTTTTGAGTAGCAAAATTAAAGTAGTAGAGAGCTGGGAGACAGCTGAGACTTATTGTCGTGACACCAGCACTGATTGGGCACAAAATTGATGACATCATGCTTGAGAAATCAAGAAAACCCAAAAATAAGTTTGAAAATGGAAATGAAAACCTTACTTATAGAAACTGGGTAAGGAAGGACCGAATTTAATTAAGTTGGTTGAGAGCTTTCATGACAGAAGGAATATTGGCCATGATAGCTCAATACGAGCCTTAATAGAGGTTTGGAAAACTTTTGAACAGAGTTCTCTGAGCCAATCAAGGGCTAGAATTATGCAGTTGAGAAATGCACTTCAAACAGTGCTAAAGGGAAGTGAATCAGTGATAGATTGTTGCAAAAAGTTGAGAAGAACAACATATGCCTCAAGTACACCAGGGTAACCTATCAGTTACATGGACCTCGTGATGCATATCATGAATGGTTTGGGATCAGAATTTGATCCAGTAGTTATCAACATCACCTCAAGAGTATGAGATATCTCAATGGAGGAAATGAAATCCTTGCTTTTGGTTCATAAAAGCAGGCTAAAGAATCAACATATTTTAAATGAAACAACTTTAAAGATGAGTGTCAATGCAGTAACAAATATTGGTTTCATAAAGATTTTTAATGGAGGATCTGGTTCTGGTGAGTTTAACAAGAATCAATCAAGAAACTTTCAAATGAATATTTTTTTCTCCACAACCTGGTCTTAGAGGTAATATAAATGGAAGAAGAGGTGGAAGATTAGGTGGTGGTAGGATTGTATGCTAAGTGTGCAGCAGACCTAGTCATTCTAAGAGTTTGCTATTACAAGTATAAGAAATGGCAACATGAACGATCTCAGAATCAAAACCTTGGCAACTTTCAAGGGTAGTCGAGCTCATATTCTACAAATCTCTCAGCTTTTATGGTTTCTCCTTCAGCTTATATGCCTTCTCCAAATTTTATGTGTGATCAAGCTTGGTATGCTGACAGTGCAACAACCAATCATGTCACCTCAGATCTAAGAAATCTAAGTCTTGCACAGGGGTATCATGGTCGTGAGAAGCTTGTAGTAGGCAATAGTAAGTGTTTAAATATTTCGCATATAGGTTATTCCTTGCTTCCTTCTAAATTATCCCCTCTCAAACTAAATAAGCTCCTAAGAGTTCCTGATATCAAGAAGAATCTGATTAGTATTTTTAAACTTACTTCTGACAACAATGTGTTTGTTGAAAATTTTAACAAATTCTTTTTTAAAGACATGGTCTCGGGAATGCTTCTCTTGCAAGGGACACTTGAAGATGAACTCTATCTCCTATCATATCCAAGAAACTCAGTAATCTCAGCAAATAATTATTCTGTTCACAAAGCCAAGTCTTGTAATGACAATGTTTCTTTCTGTCAAAGTTTGCCTAATATCTTAGATACTAGACATTTTAGTATTTAACTTTGTAACTCCCTTGGTTCTTCAAAATGAAATAAAAGTAAGATTGTTTCTACTTACTCCACTAATTTGTCTAGTTCTTTTATTTCTTCAAGTTCTTTGTATACTATTGAGTTGAAAGCTACAACTAACTATAATGAATCTGAAATATGGCATAGAAGGTTAGGACACCTTGCACAACCTATCCTAAACAAAATGTTGACTTCATGTAATGTGAAACTCCCAAAACCTTCTTTATGTTTTTCCTGCCAAAGAGGAAAAAATCATACCTTGTCATTTCCCATTTCAGAATCTAGAACCTCAAAATCATTAGAATTGGTCTATACTGACCTTTGGGATCCTTCTCCATGTATCTCTAAAGAGCGTTACATATATTACATTTGTTTCTTAGATGAACATAGTACGTTTTCTTGTTTTTCCCATGAAATTGAAATCTGAGGCCCTAAGTATATTCATCACTTTTAAGACATTGGTAAAAAACCAATTCGACAGCAGAATTAAGGCTTTACAATCTGACTAGGGGGAGAGTTAAGCAACTTTGCTCCTTTTCTCCAAACACAAGGTATTCACTTTAGACACCCTTACCCCCATATTCATCAACAAAATGGGAAGGTGGAAACAAAACATAGACACATAGTGGAGAATAGACTTACTGTTCTTACTTAGGCTCGCCTTTACATTTCTAGTATGATGCCTTCCAAACAGCAATTTTTCTGATAAATAGGCTTCCCACACCAATACTTCATCTTGTTTCTCCATATCAGATGTTGTTCAATAGGAAACCAGATTATCACACATTCAAAAAAATTTGTTATGCTTGCTTTCCTCACCTTAGGCCATATAATAAATGTAAATTAGACTTTCACTCTGATGTATGTCTCTTCCTAGGGTATTCACCTAATCACAAAGGTTTTTAATGCCTACATTCCTCTGGTAGGTTGTATATAACCAGAAATATGATGTTCCTTGAGTTTTATTTTCCTTTTAAAGATTTGTTCACTAAAGAGGAGCCTAAAGAATCTCAGTCCCAAATGTCAATCCTACCCACTCTCACAAGTTTTTTTCCATATGATAACATTGATCATGTTCTTCCTGATCCAAATCCCAACCACCAAGGAAACTATCCATCTATAGGTCTTTTAAAAGGAAACACTCCCAGCCTTGCCTCATCATAAGGTAACAACACATTTACTCATCAGTCCTTATCTACTGAACATATTGATTTACATTCTGCTAATAATGATATTTCCTTTGTTGATAACCTGTTAATTGATCTAAACATTTCACCAACCTCAAATCCTATTGTCTAACCTATGCAGACTACAAGATAGAAACAACTGCACAAAATTATCTTCCAAAGCCCATTTCCACTCATCTCATGATCACCAGATCTAAAAATGGGATATCTAAGCCAAAAGCTTATTCAACAAGCAAACACCCTCTCCATTCTTCAAACATATCTACAGAATCTAATTCAATAAAACAAGCATTTACTGATGCCCATTGGAAGCAGACTATTATTGATGAGTTAATGATACATGTGAATTAGTGCCTTACCGTCCTTCTATGACTCTGGCTGGTAACAAGTGGGTATTTAAGCTCAAGGTTAACTCATATGGGAGTATTTAGAGACATAAGGCCCGGCTGGCGGCAAAAGGGTTTCATTAAACCCCTGGTATTGACTTTACTTAGACTTTTAGTCTAGTAACCAAACCATTATTGTCAGGGTAGTTCTCCATCTTACTATGATGTTTGGTTAAGAGGTGAAGCTGCTAGATGTGTGCAATGCATTTTTAAATGGATATCTCGCAGATACAGTTTCCATTCCTCAAAGAGAAGGCTTTGTAGACTCACATAGGCCATATTTTGTTTGCAAGCTAAATAAATCTCTCTATGGCCTGAAACAATCACCTAGAGCGTGGTATGATATGATGAAACTAGCTCTTGTTCACTGGAGTTTCAGGAATGCTAAGCTGACACTCTTTTGCTTATCTTTAAGAATGGGCAAACAACCTTGTTCATGTTGGTATATGTTGATGATATCCTTCTCACCAGTAATAATCCTGACCTTATAGGGAAGTTAGTAAGTGATTTACACATGCCTTTTGCACTTAAGGACCTAGGACCACTTCACTTTTTTCTAGGATTGGAAGTTCATAGAAACAGTCATGGGATGCATCTGTAAGAAGAAAAATGTATCAGAGATTTGCTTAAGAAAACTAAAATGGAGGGTTCCAAACCTTCTCCCTCACTGGCTAGTTCATCTATTCAGCTCTCTCTACATAATGGTGAGCCTATGAAGGATGTCACCGTGTTTAGAAGCATTTTTGGTGCTTTACAATACCTTCATTGTAAACAGACTCAGCTAGTTCATTTATCAGCCTACTAAGACACACTGGAAGGCCTGTAAAAGACTATTGAGGTACGTTAAATGAACTACGTATGAAGGATTACCCATTAGAACATCCAGAAGTCTAGATATTCATGCCTTTTCAGATGTAGATAAGGTAGGAGATTGTGATGACAGGAAGTCCACTGGAGCTTTTCTTATTTTTCTTGGAGGTAATCTTGTCTCCGGGTCCTCCAAGAAATAGGCTATTATATCAAAATCCAGTACTAAAAATGAATATAGAGCCCTCTCCACTACAGCTTCTGAGATTCAATGGTTCAAAATAGTGCTTAATAAACTTGGAGTGCAATGTTCTAGGCCTCATGTTTTATGGTGTGATAACATCAGTGCCTTAGCACTTGCCTCAAATCCTATTTTACGTGCCATAACCAAACATATTGAACTTGATGTTCATTATATTCGAGAGAAGGTCCATCTTAGACAATTGGAAGCCAGATTCGTACCTTCAATTAGTTGGCAGATTTGCTCACTAAAACACTATCAACTCCTAGATTTTTGTATCTCAAATGAAACCTTCAGGTTAAGGATCTACCCTTCAACTTGAGGGGGGATGATAAGAGTATCTCCCATGACAACTAAGCAAGTGAGTAAGCACATTATGCTGAGTTGTCATTGACTGATCATTGTCAACTTTGTTGACAGTTAGGAGTGGTTAGTAAGAGAAGTTAATTTATGTATAGGCTTAGTTAGTCTGTTAGTTAGATTCTCCTAACATCTTCATGACCTTTGTAGCTCTTCTTCTCTTTTGTAATAGTTACTGATATAAGTAGCTTTATTTTTGCATTGTTCATGTTAATGACGGTATACAATTCATAAGCATATTCTTTCTTTTCTCTCTCTTTCTCCTCTTAGTTCTTCTTGTTCTTTACATTGTATACTGTTTCAGTTAGTGATTCCAGTTGCCTGCTTTAGCTTCTGAAAAAGCATTACTTTTGAGTTCCTAGTTGCATATTTGGGATGACTTTATGTTTTGGGTTTGATTTTTTAAAGAGAATTTAGTATGTGGGTGTGGGTCAATTAGAAGGCCAAACTTTCGTAAAAGGTCTGTTTGAGTAATGAGATCGCCCCAATTTGATTTTTATATACTGATTTACCTTTGATTCTGAAGAATCAAAAGCACTAGTTTTCTTTTCTTTTCTTTTCTTTTGGAGAAATTGATAATGATTAGTGCTAGTATAACTTATTCTTCTATTGGTTTTAATTACTTATTTGTACCATTTCTAACTTGTAACCTTTTTGCTGTGCATCTCTTTGAAGAAAGTTCTATTTGGTTTTTCTTTCAATTTGATTATTTTGCTTTTGGATGCAAGTACATCGTGGTTTGCCTTATTTCTTCGTCATTTTGATTGGTGAAAGTTACACCATCTAAGTACAAGAAAATTAGTACTGGAGTCACATCTTCATCATAGAAAGTGTTATTTCTATTTTTTTCGTGTTGCGCAGGCGCATGTGTGGATATCTTCACCTTTGAGGCTATCATTAATTGAGATTTATATCATAATGAAATAGTTAAATTCTCTGTTTGGCTCCCTCTCTCTTGTGGTTATGAAGTCCGAAAATAGTTCTACCCGGTATCAATTGGATATGAATTTACGTCTGACATTGACAGTTGTGCACAATACATCACAAAATTTCACCTGTGAAATTTTCTTGTCCAGTTACCGAAAACATGTCCTATTGGCAAGCAACAATAATAGATCCTCCAGACACTCCGTCCCCATGCCGGGTGGCTTTCTTATGACTATTCATTTTCCTCCAGGTAGCAAATTTGCGCGTTTTACAACCCTGAGTTGTATTTAATATATCTAACGTATAACTCAGTAAATATGTGCTATTGGTTTGCTTCATTTATATATTTGTTAGGTTAATAGCATTTAGTGGAAATAAATTGAAATTTTAATCTGTTATACACAATCTTGACTGGTTTATTATTAATTTGATAATCTTGACATGTTATTGTGTAGTTAACATTGAGTGCAATGATCACATTCTTTGCTTGCTTTTTGAGGTTGCTATTCTCTACTCATAAACTTCCAGAGTCTAAATATGTTGACTGGCCATGTATATCATTAATATGAATAAATTTTTCCTACATGGAGATGAGAGAGTGTGCACAGGCACATTAGCCTGGTTGTGGACTGAAGTTTTATCTTGAAATTAGTGGCGGCTTGAAGTCAAAGTCCAAATATGAAATAAGCTGGCTCAGTGTTAGGTTCAATCGCTATAATAGGTAGTTTCATTTGTATTGTTCGTAAAGGGATCAGACTGTTCCGGTAATTGAAGAGTGGCCGAGTCGTTTATCAATTTAAAGGAAAAATGTGAAAAATGACGATTAGAGCCATATAAATGACGATTAGGAGCAAAAAAGTGGTGATTGGGAGGGAGACTGGCGATCACCTATTTCAACATGGAGTTTGGAGACTGAAACAGGTGATTGGAGGCAACCAACTGGCTATTGGCTTCGACAACGGTGATTGGCACCTTCAGGAAGGCGTTTAAGGGCTGAAAATAGGCGATTCGCCTACTAGGTATGGCGATTAGGTTTTAGGGGTATACCAAATACGTAGTAGTGTACAACAAATTCTTTAGGGCTCACTAAAATTTAAAAAAAAAATTGTAAACCCCAGCACGTAATTGGTGAAACCCAACACGTATTTGGTGAACCCATCCATAAATTATTATTTTGTACGTATTTATAGAACCTAACTACGTAATTGGTTAACCTCACTATGTAATTGGTGAACCCCACTACACAATTGATGAACCCCACTATGTAATTGTTGAATCCCTCCAACAATTATTATTTTGTACGTATTTCATGAACCTCACTACGTAATTCGTAAACTCTTTCAAGAACTATTCTTTTGTACATAAGTGGTAAACCTCACTACGTAATTAGTGAACCCCACTATGTAATTGGTGAACCTCAATACATAATTGGTGAACCCCTCCAAAAATTATTCTTTTGTACGTATTTGGTGAACCCCATTACGTAATTGGTGAACTCCACTACATAATTGGTGAACCCCACTAAGTAATTGGTGAACCCCTCCGAGAGTTATTCTTTTATACATATTTGGTGAACCCCACTACGTAATTGGTGAAACCCTCCAACAATTATTCTTTTATACATATTTGGTGAACCTCACTATGTAATTGGTGAACCCCACTATGTGAACCCATTAAAGAATTATTCTTTTGTATGTACTTGGTGAACCTCACTATGTAATCGGTCAACCCCATTACGTAATTGATGAACCCCACTACATAATTGTTGAACCCCTCCAAGAATTATTTGTTTGCACGTATTTGGTGAACCCCACTACGTAATTGATGAACCCCACTACGTAATTGGTGAACCCTACTCTCTCTGTCATTCTCTAACTTTCTCTCACTCTCTCTCACTCTCTCGCTCTCTCTCCCTCTCTCAATTTGACTCTCTGTCTCTGTCTCTCTTACTCCCTCTCTCTATGTATATCTCACTCATTCTCTCTCTCTCTATCACCCTCTCTCTCCCCCTCACTCTCTCATTATCTTTCTCTCACTCACTCTCTCCCCTTCACTTTCTCTCTCTATCTCTCTCGTTCTCTCTCACTCTCTCTCCTTGCCTCTCTCTCATCTCACTCTCTCTTTCTCTCTCTCTCTCTCTCATCTCACTCTCTCTCTCTCTCTCTCTCTCTCTCTCTCACTCAATCGTTATATCTCTCTTTCTCTCTCTCTCTCTCCCACCCTCTCTCTCTCACTCACTTACTCATTCACTCTATCTCTCTTTATCTCTCTCTCTCTCACACACACATACACACTCTCTCTCTGACTCACTCACTCACATTCTCTCTCTCCCTCCCTCTTTCGCTCTCTCTCTTTTTCTCTCTCTCTCTCACTCACTCACTCGCTCTCTCACTCTCTCTTATCTTTTTCTCTCCCTTCTCTCCCTCCCTCTCTCTCTTACTCCCTCTCTCTGTGTATCTCTCATTCATTCTCTCTCTTTTTCTGTCTCTCTCACTCATACACACACTCTCTCTCCCTCTCTCTCTCATTCCCTGTCTCTCCTCTCCCTCTCACCGTCTCACACACACACACACTCTCTCTCACTCACTCATTCACTCTCTATCTCTCTCTCTCCCACTCACTCTCTCACTCTCTATACTCCATCTCTCTCTCATTCTCTCTCTCTCTCTGTATCTCTCAATCATTCTCTCTCTGACTCCCTCTCTCTCTGTATCTCTCAATCATTCTCTCTCTCCCCATCTCTCTCTCTCATTATCTATCTCTCAATTACTCTCTCACACTCTTTCTCCCTCTCTCTCTCCCTCTCTCTCTCACTCACTCACTCTCTCTCATACTCGTTCTCTCTCTTTACGGCTCTCTCTCCTCTCACTCTCTCTATCTCTCTCTTCCTCACTCATTCACTCTCTCTATCATTCTCTCTCTCTCCCACCCTCTCTCTTTCACTCTCTCACTCACTCATTCACTCTATCTCTCTTTATCTCTTTCTCTCTCACACTCTCTCTGTGACTCACTCTCTCTCTCTGTCTTTCTTTCTCTCTTTCTCTCTCTCCCTCCCTCTCTTGTTCTCTCTCTTACACTCTTTTCTCTCTCTCTCTCTCTCTCTCTCTCACTCGCTCACTCTTCCCCTCACTCTCTCACTCTCTCTTCTCCATTTCTCTAACTCTCTCTCGCTCTCTCTTACTCCCTCTCTTTGTGTATCTCTCACTCATTCTCTCTCTCTCTCACTCACTCACTCACTCACACACAGTCTCTCTCTCACTCTCTCTCCCTCTATCTTTCTCTCTCATTCCCTCTCTCTCCACTCTCTCACCCTCTCACATACTCTCTCTATCATTCTCTATCACTCACTCACTCACTCACTCTCTATCTCTTTATCTCTCTCTCTCTCACTCACTCTCTCGTTCTCTCGCACTCACTCATTGGTTCTCCCCTTCACTCTCTCACTCTCATCCCCTCTCTCTCTCCCTCTCCCTTCCTCTCACTCCCTCTCTCTCTCACTCTCTTTCTATATATCGCTCTCTTGCTCACTCAAACTATCTCTCTCTCTCTATCACTCTCTCTGTCCCTCATTCTCTCATTCTCTCTCCTCTCTCTGCCTCTCTCTGTCCCCTGCTCTCTCTCTATGTCGCTTTCTCACACACTCTCTCACTCCCTCTCTCTTTCTATCTCTCTCATTCACTCAGTCTCTCTCTCTTACTTTCTCTCTCATTCTTTCTGCCTTTCTCTCCCTCTCTCTTTCCCTCTCTCTCTCGCTCTCTCTCTCCCTCACTCCTTCTCGCTCTCTTTGTCTCACTCACTCACTCACTCTCTCTCTCACTCTCACTCTCACTCTCTCTACTTCTCTCTCTCTCCCTTTCTCTCACACTGTCGCTCTTTCACTCACTCTCTCACTCACTCATTCTCTCACTCATCATCGTTCTCTCCCTCTATCTCCCCTCTCTCTCTATCTCTCTCAATCTCTCTCTCTCTCACACACACACACACACACACTCTCTCTCTCTCTCACTCATTCACTCTCCCCCTCTCTTTCCCCCGTCCCTCTCTCCCTTTCTCTACTTGTCTCCCTCTCTTTCACACTCTCTTTCACTATCTCTCTCGCTCTCTCTCCTCTCTCTGCCACTCTCTCTCCCTCTCTCTCTCGCTCACTCACTTTCTCTCTCACTCCATCTCTCTCTCTATCTCTCTCACTCACACACTTTCTCTCTCTCACTCTCACACTCTCTTTGTCCCCTCTCTCAATCTCTCTCTTTCTCACTCTCTTATTCTCTCTCTTTATCTCTCTCTTTCTTTGTTTCTCTTTGAATTTCTCTCTCTCTCTCTCTCTCTCTATCCCTCTTTCTATCCCTCTCCCTCCCACTCCCTCTCTCACTCTCTTTTTCTCTCTCTCTCCCTCTCTCCCCCTCCCTCTCACACTCTCACTCTCTCTCCCTCTCTATCTGCACCTCTCTCTCCCACTCCTATCTCTATCTCTTTCAATCACTCTCTCTCTCCCTCTCTCTCCCTCTCTCTCCCCCTCCCTCTCTATCTCTCTCCCCCTTTCTCTTACCCTCTTTCACTCTCTTTCTCGCTCTCTCTCCTCTCTGCCTCTCTCCCTCCCGCTCTCTCACTCACTCTCTCTCACTCCCTATCTCTATCTCTCTCACTCACTCATTTGCTCTCTCTCACTCTCTCTCACTCCCTATCTCTATCTCTCTCACTCACTCATTTGCTCTCTCTCTCTCTCACTCACTCTCTCACTCTTTGTATCTTTCACCTCTCTATCTCTCTCTCTCTCTCTCTATCTCTCTCTGACACTCTCTTTCTCTGTTTCTCTTTGCCTTTCTATTTCATTCTCTCTCTCGCTCTCTCTCTTTCTGTCCCTCTCTCTCCCACTATTTCACTTACACACACTCTCTCTCACTCTCTTTTCCTTTCTCTCCCCCCTCTCTCCCCCTCTCTCCCACCTTCTCACATACTCTCTCTCCCCCTTTCTCCCCTTCACTCTCTCCCTCTCTCTTCCTCCCGCCTCACACTCTCACTTTCTCTCCCTCCCCCTCACACTCTCACTCTCTCTCCCCCTCTCCCTCTCACTCTCCCCCTCTCTCTCCCTCACTCTCTCCCTCTATCTTCCTCCCACCTCACACTCTCACTCTCTCTCCCTCCCCCTCACATTCTCACTCTCTCCCCCCTCTCTCTCCATTTCTCTCTCTCCCTCTTTCTCCCTCTCTCTCTCTCTTTCTCTAACTTTCTCTCATTCTTGCTTTCTCGCACTCACTCTCTCACACTCTCGCTTCCTCTACTCCCTCTCTCTTCCTCTCTCTTTCTCTCTTATTGGGATGATTTCATTCATTCATTATTCATTTGCATGGAATCAATAATTACAACTAAAATTATGTCTTCTTCAACTTTTGGTACACAACCAAGGTTGGTAATGCGTATTTTCTTTCTTTGTCATTAGAAGAAGTGACATTGGGCAATAAAGTGTTCTCTTACTTGTTTCTGATGTTGTTTAGGTTAAATGAATAAGGCATGTGCCGTGATCTGTTGGAAGATATTCTTTTTCATGTTTACAACCTTTTTAATCCTGTGATTCTATTCCATATTTTTCTTGCAGAGGTAATTCTTACACTATCATTACAGGATATATGGACCTATTCTGTTTCCTTTCTCCATTTTTCGCTTCGTAAGTTAGAATTGTTCATTTCCCATCATTTGTAGTTCCTGCCTCCTGCAATCTATAGACATATTGTTGCTAACTTTTATTGCAGTTGTGCTACGATCATCAAGTGCTTCTTGATTATCTTATCTCAAAAGATGCATAATATATTGTTTAGAGCATATCTTAAGGTACACTTTTTTATGTACATTGTTCTATATTAACTTGTTTAAGGCTTTTATTCATTATCATGCGTTTTCAATGGACAAAACTCAACAATTTTAGCAGTTTCTTTCAGTTAGTGTTATTTTTCTTTTTTTTCTTTTGTAGGTGTTTGCGCATAGTCTGTGATTCTTGGCAATCATTTGTGTAATTATTTATTAAAAGAAATGTTACAAATCAGTCGTCTTTCAAGAGAAGAAAAGTAAGTTTCAGAAAAACAAATATCAACTGAGAATCTTACTACAGTTCCATCTTTAAAAAAAAACAAAGAAGATTGCAAGTATAAGAGTGACCACTATATGACAAGTAGAAAACCATTCAAGCAAGCCAAGAAGTCTTTGTTTTCATTGAAAAGTTCTATGGAAAATCTTCACCGAAGGAATATCTTTACGTATAATTCAGAAGTGCTTCTAAATTGGTATGTTACATTCACTTTCAATGTCTTCATGGGTCCAGTATTGCATCATGTGATGTGACTTTGGAGAATTCATTATTCATAAATTCCAGTTAACAGTCTGCCTATAACTCGACAAAAGAATGATTTACATAATGATATTTTTATGTTGATAAGATATCTTCATTAATTATATAAATTAATCATTACTTCTATCCCAAAAATGGAAAGTATATATAGTTAATGATAGTTTATGGTATCAATGAAACGAAATGCTTGTTGTTAGTAATTTTGATAAATTGGCATATAATTCTACCTAATCTATAGTACTTGTAATGGTAAGATTTTATATCTAAATTCTACAAGACACTCCGATTTACTATTCACTTTGTGAAATTGGATTTTCTGCCAGTTCAATTATAACCCAGTTTTTATTAGATCATTTATCTACTAATCGTTTAGCCGCTTAAGTTATCTGAAGTTTAAGTTTTTCCTGGAACTGGAAGTAGAAGCTCCTAAGAATTTTCAAGAAATAGTAGAAAAGTGACAGAAAAATAGTGGAACGTGTTGAAGGGCTGTCATGGGAAGGCAATTCCTTTCCATGATAATTTTTTAAAGAGTTAGGGTACCTTTAGTGACGATGACGTGGATTCCCCGTCATTGTACCCCCTTATAATGACGGTTTTTTTAAGTTACTAAAGATGAAAATCGGTCAACCGTCAATATAGGGTTATCATGATGGGTTTTACTCATCATATAACCCCCTTTTTGTAGTAGTGTGCAGTAGATAAAGCCTTTGTCAAATTTTCTACAACTTGATCAACAGATGGCACATACCTCACAGCTAAGGATCCTTGCATAACTTTGTCACAAACAAAGTGTATATCAAGCTCAATATGTTTTGTCCTTGCATGAAGAACATGATTGGGGGCTAAGGCAAGAGCATTGAAATTATCAAACAATATCACATTTTTAGGCTGAGGAGAAAAACAAAGTTTAGTGAGCAAACTACAAAACCATTGAACCTCAGCAGTGGAATTGGCAAGTGACCTATATTCACTCTTTGTACTGGATATGGAAGTCACTTAATGTTTCTCAGAAGACCAAAAGACAAGGTTTCCACCAAGACAGATAAGATAAGCCCCAAATGAGCGTCTGTCATCCACATCTCCAGCCCAATCGGAGTCTGAAAAGGCCTGCATGGCTAGAAAATTGGAGCATTTCAGAAATAAACCATGAGAAAAAGTCCCATTCAAGTACCTTAGAACCCTTTTACAAGCTTGCCAATGGAGAGCAGTAGATTTACGCATAAATTGGCTCAACTTGTGAACTATATAACCAATGCCATGTCTGGTTATGGAGATATATTGAAGAGCACCTATAGTATGTCTGTACAATGCGATATCAACAAGGGGTTCTCCCTCATTTAGGCAAAGTTTCACATATGAGCAAGCAGGAAAGGAGGCAGGTTTGGCTCCTTCCATATGTGTTTTATGTAGTAAGTCAAGGATGTACCTTTTTTGAGTAAGTTGAAAACCAGAATTGTCCCTGTGAACCTCAACTCCCAAAAAGTAGTGAATGGGACTTAGATCCTTCAAAGAGAAAGTATTATGCAAAGAATGAATTAGGTTCTCAATATGTTACTTGTTGCTGCTAGTAATAAGGAAATCATCCACATAAACCAGAATGAAGACCACTTCTTTCCCATGTTTTTGAAAAAATAAGGATGTATCAGATCTAGAATTAAAAAAAACCCAGCCAAGTAAGGTTTCTTGAACCTGTCATACCATGTTCTAGGCACCTGTTTTGAGCCATATAGAGCCTTTTTTAACCTGCACACATGATGAGGCCTTGTACTATCCATAAAACCCTTAAGTTGAACCATAAAAACAACTTCTTCAATCACCCTATTTAGGGAGGGATTGTTAACATTTAGCTACCTCACATCCCAATTATGAACAATAGAAAGATGTAGAATAACTCTTACTTTTTGGCTTGATAACAGGGATGAATATTTCTCCAAAGTCTATTCTAGGTGTTTGGTGAAAGCCTTTAGCCAGCAATCGTCCTTATACATTTTCACACTCCCATCTAAGTTGATCTTGACTTTAAAAACCCATTTATTCCCCACAACATACATAGTTGGCTTCCAAGGAACAAGTTCCCATGCCTGGTTTCTAACAAGAAAAATATACTCTTCAATCATGGATTGGTTCCATTTGGGGTCACTTAGGGCTTGCTTGGCAGATTTAGGTTCAATAGAAAAGTTGGCCACAGGTAAGGGGTGCTTAGTAGTAGTATAGGCCTTTGGTTTGGAAATACCAGATTTAATTCTAATGATCATATGGTGGCTAGATCGGGGAGGTTTGGTTGGGTTAGGTTCAATTGGTAGGTCTATGACAAGGTTATCATAAATTGATGGGAATTGTTCAGACAAAAGGATAAGTATAATAGCATTAGAAGTAGTTCCTGGAAGGGAATCAGTGTCCAATGCAAGAGAAGTAGTATCAGTAGAAAATTCATTACCTCTTACATTAGGTGAGGTCTGACCAAGAGAAACATGAGTAATGGCATCTTGAGGTGTGAAGATGTACTGAAAGGAACATGTAAAGTATATATAGTAGATAAAAAAGGAACAGAATGAAAAGATACATTGTGATTCATAGTATCAAATATAGTAGAGTAAGAAAAGTTGAACTCATGAAAGATGACATTCCTAGAATAAAGATATTACCCTACACAGGCACTTATACTCTTTATGACTAGAAGAGTAACCAAGGAAGATGCACAAATCAGTATGAAAATTGAACTTATGTGTGTTATATGGTCGAAGATGAGGGAAACAGGCACATCCAAAAGGTCTTAGACCTTATAGTCTGGTATGAGATTGAAAAGTTACTAGTCTGGTGATTTGAAGGTAATGATAGAAGTGGGCAGTCTGTTTATGAGGTAAATAGATGTATGGAAGGATTCCCACCAGTATTTCAGAGGAATGTGAGCTTGAGCAAGGTGAGTGAGGCCCGTTTCAATAATATGTCTATGTTTCCTTTCAATTTTTTCATTTTGTTGATGTATATATGGGCAGGGGTGCCTAAATTGAATTCCTTGAGATTCTAGAAAGCTTAAGAAAGGTCTAAACTTCCCACCCCAATCAAAATGAACAATTTTAATTTTGTAGTCAAGCTGTTTTTCAATAAACTTTTGAAACAGGACAAAAGGTTTGCAATGCTTCAAACTTGGTTTTGAGAGGAAAAATCCAAAAAAACATGCTATATTTGGCCATAAAATTGATGTAATACCTAAAACCTTGAATATAAGTGATGGTCCCCACAGATAAGTATGGACTAGCTCTAAAGGGTGTTTGGATATGGTATGAGATAAGGAAAAAGGCAACACATGATTTTTACCCTTTAGGCAAGCAATGCAAAATTCTGGTGTATGTGTTTAGGAATATTGCGTTAACTAAGTTGTGAAACTTGCTCAAAACTTTATGTGAAGGATTCTCTAACCTCATATCCCATATATTTTTATCATTAGTAGTGTTACTGCTAATAACTACAGATTTACAACTGATTTGTGCACAACGAAATTTTGTGCAGAAATTGCACAATTGATTGAATTAGCACATATAGGCACAATAGAATTAGAAAAAGAAACATAACTTTCAGGTGAAACAATGATCTTTTTATTAGAAGTAAAAGTGAAATAAGGTACATAATGTATAAAAGAGTTTTTACAAGAATTTGGTTTAGTTGAGCTAAACCAGAAGAATCAAGACTGACATACTTGACAATTTGCTTAGCAGAATCACTAGAGCTATTATGAGAGTTTTGAGAAGTTTTCAAGTGATAAATGAAAGCTAAAAAATCTCTTGAACCAAGATAGGTCAACAGGTACAACCCATCTTTAAGGATCTCTTGCAAAAGAAGTGTTCCCTTGGCCTTGTCCTTTATAAATTTGAGTTAGAATGAAATTCTATAAAGACACTATTATCATGAGTAAGCTTTGACAAACTAATAAGATTTCTTTTGATTTCAGGAGCTCTCAAAATGCAATTAAGTTTTAAAGCATGATCTTTGGAAGGTAATAAGGCATTTCCAGTATGTGTAATGGCTAAGGTCTTGCCATTTCCCACTGCAAGTCTCTCTTTACAACCATATTCTTGACCAAGACTTATATTTCCAAGGTCAGGTATGACATGATGTGTTGCAGCACGTCTGCCTACCAAGCATAATCATTAACAAAATATGGTGACTCCATGAAGGCTGAAGGAGTTGTTGTCATGAAAGTAACATGTGTATTATTCCCAAATTGAGGTTGAGATTGTGTCTGAGTACCATTGTTCAGGCTCTTTTCTTACTTGCAGTAGCAAACTGTAACAGTGTGTCCAGGTTTAGCACAAACCTAACAAATTACTCTACTATTTCCTCTACCTCTTTCATTACCTCTTCCATTGCCACTTCCATTGAATCCTCTGCCTTGATTAGAGAATTGATTTGGAAATTAGTTACTTGTAACTTGATTAGAAGGTCTGTTCCCATTCTATTGAAAGTTCTTTCTTGCTAAATTTAAAGTTGTAGTCAGGTTTACATTCATCTTGACTTGAGTTTCAGCAGTGGCAAATTATTTTTCCATCCTATTCTCATAAACCATCAAGAGAGTTTGAACCTCCTCAATGCGTAAGTCATCTAATATTAATGTTAGATTAGCTACAATAGGGTCAAATTCATCCCCTAAACCATTTAAGATGTGAGAAATGAGATTTGACCATTCACAAAATGTCCTGCAGCAACAAGACCATCAATAATCCTTCTGAGTTTATCACCATATTCTGCAATTGAAAGATTTTGTTTAGTGCAATTTTGTAAGGAGCTCTTGAGTTGCATTAGTCTAGCCCTTGATTGACAAGCAAAGTGTATTTCCAAATAGCCCCACACTTCGGAGGATGTATTATACTGAGTGGCAGTGCTTAAGACACTTTCATTCATGGATGACCTGATCCAACTCAAGACCAGTTGATCTTTCCTCATCCATGCCCTATTCTCAGGATTTTCTTCTCCAAATGCAAGCTTCATATTGGGTTTTTCTGTAGTGCCAAAAACTATGCCATCAAGATCGTGGCTAATGATGTAGGAATCACTTGAGACCTCTAAAGAACATAGTTTCCTCTGTCCAACTTGTTAGAAATTTAACTACTTAGGTTATTTTAGAAGAAACTCTACAAACATCCATTTATGCTCGAGGTTGCTACACTTGCTGTTGTATTACTCTTTGTTATTGGTGCAGTGGTGTTTGTGTTGGTAGCCATTGGACGTGAGTCCTCGTCTGGCTTTGATACCATGTGAAGCTTAGCTTTTAGGACAGATTCAATCATAAACCAGTAAAAAAAAGAGTGAAGCAAGAAGAGTTAAAAGAGTTAGAGGAGAGATGAGGGAATCTTAGACAGGTCTTGCTAAACTAACTTACTTCAATTATTGATAAAGAAGTAAGGGGATATGTATTTAACCAAAAGAGAATTAACCATCAACCAACTAACTAAGACTAAAGCCATGTAAAACAGTAAGCTAGAAAAGTAACTGAAGAAAACAGAAACTAAAAAACTAACAATGTTAACTAGCTATGGTGACTAAACTTAGTTAGAAGTACACATAGCTTATCATGAATGAAGAAATTCTATTTTTTCAAAGTCTATATGCGTAAAATATTAAGACTAAAATATAAAATAGGCCTCTGCAATTTGCCTAAAATGCAAACTCTTCCCTTGTACTATTTTTTTTCATGTTTTATACTCATGTAGTTTGGAAAAATTTAAGACATACTCCTCATGACAATTGTTTATTAAAGACAATATCAAAATTGCACGTGATGAGCTTATGGCTAACTTCTGTCAACGGAAGCTAATGGCTGTTTTTTTTTTAGATTTAACCTTTTACTTTTTTGTGTTTTAATTTTTTTGGTTAAAAGGTAAATATATTCAACCAAAAGGTACACTTATACAAGGGGCATACCCCCATGTAGACAGCAAGTATTATAATGTTAAGCTCAACGTCAGATCCACAATACAACTCACACTATAATGCATATCTAGGAGATAAAATAGTACCAAAATTTGAACGGATACATAGCACCTAAGGTGAAAAATGGATACCAAACCTGAGGGATCACACAGAATAAACCAAAAACTAGGAAATCTATAAAGAACCAGAACACATCACAAACAAATTAACTATCTCAATCCACTCAAACAACCACCTAGCTAATCGGCTCAAATTAAAAACTAAGGTATACAGCTTCAAAGAAAATCGAAAAGGCCTAATAAAGAAAACTCTAAGCTATCAAGCCAAGAATAGAACCGCCACCAAGACCACACTGCATCCAAACCAAGTGACCTCACCGGAATCACCCTCGGCACTGGTTGAATTTCAGGAGGATACAACCCCGATTGGAACAACTCAGGGAATAATTGGTACTGTAAGTTTTCTTCATAATTGAAAAACCTAAAATACACTGAACCAAACACACCTTTGATAGAGAAGTGTGGACCTCAGGCCATCACAAGGGAAATAAGATAGGGGAGGTAAGCAGCAGCCGAACAGAAAGAAAGGTATTCAAGTCTAGGAAAGGAAGACACCCTTTGCTCCTATTGGATCTGCGTCATCCATCTCTAGATGAGGAATTCGACGACCTAGTCACAGTAGCACTAAACATAGGTAAAATTCCCGGTTACGAAGCTCCTATCACCATTTTTCGTGAAGCTTGACAGTTAGGAAATATACTAAAAAGCTCAAGCCTCTAACTTTGTAGTCTCACCGTTGGGTCTACATGAGTGGGGAATAGCAACTACATCTTCTTCATGCCGCAAAGAAATGCACGGGAGAGGCGGGCCTAGCTCGAGCTCACTGGAGCTCAAGAAAAAAATGCAGGATCTTGAAAATATTGGAGAAACAACCTATTTACACTACAAGGAAAATGACATTCTATAACAGGCGTTTATCCCCGTGAAAAGTAATCCACAAGGAACATATGGCGCATGTGACAACACCTCATATTAAAAGTACACATTGTCACGAGGCGCAACACCTCCTATGAAGACCCCTGTGGTATCACTTTTTACAGGGGTTTTCGACTCCTATAGAACGTTGTTTAATAGGATTTTCAGACCTCTGTTGAATGTATTCAACATGTATTTTTAATACTTGTGAGTTAACATTCACAGGTGTTTTATATTCTATAGAGTAAGCTACTATAAGGTTCATTATTATAGTCAAGTATTCATATTAAACACTTTCAAAAGATAATTTTACATAATATAAAGAACATCAATATAATAATTGACAACATTAACATTTAATCATTTCAACAAAGTTACATTATCCATTTGATCAACTTATAAATAAATCTAACTTGAATTCTTGAAAACTAACTAATCCTCGAAATATACAAGTAAACTTGTTCCAATAAATGAAAAATATAAAAAATGAAATTTTGAGTCTAGAAATGAAAAATGAAGAACCTAAGTTGAATGGTATTGTTTCACAACAAGGTATGCATTGCCTTCAAACCTTCCCAAAGCTGAAGGAAAATACCATGAGCAGTTGTTAGTTGGTGAGTATAAGAAACAAACAGATCTGCACCATTAAAAATTACATAAGTGAGGTGAACTTAAGAATGAATATAGCAATGTTAATGAATAAGAATGAGCATAATCATGGCATTTTAGACCATATAACCAAGAAATGATGAAAAGTAGAATAACATAATAAGGATAGTGCAATTTGTAGCCGATATGAGTTTCCCTGCAAACAAACATTATTCTAACCACAACAACAGACCAAATAGTGAAAACAGAGAAGCTACAACCTGAGACAATGAAGAAAAACAACCTTGGTTACTCAAAAATGGTCAACTTCACCAAGAACAGTGAAATTACACTCATATACGAAGATGTTCGAGAGCTTGGCCTCTCCCAAAATAGCCACTACCCAAATGACTCCCCCCCCCTTTTATTCAATCCTCATGATTACAAAATTGCATCTATTATGGTCTTTTCCATCCTGACACTAAGATAGTTTAAAGTTCAATAATTGTGCACACATCCTCCATAAGAAAGTAAAGCATCAACCAAATTAAGGTGAAACTAGATGGAGCAATACATTATACAATGAAACAAGGCAAGAAATAAATCACAATTACTAGCTTAGGCAAGGTATCAAGAACACTTATACATCTTATTCAGTTAATCAGAATGCTGGAGTTTAATTATGACTTGGAACTCATTTTTCCAACCCACCAATGATAATTGCCTCAAAATTACTCTCTCATCACAGCTACTAAGATCTATATCATAATGGCTAAGCAATGCTATAATAGATGATACAATCTTTTTTTATTGGTAATAGTTGATACAATCTGAAAATAATATTGGAATAAAATGCGAGTACATGTGCTGACTACCTCTTATAGAACCCTTTAGCTTTAGAAAAGAATAAGATATGAATAAATAGGAAAAAAGGCATAAGGTCAATGCTTAACCTCATAAAATTCTAAGAAGTTTAGAATGACAGTGAAATCAACATCGTCAGTCAACATTTGGTGCTTGATAGAGGTGTCAGCCTTGTGATCTTTTGACCCTCAACTTCAGCCTGCATGAATAAGCAAATATGTAAAATCAAACCAACTATCCAACCTTACTTAATTTGTGAGTTTTATTTTAAAATTAATACCAAAAACTATGAAGAGAACATTCAGTCCATGAGAATAGTTAAACTAACAATTACCTTAAGTCATCTGCTTGAGAGTCTGCAAGAACACATGAAGCAACATGGTGATGTATACTAATAACGAAAGTGCCAGCGATTCAAACATATCACCTAGCAAAATACCTATCTGAAAAATAAGAAATGAAGTATGGCATTCATAGAACCAGTTTTCAGCTTAAAAGAGACTTAAATGAAAATTCTTTTCTGCACTTCAAAATAGTATATTATTCATAAAATCACCAATTAGACTTTTTATTCATATAGGAATAAAGTCATGCTTAGATGATCAACAATTATAACAAATAAAAGATGGTTATTATCTAAGCAAATAGTTAATAGTACTATATTATTCATAATTCATCACAAGTAGCATTTGAAGTTCAATAAATTCAGAAACTAGCATTTGATAGTTGAACTGCTTTCAACTAACATAAAGATAAGTGGTTTATGGTTCATAATATTTGTTTTAGGATATAGCAAATTAGAATATTCATAGTTACCAATCAAACCAATTTCAACATAGCTAAAAAAGGTTACATGCCATTTCATTTCATTTCCAATAGCTCAAGAAAAACAAGTAATAAACACATCACTTACAAATGCAGAGAATTCATGGTCTTTTCTCCCCTTTTGAGAGTTACCTCGCATGTTCTGTCACATAGATATTGTAGAAACAGTTCCAAAGCTTTAGTTGCATGCATTTAAACAAAACAATAATAATCACGACCAACAAGAAGAACTGACTTTGAGTAAACGCACTATAAAGTGGAAAAAGTGAGAAAACACAATAAGGACACCTGTGAAGGCGGAATCCTCTAAACAAGTCTTCTGTCTTGAAAGCATCAACGCCAACTTCTTCTGTCCACACTCAACAGAAGATCTTTCATCTGAAGCTGACTCCATATTCAGTAGAATCATTTCATATATATTATGTTAACCACAGAGTAGAATCATTTCATTGCATACAAAGATTCTCATATGTATGAGTACCATATTTGATAGAAATGATTAAAGAATCAGAGACCTTACACTTTAGACATCAGTTCAACTATAAGTGAATCCTCTTTCTCCTGACATACATACATGAAAATTCAGCTACTTCAGACATCAGTGTGTTTAAATCGTATATATGGATAACAAATAATGGAGTTGTAATACCTTAATCAACAAATCCTTATGTGTCTTCACTACTTGTAATGCATTAAATCACCTCACAGCTTGCTTTCTTCACTGAGTTCTATCTATGGGCTCTCTCCCACTTATACTTCTGCAGCAGCAAAGACACAAAAATAAATAATTTTTCATTTTACTATGAATTAAATGAATGCTAAAATTATTATACAACACAGACTCTTGAACTGAAGCTCTCACCTCACCTGAAACAAGTAAAATATGAAAACAAATACATAATGACCAGTGAACGAAGATAAAAATCCATGAACTGAAATCTCACAGACCTCATCTCATCCAAATCATGAGAAGTAATCGAGCCCCACCAGACATCGATAGTGAAACAATACATTGTATGGTGATTCATGCACCTACGTGGAAGAAAAATCTGAAAAATTGAGAAAAAATCTATAGAAAGGACTGAATTACAAGACTTACCGTAAACTTAGACAAAAATAAATAAAATCTTTGAGACATATTTGAGACGAGAGAGGTGAGGCAGACAAAGAGAGGCAAATCAGAGACGAAGAGAGGCAAATCTGAGACGAATAGAGCAGAACTAAGACGAGAGGGGCGATAGAGATGAAAAGAGGCAGATTTGAGATGAGAGAAGCAAGGGAGGAGAAGAATGGTAAATTTGAGATGAAAAAGGTGAGGGAGACGAAAGAGAGGCAGAACTGAGATGAGAAAGGTGTGGGAGATGAAGTGAGGTGAATCTGAGACGAGAGAGGTGAGGGAGATGAGGGAGATGATGGCACTAACTTGCTGCAAGAGAGAGGATCTGGAGAAGAATAGAGAGAGAGAAGAACCAGAGCTTCTGAAAATCTGAGAGGAATCGAGAGAGAGAAGCATCGATTTGAGCTTCTTTCTAAAAATCAACGATTTGAGTTTCTGAGAGCTCGAGAAGGAAACAACACTTAAGTCCAAAATTACCTCGTCTCCAATATTTTTTTAAGTGCTGCTTTTGCTTAATTTGGCTCCCATTTTTTTTTTAACTTTTAACCAGAATTATTTTTACTTGATTCTTAATAAATCTTGTTGTTTTGAGCTTTTAACAAGAGGAGACTATAAACCATGTATTTAAATCTTGTAGAATGTCATATTTCTTGTAGTATTATATTATGAATTAAAAAAAATACCTCTCGATCTTGAAGCGTGACGGTAAAAAATTGAAACCTCATAGTGTTCCTTACTATTCCTTAAACCATCAACCAAAATCACGAATGGGTGGACGATCAAAGAAAATCAGACTAAAAAACCAATTCATCTTTTTCTCTACAAACCAAAATGTTCGGCCATGATTTTATTTCAATTCACAGAAAACGGCTTTAGACCATGTAAAAATGGCGATTCCACTTTTATTGATGATCAAAACCTGTAGTCAAAAAGTTTATGTCAAAAACAGTTAAAAAAACTATTAGAAACCCATCTACATGGGTTACCATTGTAATCCATGTGAAAGCATACAACGGTTAGGAAAAATTCCCAACCATTTGTGTGTTTTTTTATACAATTTATAAATTGAATTAATTAAAATTAAATTAATTATTTTTACTTAATCATTGACCTTTTAAAATAAAACAGAGCTAGTTTTTAGATCACTTGGTTGACTATATGATATTCACGTTGAGTCATTTATTTATTATACAAATCTCGTCACAATGTAACCTAAATTCGAGGCTAGTAAGGGGACCATAAGTGAAAATATATTTTGCTAAATAACAAATAAACTCTATCGATTAAACTCATAATTGAATTTATTAATTATTAATTATAATGAACTCCACTATATAATCTTAGTTGAACTCCAAGTGTATTTTATATTACTTGACATAAGTATCTTTGATCTATTATTCATTATGTAATACCCCTCCATAATATAGCATTGTGTATAATTAAGTTAATTACTATTGACCTAATATTTATACACATTTTCGTATCTTTATGTTTCAAATCCATTCTATCGGTCAATTATGATAATTTTTCATACTTGACATCTCAAGTAAAATTATCAAATCTTTAATAGTCCACAAGAGATATTAAGTGCTTAGTTTATTATGACCACACAAATGTATTACCTAAGAGGCACTGTGTCACTTAATTAAAAGTGTCTATGATTCTACTATTGAGAATTTATGAACTCACTATCAAATAATAACTCATCTAACCTACGAAATATGTTGACTCATTGAATCTCATTCTTAACAGATCAAAATAATTAGGTTATTAAATATGAGCTCATAATTCTCTCAAGATTGATAGCACTCATAAAATAATAGCAATGAATCATGATTTTTATTTGATAGTAATTTACTGAAATGACTTATTAGTCATTTCAATGCATTTTAAATGCACTAGTACATTAACTAAGTACTCCACCTAGTGACCAAAGTAAGCCACTCTACATAATAGAGTTAATGTACTATAATCTTTTTTAAGCAAAGCACCCAGCTTCACTAGATAGTGAAATTAAGTATTTACAAGTCATATGAGATTCTTAATTAAATACTTTGTCCCTATGAACTAAACTCCATAGGACTTATAAACCAAGTACATTTATACTTGTGGACCTTTTTACTAGAATAAATTGCACATAATATAATAATTATTTATTTATTATTAATCAAAATTAAATATCTCAGTAAATATAGTAGAATTTCATTGCTTTTACGGTACAATCCTAACAATCTCTCATTTGCCCTAAAGCACGTCTACAACTAGCTTAACCCCCATGTTCTCTACATGTGACCCAAAGACATTTTGGCCGAAGTCTCCATAAACTGGTCTTCTAGGTTCTATAGTTGAAGTAATCTAATTGAAAATCCTAATCCATATACCGAACTAGTATGAGATTCTCATCATGATAGACAAGCACATAATCCCTCGTTATTCTAAGATGCTTGAGTATATGCTTCACAACTATCCGGTGAAATCCTCTAGGATTTAACTGATATCTACTGACTAAGCCTACTACAAAATATACATCCAGTGTACAATGTAATTAACATACTTAAAACTTCCTGCTACCAAAAACAAGGGAATTGTCTACATGTTATATATTTCATCCTATGCATAAGACACTGACAAAATATATAGGTTCCAAACCTAAAAGGGTGGTAATAAGCCCTTTTATTGGAATACATCATTGTAAACTTACACAACATATTATTGTCTACACAGTTCAAGATAAGTATATCATTTTATGTTTAAGTCTCGAACTTAATTCTTAGAATGAAGACCACTTTTCCAAAATCTTTGGTGTCATAAATTTAGACAAACATGGTTTTATCAGTGACATTTAATTCTACATCATTATTGATGATAAAATGTCAACTATATAAAACACCAAGAAAACCAGTATATATATTTCCTTCATTTCTCTTGTACTAACATGATTCATTAACGCCTTTATCAAATCAAAACTTGATCACATGATCAACATAATGTTCTAAGTCCTTAATTTAAGTACATGATTGGACCAATGCATCATGTATATCATCATTCTTGACCTTTAGCAATAAATCCGAAAATTGAGACATAAAGATATTCATTTCAAGATCGTCATACAAGATAGCGTTTTTGACATCCATTTGCGAAAACTCATGAACGAGACGAGCTGCAAAGAATACAATATCTTTATAGACATGCGCATGGCTAAGAGTGAAAATGATATGTTGTACTTGATATCCTCTCTCTAAGTATGCCATTTCTCACTAATTCTAGCCTTAAAGATCTTCACCTTGCGTGTATGTCTCGCTTCCGCGTGTATGTCTTCGACACCCAATTCTCTAGAAGCTTTCTACAAGCTTCTATATTCTATTAAAGTTAATGGAATCATTTTCAGATTTCGTTGCTAGAAGCCAATGATTTGTTTTACATCATTTACAACATCTATGCAGTATTTGGGATCTGAGTCATATGTTCCTCTGAGATAGTCTCAAAGTCTCTCACTTGAACATGAATCTCTCAGTTGGTTATGATCTTCTTCCACTACGACGTAGTGATTTGGATTTAGCTCGCGTTCATAAAAATATAAAATTGCTTTGAAGTGTTAATTTTGATATAAAAATTTCACCTATAAAATTCCTTAACATAATTAATCTATTTAAATCAATGTCTCTGTATTTTTCACAACTCATATATTTTTAAAAATTGAGATGATAAATGTGATTGTCATAGAGAGAACACCAATAGACTGATCAGTATGGAGTTTCATATAATAATGAGGATAATTTGTGTCAAAAAAATGTTTCTCCCTCTTTAACCTCATTTATACTGTAGATATAATTTAATCGATCATAACTATTTAAAAGAGCTATCTAAAATACTTGACTTTTATATTTTATTTCTTTCATATGTACGATCGTTGGATTTTATGTAATACAAGAAGTGAGTATTTTAAGACATAGCAAATTTTCTGAAAAAAAAAAGACAAACTAAAAAGAATTAGCATGATATACAAGACACAATATGTCAATTTATTATTTTATCTAACTTCTATATCCATCAATGAATTTTTTCTTATTAAATGTTCCTTATGCACGTGATAAGGGTCATATTTTTTTTTATGTTTTTGTTATTTGAATATTTTAATTATGTCATGAAATCGATTACCTTTTTGTTCGAACTGTATCTGCGCATATGAATTAAGCCCCAGTTATAAAAGTGCGAGTTTATCTTATTCAACACATAGATTAAGAACTGCTGTCTGATTTCCAAACTACTGTCACGGAAAACTGTTTTTCTCTCCCTTGTAACCATAATCACACGTCATCAACGGCATGCCCTGGTTCATGTGAGAAATGCTTGCCCAAAAGCTCAATAACATGACATAAATTGTAAATCCAAGTCCTCTGAAGTTATCATCAAATCGTAAAATTGTATATTGGATCATGGCATGATTTTCAATCTCTTTGTTGGGTCTAAAACCCAATTGGAAAACTCATAGAACGGAGTATGTGAATAAATATATAATTACGTTTTATAAATCATAAATCTCGCTCTCACATCTCACATCTACTTTTACTTAGAGATCTTACAAACGAGTCTCATTATCCTCAACTATTTGTAACTGTGTTGAAATACAAATGTCCAGAATATTGTGTCAGAAAAAATATGAGATTCATGTTATTAGAAAATTCTTATAAAGAATTTAAGGTAATTGACAGCTAAGTGTTTGAATAAAATTCATTCTGTCATTATCATGTTATATTTAAATATATAACGATGTAATAAAAAAATTACCAAGTGTGGTAGCAACATATTTAGCATAACTTCTTTAAGCGGCATCATGTTAATTATAATTATAGACATCAATGTGTCAATTCTTGATCTCAAACTTAATTAGATAATTATTTATTTATGAAATTATTCTGCATTGGAATAATTGATCTCAAACTCAATTAGATAATTATTTATTTATTTATTTTTGTCAAAAAATTTTGATTATATATTAAATAGAAAAAAACTAAGAATATACGGGTTAAATCGACACCTGCCTTGGTCTTTTTACAGAAACATGATAATGTAATATTTGTCAAAATTATTCGAAGAAAATCAAAGAGTGGAGAAAAACTTGCTTAGAATTTCATTGATCCTTGAATATGATAAAAAGGTTAACAACATAAAATCTAAATAAAATAAATATATATAGTTTAACAAGTTGATAAAGAAAAAGACTAATCTACCCTTCATAAATGATAAAATTACCATTATTCTAACATCCCATCAAACTCACGATGCAGCTGTTAAATGCATCAAGGGTTTGCCAGCCGAAAAGCGAAAACGTGAAATATAATGTGACTTGGTAAACAAGTCGGCAATGTGCATGGAGGAAGAAACGAAGGGCAAAGTAATGGTTATATGTTGAAGATAATGATGGGTGAGATGATAATCAATCACAATATGTTTGGTCGTCTCATAAAACACGGAGTTGTGAGCAATCTGAATAGCACTCTTATTGTCACAATACAAAGGAGTAGGACGAGGAAGTGAGACACCCATATCTGTAAGCAACCAATGCAACCAAACTATTTCACTGGTAGTAAATATCATAGCACGATACTTAGCTTCAGTAGAAGATTTAAAAATAACAGATTGTTTCTTGATCGTCCATGAAATAAGAGAATCACCCAAAAATATGCAAAAACCAGTAATGGACTTGCGTCTGAAAATTTCCGAAGCTGCAAAGAAAAAGTTAGAGGAAAACAGAAGACTCTGAAACATAGTACCTCGAAGATACCGCAAAATACGAACAACGACAGATCAATGTTCTGTAGTAGGAGAAGCTACAAACTGACTAACAATATGGACATCATATGCAATATCTAGATGAGTGATAGTGAGATACACCAAGCTACCAACAATAGTACGATATAATGTAGGACCTGGCAAAGAAATACTGTCACAAGGAGAATATCATACATTAGGTTCAATTAGAGTATCAACAGTCTTATTATTAGTAAGTCTTGCACGCTTAATAATGTCAATAATGTATTTCGGTTGAGAGAGAAGATAGTATTTTGGTGAGGAAGTAACCTCGATACCCAAAAAGTACCGTAAATAACCCAAATCCTTCATTTCAAATTGTCGAGCTAATTCTGCTTTCAAAAAAGCAATGCCTTCAACATCATCGCCAGTGACAATCATGTCATCAACATATAAAAAAATAAGAATATGACCTACAACAATACACTTCACAAAGAGAGCTGAATAATGATTATTAGAACAAAATCCAAGCGAAGTGATCATAGTAGAGTACTTTTCAAGCCATGCGCTAGGGGCTTGTTTGAGACCATATAAAGCTTTCTTGAGTCTGCAAACATATCGAGGACAGTGAGAAACACCAGTAGGTGGTGACATATAAACTTCTTCTTGAAGATAACCATTCAAGAAGACATTTTTAACATCTATATGAGAGATATGCCATTGTCGAACCAAAGCAACTGCAATAAGCGTACGAATAGTAGTCATTTTTGCAATAGGAGTAAAAGTCTCCTCATAATCCATATCATACTATTGAGAATACACTTTTGCAACCTTCTAGCTTTGTAACACTCAACAAACCCATTAGACTAAGTTTTGATCTTATAAACCCAACGAAAAAGGATCTAGAACTGCTTCTTGATAGGACCATATCCCAAGTATTTGTCTTTTGCAAAGCAGAAAGTTCCTCAACCGTAGCTTGCTGAAACAAAGGATCTTGAACTTCTTCTTGATAGGAGGAAAGCTTAGAGAGACAATGAATAGAAGCTAAAAAAGAAGTAAAAGATGGAGAATAACAAGAACAAACAAAATCTGGTGATTGAGTGGACTTACGATTGTGCCTAGAATGACGAAAAAGCAGATCCACATTCTGAGAAGATGCTTGAGTGACTATGGGAGATGTGGGAGCTTCAAGTGCATTAGGGAGAAAAGTATCAGTATCTGAAGTGCTAGGGACTTGAAAAGGAAAACTATCAGAATCTCCAGAAAAAGGGTCAATATGAATAAGACTAGATTCGGTCAACTCAAGAGTAAGATAAGGAATAGAAAAGAAAGGTATATGCTTAAGAAACATAACATGACGAGATACATAAAGTTTCTCAGTAACATGATTAAAACCACGATTCCCCTTTTGACCTTCACCATAACAAATAGCAGAGCGAGAGGATAACTTATTATGCTCTACATGAGGATGAAGAACGAAACATGTACAAACAAAAATTCTTAAGAAAGAATAATTATGATGAGCATACTCATATAACTTTTCAAAAGGTGACAAACCTGAATTGTGAGAAGATGAAATCATATTAATGAGCTTGACTATAGTAAGAATTGACTCTCCCCAAAACTCCTTAGGATCAGAGTTAGATAACTAGAGAGAATGAGTAGTTTCAACGATGTGCCTATGTTTCCTTTAAGCAAGACCATTTTGCTCAGAAGTACCAGTACAAGATGTTTGGTGAATTGTTCTATTTATGACAAGTAATTCGATGGCAATTAACTCACAGAATTTGTTAGAGGTATATTCTCCACCCAAATCACACCTAAAATAATTGATAACATCATAAATGTTGAGTTTTAATTGCATTATATATCATGGAGAAGTCAGAATGACATTTCATAAGATAAAACCAACAATGACGAGTATAATCATCAATAAAAGATACATAATATTGAGAATGTACCCACACATCAGAATGAACTAAATCAAAAGGAGAAGAAGAAAAAGAAGCACTTCTATTAAAAGGTAAGGTAGAGAATTTTGCCACTTTACATCCATTACAATCAGAAATATCATGTGCTTGTAATTTCTTAAAGTTCCAGTAGAAGTCAAAAATCTTAAACAAGAGACAGAAACATGACCAAGGTTATAATACCATAAATAAAAGCTAGAAGATGAAGAACTCAAACAAAAAGAAAATAAGTCAACACTAGTCGTTGCAGTAACTGGTATTTTTAACTCAACGATTACATAAAGCCCCTACCTACGGCCTATCCCAATCAGCTTCTATGATTGTGGATCCTGCACATAACAATAAAAGGAAGGAAAATACACTAGGTAATTTAAATCACATAACTGACTCACATAAATAAGATTCAATTTTAGTTTCGGACTATGATAAACACTAGAAAAAAATACATATGAGGGGTGCTAAAAGAACCAACACCTTCTAATGGCATAGGAGTTCCATCAGTAGTCATGACATAAACAGATGAAGTAGGAGATATTGAGGCAAAAGATGAGGAATCTGGAGACATATGATTGGAAGCTCAAGAATCCAAGACCCATTCAGAAGAGAATATACCTGAAGAACTAGGAGTTAGCTGACCTATGGGAGAAGAAGTAGACATGTCTTATGATTGTGTGGAAAGGAGCTTCTGAAATTGCTCATCTAGGGCAGATACTGTGGGATCACTAAAAGAACTCGTTGAAGGAACAAGTGCTGCAGTACGATTGTGTGGTGGCGTATATCCTTGTGGTGGCCTATAAGTTTGTGGCGGCCGATAAGTTTGTGGAGGCTTATTAACCTGTGGATGGAATTGATTACCAAACTTCCATGTAGAAGGCTGATGTTGTTGTGACTGACTTTGTTACTTCAACCTAAGACATTAAGCCTTCTAATGACCTTTCTGCTTACAGAAACTGCATTCATCAGTATTGACCGTTATATAAGATTTGTTTTGATTGTTGGAAGATGGTCTAGACTGAATTGCTAAAACGAAAGAATTAGGTGCTGAAAGAATTACTTTTTCTACATGAGACTTAAGACGTATCACTTCAGCCAATAACTCACTAAAGACTGAATCAACAGAAGGAAGTGGGTTACGATGAAAAATTAATCTCGTAGTCCCTCAAAATCATCTCGAAGTGCCATAAAAACTGAACCAACCATTGCTCCTCTCTACGAGCAATATACACGGTACATGCTTTCAGTTCTGTTGATTCTATGGGAGCTAACTGATCTCAAAGAACTTCTAGTAACAGAACCCCACATCTTTTTACCCTTAAGAAAAAATTTCAACACATAACTCCAGTATAAATAATTCTTGCCATTTAATCTAACACTAATAGATTGAAGTGAATTATCTTTTCACCAGCCATCATAAATGAAACGACAAAAATAAAAGATTAAGCAAATAAAATAGGGAGAGCAAACAAAATACCACATTCCTGAAGCAGTACAATAAACAAATGCAACAATTATCTATACCCCTTCAATAATCAACATCAACACCATAATTAAGAAGACAAAATTAGAAGACGAAACCCATCAATCCAAGCACATGTATTGTCACAGCCAAAGAGAAAAAGAGAGGAAAGCAACTCAGTAGCAAAGGAGTCTAAAGTGGAGAAACTGGAACAAAGTGGTCAATTCCACCCAAAACACACCAAACGCCCAAAGTGAAACAGAGAGGACCAATTCTACCACAATTGATACCACACAAGGCCACCCAACGGACTAAACAAACCGCACACAATCTGAACAGCTACGAAAAACCCCAACTGGTGGACATGCAACCATATCCCAATGTAAACTAAATACCCATACCCCTTCTTTCCACCAAACGCCCAAAGTGTGGAAAATCACCGATAACGCCAAAGTGTGGAAAATCACCGATAACGCCCAAAGTGTGGAAAATCACCAACAACGACCAATTCCACCAACACTGTTTCTCCAGAAAAGAAATGAGTTCGCAATGACTACCACAAGAAAGCCGCCCCCTCTTCACTTACCGTTACTTTTTCTGTTTAGAGGGTACTTCAAACAATTTCAAAATCAAATCAAACAAATATCTTAGTTGCTAAAACATTACTCTGATACCATGTCAAAATTATTCGAAGAAAATCAAAGAGAGAGAAGAAAAATTTACTTAGGCTCTCATTGGTCCTTGAATATGATATAAAGGTTAACAACATAAAATCTAAATTAAAAAGACTATATATAGTCTGACAAGTGGATAAAGAAAAAGACTGATCTAGTCTTAATAAATGATAAAATAATCTTTATTCTAACAATATTCAAAAAATAACTACATATTTCTTAAAAAAAAGTTAAGTGACCATACATATACTCTCATATTTCAAATCAGTCTTAGATTTATAAGGAAACGAGCACGAAAATAAAAAACAGTTAAAATTCTTGAAATAGAGATTAGTCGAGTATAACCAATAATATCACTACAAAGTTATCTGAAATAGAAAATTAAAATATAATGCTACCAGTGCAGTACGTTTCTTCGACTATGTCAGAAAAGGTTGAGTAAATTCTTGACCTTCTGTTTCAAATGAAGTTTGTCTACCACTTGTGATATTACTTAATTATGTTAACCCTTTCTTGCACTACTTTTAACTGCCATATTTTTTATACACTATGGGAAACAATGATATGCATTGAGTAAAATCAAAATTAAAGCACCTACAGCTACTCTAAAGGCTACCATTTGTTTCTGAGAAAGAGTATAACATCATTTAAGTCCTAATTTTAATTTGGTTAACATTGTTTTAATTTTCTCAATTTAATACCTAAATTTTTATTGCTAATATTTCTCTCTTAAGCAATCATATAAAATCAAACCCTCCAAATTTTGTGTGTAGATACATCATAGTCTCAAACCTTTCATAATCAACTATTTAATCTTCAACCTATCATTTGCCAGCACACACAATCCAAAAATAACCATATTTACAAACAATAACGAAAATAAGCATGTGACACGTACATGCCTTTGTCAAACTCTCTCCTCTCTTCCCTCTTCAATAGCAACTTTTATACTTTGAATTTACAAAGATAAGATGATAAAATGAAAAAAAATCTCCTAAAATCGATGAAGATAGGATCTTTAATTAACGCCAATCTCATAAACCTTTACTAGTCACATGCATGTTTTCGATAATTATTATAACGGTAGACTAATTTGGAATCGTTTGTACTGAAAACTCAAAGTTTAGGGAATGAAGGATTACATTATTGATCAATTAGAGTTACGGTGACTATCACCTTTAACTCTCTCAAGCAATTTTAACTCTCTCTTTTGCAACTACTTCTAGGTAATTCTATAAAGCACTTGTAACTCCTCTTTTATAACCACACACTTCTAGAAAACAAAGATGAAGAATGACCAATATTGGTAGCACTGCGGTCATAAATCATGATTTTTTGTGTTTGATATGAGATTTTATCAACACAAATTTTTCCTTCTAGATGAGAAAAAAGATGAAGAATGATGAGCATTTAATCGACCACTTGGGTAAATCTAGTGCACTAAACAACAAGCTGGCCTTGTGACCTAGCTACCTACCACATTTTTTTGTCTTTTTCAAAAATTTAGTATCTATATGTTGACTTTTCTCTCTCAGTTATAACATAAGACGCTTGTATTCAATGTCATTGGATTCTTTTTAAAAAAGAAGAAAGACCTGAGTATTCAATTAAAAATTTTGACCTTTTATCTCTCATAACGGTTGCATGAAAGCAAAGATTGGATACAATTAAATAGCAATGAAAAGCTAGTAGACAAAATATTCTCTTGAAATTTGTACATCTTTATTTCAAAACTCTCGTGATATTTCAAAACTCATGTGTTATTTATTTCACAATTAAATAGCAATAAAAAGCTAGTAGACACATCTGTTTTTTCTCATTATGAAAATGCTAA
Organism: Datisca glomerata; assembly: GCA_003255025.1. NCBI lineage: Eukaryota > Viridiplantae > Streptophyta > Magnoliopsida > Cucurbitales > Datiscaceae > Datisca > Datisca glomerata. Next base: position 2,789,248 of record QANY01002375.1, read on the forward strand.
ATATCTCTCCAACTTGTCTCCCGAAAACACACAAAACCTTAGATAACGACAAATCAAAATATGAAATACACATCCGGGCATTTTTTCATTCTTCACCAACTCCTACTATTCTTGATCTTCCTTGCATATGCTACAGATGCAAGAATAGTTCCAAAAAGAGCACATGTAACAGTCACAAATAAGCTTGGGGAGGGTTTAAACCTTACAATCCATTGCAAATCCAAGGAAGATGACCTAGGTACACATGTGGTTCCTTTCCAAGGAAACTATGATTTTGGATTTCAACCAAATTTTTGGGGAACAACACAATTTTTCTGTAGCATGGCATGGAGTGGCCTAGTTCGTCATTTTGATATTTACAAATATTCCAGAGATGAAGAGTATTGCAGCAATTGTTTTTGGTATATAAAAGTAGATGGTCCATGTAGTGATCTTCACCTTATTGGTAAACCTGATATTTGCTACCAATGGAACAATTCTAATTAACAAGTACCCAACATATGATACCTATAAGTGTGTGTTTGGGCTCTTGAAAAAATATATAATAATGGAATACAGACCTAGAGTATATTATACAGTAGTGCGCCTGATGTGTTCTTCAGTTTTCTATATCTTTTGTACTTCACCTCTTTTGCATAGGTACGTCCTTGTCTAAGACAAGTATCTGATCCTCCCCTTTATTTTTTTTTCTTATTCTCGTTTAATGTCTAATTTTTCTAATTTTAGCTTAATAACTAAGTTTTCATTTCATGGTTTTGATTTTACAATTGGTGGTTAGAAAATTTACCATATATTACAGATGAAATGCTATATTCTTACCTGCAAACTTTAGTTATCGGATCTCAATTAGTGCGTTGACATTGTTACTATGAAAAACATAATACAAAGAGAATCCAAGACCCTTTCAATTTGAGTGCTGTAGAATATTAAGGTGATGTTGGGTTTGCTTCATGTATCCGAACTGAAATGAGAATGAGAATGGGAATATAATCAGCATCGAAATGGGAATTCATTCTAGTATTGTTTTATCCACCAAATTGTTAACAGAATATATGACAACTAAACAAGTGAGTAAACATGCACAGTTGTTGCTATATTGTTAGGTTGTTTACTATTGCTGAATAACTTCCTTACTAGTTACTAAGGTAATGAACATGGAATCTTTTTGTAAGCTGCATTGTATAAATAGTGAAGCAAATATAATTAACTTAGTATGGCAGTATACTAAGCTTTCTTTCAAGATTCTCTTTCTTCTCTCTCGTGATCTATCTTTCTTAGTCTTTGTATACTGTTTCATGGTATCAGAGCCACACGATTAAGTGTCAATTGCCAATGTGGGAAACAATGCAGCAAAAGAAAACACAAGTTCAAGCAATTCTTCAGCAAGCTTGATCAATGTCCTTAGCAACTCCCTAAGCAGTTCCTTGTCTATCAAATTAGACAGGAACAACTATGTGATATAGAAATCACATGTCAATTTAGCGCTCATTCAGCACGAAATTGATGATATAATGCTTGGAAACTCAAGAAAACCAGACAAAAAGCTGGCCAATGGCACTAAAAAACTAAATTACAGAATCTAGATAAGAAATAACCAATTGTTACTTAGTTGGTTGAGTGCTTCCTAATAAAGGGAATCCTGGACATGGTTGCACAATATGAGTCCTATGTTCAAGTTTGGAATAGCCTAGAATAAAGCTCTGTCAGTCAGTCAAAACCAAGAATTACTCAACTAGGAAACTCCCTTCAGACAACACCAACAGTTAAAGAGACTATTATGAGAAAATAAGAAGGATAGCTGATGCACTAGGAGTAGTTGGTCAACCCATTAGGGACCAAGATTTAATGATAAATGTGATGAATGACTTGAGGTCATAATTTGATCCTGTTGGAATCAATATAACCTTAAGGGAAAATGACATTACAATGGAAGATATGAAGGCTTTTCTTCCGTATCATGAGAATAAACTTGATAGCAAGAATCAATGAAGAAATAATCAGATGAAAAACTAAGAATCAATGAAGAAATAATCAGATGAAAAACTTTTCTCCTCATCAAAGTTTCAATGGTAATATGAATGGAAAAAGTGAGGGAAGTTCAAGTGTCGGCAAGATTATATGGTAAGTTGATGGGAAACCAAGCCACTTAGCAAAGCTTTGCTATTACAGATATGGAAATAGGGCATGAAGAACAGTCATAGAATCAAACTTTAGCAATTCACAAGGGCAATCTGGTGGTTTTGTTGGGGATCCTTTAGACTATATGGTGTCTCTATCTGCCTATATAGCTTCACCTTACTCAGTGTGTGACCAAGCCTGGTATGTTGATATGCTTCCACAAACCATGTGACATCAAATTGAGAAACCTAAGTCTTGCTCATGAATATCATGGACCTGAAAAGTTGGTTGTAGGTAATAATGATAAGTGTTTGCTCATCTCTCATATAGGTACTGCCCTCTTATCCACTAAATTATTTCCTCTTGGACTTAATACACTGTTAAGAGTACCTGATACAAAGAAAAAACTAATTAGTATCTCAAAATTAACTTATGATAATAATGTATTTGTTGAATTTCATGCTTTTTTGTAAAGGATAAAGCCTTTGGGAATGCTTATTTTACAAGTGACTCTTGAGGATGGAATTTATCTTTCCCTATCCAAGCATAAAAAAACCCTCAGCAAGAAACTGCTATATACAAAATGTCATTCCTTGTACTGAAAAATATGAATTTTATTCTAGTATGTTCAAACATATAGATAGTAGAAATGTTAGTCCTTATAGTAACAAATCTTGTAAAACTCTTATTGCTCTCTTTCAATTGAATAAGAAAATCTCTCAATTTGCCTATTAATATTGAAAATTGACATAGAAGGTTTGGACACCCTGCACAAAACATATCAAATAAGGTGTTCAACTCCGGAAACCTTGAATACTCTAAAATCCTTTTTGTATCTCATGTCAAAAGCGTAAAAAGTATGTGTTACCCTTCCCTACATTTGAATCAACAACCTCAAAAACTTTATAACTAGTTACCACATATCTTGGGGACCCTCTCCCACTGCCTCTAGAGAAGGATATATGTACTACATATGCTTTCTAGATGGTTTTTGTAGGTTCTCTTGGATTTTTCCCTTCAAATTAAAATCTAAAGCTTTGAAAATCTTTATGATATTCAAAAATTTTGTAGAAAACCAAGTTGACAGCAAAATTAAGACTTCACAATCTTATTGGTGGTGAATTCAAGAGTTTTGCTTCCTTTCTCCAAACAGAGAGAATCACTTTTAGACACCCTTGACCTCACACTCTAGCCTTCACACTCATCAACAAAATGAAAGGTTAAGTGAAAACACATACATTTTTTTCAAATAGGACTTATCCTACTTTCACAGGCACAATGCCAATATGTTTTTGGTGTGTAGCCTTCCAAATAGCAATTTTTCTGATAAATAGACAGCCAACTCCCAGAGTCAAACTAATTTCTCCTTATCAAAAGCTATTTCATATGAAGCCGGACTAGAACACTTTAAAAATCTTTGGTTGTACACATTTTACTCACCTAAGGCCATACAACAAACATAAAATAGATTTCGACTATGATTATGCTTATTTCTTGGTTACTAACCAAACCACAAAGGTTACAAATGCCTACACCCATCTTGCAAGGTATACATATCCATAAATGTGGTATTTCTTGAGTGTTATTTCCCTTTTACACTCAGTTTGCTAACTCAGGGTAAAAAACTTTACATTTAGATCTCTCATGTCTAGTATCCAAACATCAACAACCTTTATTCCCACTCTTATTACTAACCTTGCTTTATCATATATAAATTTGAATAATTTATGAAATTGTCCGTCTTAAAGTCCAATGCAAAATGGCTCCTCTAGGCAAAGTTCTTCATGCTCTACTCAATCAAGCATCAGGTAACAATACATTATCTCATTCTCATATTTTACTTATTAAACTTCTTATTTTACATCATGCACATAATGCTCCTTTTTTTTTGTAGTCTAGTGATAGACCTGTATACATCACCTCAATCCAATTCAAATACTTTACCTACATAAAACACCCAAATTGAGCCTATTTCAAATCATCCTCTGATCAGTAGGTCAAAAGTTAGCATTTGTAAACCTAAAGCTTACACTTTTACCAAGCACACTCTCCCAAGCTCAAGCCTACCCACTGTTAAGTAAGTACTTACTGGTACACACTGGAAACTTGCCATGATAGATGATTTTAATGCCCTTGAAAGGAATGATACTTTGGAACTAGTGCCTTACAACCCTTTTATGACTCTTGCTAAGAATAAATGGTTCTTTAAGTTCAAAGTTTACTCTAATGGAAGTATTAAAAAATACAAGGCTAGGTTAGTTGCAAAGGGGTTCTATCAAACCTCTGGGATAGATTTCACTGAGACTTTTATCCTTGTTGTTAAACCCACCATTGTCAGAGTTGTTCTTCACCTAGCGTGGATGGGATGTTAAGCAGCTAGATGTACACGATGCTTTCTTAAATGGCTATCTCACTTAAATAGTCTACATGCCTAAAAAATAAGGTTTCATACACCCTCAGAAATCTCAATACATTTTCAAGCTCAAGAAGGCTCTAAATAATCTTAAACAAGCTCTAAGTGTCTGGTATGAAAGATTAAGATTATCACTTATACACTGGGAGTTTTCAAATGCCAAATATGACACCTCTTTGTTTGTTTTCCAGACTGGAAATTATGTTTTATACTTATTGAAGTATGTCGATGACATAATCCTTAGATGCAATAGTCTCACTCTCATAAAATAAATTGTGAATGACATGCATAAATCTTTGGCACTCAAAGACCTAGGATTTGTCCATTTATTTCTTGGAATTAAGGTTCATAGGGATAGAAATGGAATGCATCTGTCACAATCTAAATACATAAGTGATTTACGTAAGAAAGAAAAAGATAGGTGCAAAACCAACTAATTTACCTGCCAATGATGAGCCAATGCACAATGATGAACTGATTGGGGACCTCACTCAATTTAGAATTATTGTTGGAACATTACAATACTTGGTTATCACTAGACTTGAAATTAGTTTTATTGTAAATACATTAAACCAATTTATTCACAAACCCACTATTGTTCACTGGCTTGCATGTAAAAGATTACCCTGGTACCTTAAAGGGACAATGCATGAAGGCTTGACAACGAAACCTTCAAATAACTTGGAGATTCAAGCATTTTCTGATGCCGATTGGTAGGGGATAGTGACAATAAGAGATCTACTGAAGCCTATCTAATAATCCTTGTGTTGACCCTAGTCAATTTGTTAATTTTGATGATGAAAAATAATTGTTAGACCAATGTTTTTATTGAGTGTGTAGAAAAAGTATCAAATGTAAATTTAATACAAGATAGTACGAAGAATTGATCTAGTGCTTTAATAAAAATATTACACATCGAACAATGATCAAATTCGAGAAGGCATTTGGACCCAATATATCTTAAGAAGTTGACTAAGGATCAAGACTGAGAAGAAAATCAGATCAGGTGAGAAAAGAAAGTAAAATACAATTAACCGGTTTGGAACCAGTAAGACCGATTCCCTAACCAGTGCTACCAATTTTTAAATTAAGACAATTACTTGCTTAATTACCAAACCAGTCCAATGATGGGGAAACCGGTGTGATTGGTATGTCACAAAAGGAATTTCTTCCTAAAATAAAAAATCAATCTATCCGGTTCTCTAACCGGTCCATCCAATCCTCCAACTGATCTGACTGAGTTTCAACAATAATTTCAGTATTATAAATACCGCATGCCACTCCCAACTTCAACACACCTCTCCACATCTCTCCACTCCTCTCAAACGAAGTTATGTAGAGTTTAACACTTTGAGATGCTTGTATTTTGAGCGAGAACTTGAGAAATATTCTAGAGAGAATTTAGAAGAAAGCATTATGACAAAAAAATGAGAGATTTACTCTTCGAGAGAGTAAGTGATTCTTCAATAGATTCGAAGATCCCAGTGAAGGTGCATTGCCAAGGTCTGCTTGGCACCATAAGCCAATATGGTTTGTAACGCTTTGGTTAAGAATATCTTTTGGGAAAAATCTTCAAAGGGGATCCTTGTAGCGTGGACGTAGGGATAGAATTTCCTGAACCATGTAAAAATAATATGTGTCAAATCTCTCTTTTTAGTATTTAATCTATGCACTCTAATATTTCACAGATTACTTATTTATCTCTTAACTCACAGTAAATTGAGTTTGATTCTTATCATTCAACTACTATTTGAGTTAGTGTAAATTAATTACGCATTTATTAAATATTTCTTCATTGGCTTACTTTGTTGTTTATTTTTTATTTCAAGCAATTTTTTTAATCCATATCAAATATTTCTTTTTAGAATTCTCTTAATAAAGGGGTGTCATATTGATCCTATAATTGTTATCAGAGCTTGATGCTCAAATATCTAAGACTTAATCCTCTTGAGCAATGGCATCACTCTTTTGGTTTTCAACAAAAATCAATTTTAAAACAGTCATTTTTTGATGGAATAGATTTTAATTATTAGAAAATTAGAATGAGAATATTTAATCAATCCCTTGATTATAATTTATGAAAAATTGTTGAAAATGGTCCTTACGTGCTAAAATCATGAGATTTTACCAAGAACGACAAAATTAAATTATCTTTAAATGCTTTTAAGCTATAAATATATTTATTGTGCCTTAGTGTAAATGAATATAATCGTATTTGCATGTGTGAATCTGTAAAATACATTTGATATATATTCGAAATCACACATGAAGGCATAAATTATTTTAAAGACTCTAGGATTTATATTTTCATGCATGATTACGAAATGTTTAAGATGCGTGAAACTGAAAGTATTGAAGACATGTTTACACATTTCAATAGCATTGTAAGTTCTCTTAAAACGCTTTGTAAGACATTTACTAATAGTAATTTGGTAAGTAAATTTCTTAGGTCTTTATCAACGTCATGAGAGAACAAGGCAATTACTATTCAAGAAGTGAAAGATCTTAAGATGTTTCACTTGAAGAGATTATGGGATTATTAATGAATCATGAAATATATATAATGGAAGAGGATGTGGATTATATAAAAGAAGGAAATCAATTGTTAAAAACTACACTCATTGAGAGAGAAAGTGAAGAAGACGAAGATGAAGATCTAATCCACTTCACAAAGAAGCTTCAAAAACTAGTCACTAGGAGAGAATGCAATTCATAGAAGATATCCAATGAAAAGACAAGCTTGATTGATGATGAATATGAAAAGGCACACATAGACAATGTTAGTAAGCTCAACCTTCACAATAATCTTGATTTTGACAATTCTCATGATTTCTTTTGCATGTATGCATTTTTAAAAATGAGATATTTTTACTTAATAAAATGCATACGTTGACGGGGAGATTTTTTTAAATGTAATGTTTAGTTCTTTTATGACTTTAAAGGGGGAGAGAAATAGTTTATTGAAAAACGGGGAGATTGTTTTTACTGATTGGAAATGGGAGAGAAGTTCTAAAATCTTTTGCTTATGCTTAGAGAAATTAAATAGTTAATATTTTTTGTCATCATTAAAAAGAGGGAGATTGTTGACCTTAGCCAAGTTGTTAATTTTGATGATGATAAATAATTGTTGGACTATTGTTTTTTTAAGTGTGTTAAAAAATTACCAGGTCCAAATTCGATACAAGAAAGTATGAAGAGTTGATCTGGTACTTCAAGAAGAATATTACACATAGAACAAAAATCAAATTTAAGAAGCCATGAGGACCCAATATATAACAAGAAGTCAACTAAGGGTCAAGACCGAGAAGAAAATAAAACCGGGCAGGAAATGGAAGCAAATATAACAAACCAGGACATTTTGGGTGCAATATCCGGACAAACCTGTGGGAAACCAGACAGACCGGTTTGGAACTGGTTGGATCGGTTCCCTAACCAGTGCTACAGGTTTTGCGATTAAGGCAATTACTTGCCTAATTGACAAATTGGTCAAACCGGTAGGGAAACCGGTCCATCCGGTTCTCCAACCGATCAACCAGGTTCAATAGTAATTTCAGTAATACCCCACTACACTTACAACTTCACACACCTCTCCACATCTCTCCACTCCTCTCCGATGAAGTTATGTTGAGTTTAACACTTTGAGAGGCTTGTGTTTTGAGCGAGAGAAATTGAGAAATATTCTAGAGAGAAATTAAAAATTATTGTGAGCGAAAAATTGAGAGAACTACTCTCTTAAAAAGTCAGTGATTTTGTAAGAGATTTAAAGATCTCGACAAAGCTGCATTGTTGAGGTCTAGTCTTATAAATGTCTGGTCTGGTCTTAACCGTTATAAAGATAGTTTGGGAAAAACTTTCAAGGGGGAATCCTTAGTGGATAGGTTTCCCCAAGCCACGGAAAAATACTATGTCAAATTTCTCTCTTCCCTACTCTTTTATTTACGTGCAATTTACTTTATAATATTTAATTTCTCACATGTTTAATTTTCGTATTTTAATATACCGCATATTATTTATTTATTTCTTACCTCATAGTAAATTGAGTATCATTATTGATCCTTAAATTGCTATTTTAGATAGATTTAATTTAATTGCACGTTTATTAAATATTTGATTGATTTACTATGCTATTCATTTTTTATTTCAAGCAATTTATTACATATCAAATATTTCTTTTTAAACTTTTTTCTTTAATAAATGGATGTCATATCCATCATATACCTTGGAGGTAACCTCATGTCTTGATCTTTTAAGAAATATGCTGCCACAGAAATATAGTGATTTAAGATAATATTGAGTGAACTTGGTTTACATTGTTCAAAGCCTCATGTCTGGTGATGTGACAATAACAGTGCCTTAGCTACTACATCATATCCACTACTTCAAGCTAGGACAAAGCATGTGGAGCTTGATGTTCACTTTATGAGAGAGAAAGTCCACTGGCAATTGGAAGTCAGATCTGTGCCATCCTTTGATTAGTTAGCAGATTTACTCACCAAGGCTTTCTCTACTCTAAGGTTTACCCATCTCAAATACAGGCTTCAGGTTAAGGCTTCACTTTTTAGCTTAAGAAGGGATTTTAAGAGAATACATGACAACTCTGCAAGTGAGTAAGCATGCACTGTTAAGTGGATTGAAGATGGTTATTAGCCAACTAGGTTGGTGTTTAAGAAGCTCTAGCTGGCATATGATCAGTTACTATATTGTTAGGTTGTTTACTATTTGTTACTGTCTTCCTTACTAGTTAAACATGTAATGAATGTGCAATATCTTTGTACGCTGCATTGTATAAATAGTGAATCAATATATAGAACTTGGTATGGAAGTATACTAAGCTTTCTTTCAAGATTCTCTTTCTTCTCTCTCTCGTTATCTTCTTTCTAAGTCTTTGTATATTGTTTCTTTACTAAAAGGCATGAATTAGCATGATATGTCAATCATCAATAGATTTTTATTTGATTATTTATTAAAATAATTTCATAAATAAATATATGAATGATTGACACATCACTTGCTCAATTAAAACTTAGTTTATAACTTCATCATTGTAGAATCGCTATATTAATATATGGCATGCTCAAAATAGGAAATATTAGATAAGTTTGCGCTTATTCCAATTCATATTTTGCTGAATTCAAATATTTAAATATTTGGATAAAAATTAAAACGTATGATACTGGTATGCAGATTTTTTGTTATATATTTATTTATGTACTCACTAAAAAATATCATGGTTCCGCCACTGCTAAAACTTCGTGTATTCGATTTCTCATGTCAAAGTGCAATGAGAAAATACGTCTTTATTAGTTGATTAAAATATATCTATCTTGATATGGTCACCAATAAATTCACTCGAAGAAAAATAACATTTCGGGGTGTATGCCGACAGTTGGTGCAACTATCAGTCAGAAAAAGCGATGAAGCTTTTCAGCGGCAGCTTTCCATAACGGCAGTTAAACATTAGCATATGGCTGCGGATTTTGATAAAATTGTCATTAAAAATTGTATAATCAATTTTTTATGGCGGTTTCTTAAAACCGCAGGGATATGTTTACTTTTAATGGCGGTTTTCGACCCGCCGTCGTAACTCCAAGAAAAAAAAATAAAACGCCCAAGAAAAAGAATAGAAAATTTGAAATATTAACAATACGGCGGTTTTTATCCATATTCCTGGCGGTCTCATAACCGCAGGTAAATAGCATTTAAATCCCCAACTTCTTCCCCAACCCGCAATTTACTTTTCTCTCTAAAGACTCCCAGGAGACTCTCAGGCGATTTAGAGGACTCTGACCACTCATCAGCGCCGCATCTCCTCCCCATCGCTCTTTGCCATCTCTGGCCGGTCACCCCCGCCATTCATCTCTCATCTCTCGCTCTTTGGCCAGTGACTCTCTCTCTATCTCTCTCTCTCTATCTCTCTCTCTCTGAAATAGGTATTTGATAACTATGATTTCTGATTTTATTATGTACGCAATGTTCTTCATTGTTAATCAATGTGTCTAATTTTGTAAGTTCTTTTTCACGACCATTTTTTCTTTCTCCTCTCCATTGATTTTGGAAAGTTAGTTCATGGAAGCCAGAACGACAATGAATAGTTTCTTTGCTTTTCTTGTTAATCAATGTGCATATATTCATTTAGCAGACTGTTTTCTCTTTTGCATGTGAAAACTATGATTTTTGATATCATTATGTATGCAGTAGTGTTCTTCATATTGCATAAATGATAGGAGCCGCTTGGTGCAAGGCTATTTTTGCATGGGGATGGACAACCTAATGCCATTCCCTTGTTTCTTTTCAGTCCACTCCAAATATTTATGTTTATATTGTAGACACGCATACACACACATAATTTGTCAATTGCCATTCATTCTCACTCCCCGGACTGCTATTTCTCATAAAGAATGACATAAAATTGTAGGGACTCAATAATCTTAGTTTCATTGGGTGTTTAATTAATTCATTCCTTTCAATTGCTATTTATGGTTTCGCATTTATGGTTTCTTGTCTCCCTTATCCTTAGTAATTTGAAGTAAATGGAAATATTCTCTTCAAATTGTGGAGGGGGAGAGGGGGAGAACATACTGCAATATTATTTTGAATAGTAGTACTTCCATTATCTCATTGTTTTGTTCGTTCCAGAACTTGCTGTGTATCAATTAAAATTGAAAGCTTCAAATGTCCTTTGAACTATTTTATAATCTTCTCATCACCTTAATCTTCTTTGATTTCATTGTATTGAACTATTTATTTTAATGTGTTCAAATTTATTTTATCATGGATAAAATTTGGATTGGAAAATCTCAAGTTAGTCGAGAGTACCTTAACGGAGTCAAGGAGTTTCTCGAATTTTAATTTTGAAAGAGTTTTCCGAGAGGGTATGATTTTATGTCCATGTAAATATTGTGTAAATATGTTGAGGATGAATAGGGAGTGTGCATATGAGCAGTTGATGTGTAATGGGTTTAATATTAGTTATACACGTTGGTTTTCCATGTGAATCCATATGGTAAAATTCAAATGAAAACGAGCTTAATAAACGGAATGCGAACTGTACATCTATGCATCAAGTTTGTGACGGCAATATGCATGACTTGTTGCATGATGCATTCAAAGTTATGGATAATGAGAGAGGAAGATATGATTTTCAACAGAACCAAATGCTACTAATATGGATGAGCAACTAGATGAAGATGCTTAACACGTGGAGGTGAATAATTTAAAAATAATAATGAACCTTTATATCCAAGATGCAATTTTTTGTCAAAACTTTCATTTATTATGCGTCTTTATTACCTTAAATGTCTTCATGGATTGAGTAATGAGGCACTATCAGGGTTGCTTGAGTTATTGCTTAATGCTGGATATATGTTGCCAAAAACATTTTATGAAACTATGAAGATTATAAAATAGTTGGGTCTTGGGTATGAAAAGATACATGCTTGTACGAATGACTGTGTGTTTTATTGGAAAGATAAAGAACAAGACCAATCACGTACCACTTGTGGTACTTCAAGGTGGATAACCAATGGGGTGAGAGTACATCACAATCTCAAGGAAAAAGAAAGAAGAAGTCAAAACCTACTAAAGTGATGCATCACTTTCCTTTAAAGGGAGGTTACAAAGATTATACATGCCGTTTAAAACTGCTAACCGTATGAGATGGCATCATGTAGAGCGCACTAAAGATGGTGTTTTGAGACATCATACTGATTTGGCTGCTTGGAAATCATTTAACTCTAGACAGATTGAATTCTCATCTGAACCACGTAATGTCAGACTTGGTTTGGCTAGTGATGGTTTCAACCAATTTGGGGTAATGAGTTTCAGTTATAGCATGTGGTTGGTTATTTTCATTTCATATAATTTGCCTCCTTAAATGTGCATAAATAGACATCATTAATTCTTTCTACTCTTATCCCTTGGCCTAAAATTCATGAATATGATATTGATGTGTATTTGTAACTATTGGTAAAAGAATTGAAAGAATTATAGGAAATGAGTGTTGATATATATGATGCATCAACGAATGAAGTTTTCAAAATACGCGCAGTATTGTTGCGGACCATTAGTGACTTTCCATGATTCGATGATTTGTCTGGGTGGAGTTCACATTCATATTTTTCTTATCCTCATTGTAATTATTAGATAGATTATCAACGTTTAAAATATAGTAAAAAAATTTGTTTCATGGGCCATCTGATCTTTTTAGAGTCTGATCATAGATTTCGTCGTGATGGACCTGGGTAGAGCACTTTCAGGCGTGCCCCAGCACGACCAGCATCTAGTCTTTAGACAAGTAATTCTTGGAGTCGGCATATGAGGTGCAAAAGGATAGATGGTATTACCAAGAATAGGAGATGGTGCGACTGAACCTCTGCACAAAGGAGGCGTCGAAGATCATTTCATATTAAAGTCAGACAGAGAAGGCATATTTGACTAGGAAGCAAGCAAAGCTAGTCCCTCCATACTAGCTAGCAGTCTCGTTTAGGGAGTCCCCTTCTTTATGCGCTCTAGGGATCACTGAACGAGAGGGTCACCTTGGCCCACTTAGATATCTATCTGTCTTTCGATTCATGTATATTATTTTTTACAGATATTTTGCTATTCCGCACGAGTCCGTTACCAATCCCAAGTCTAACCTTTTTTTCTTAACCACCTCATTCATCAACCTCTTACCCTTAAAGCTTCTCAAGTGCTAGATATGAATGTTTTATAAATGTAATACGGGGCTACTTACTTACCTAAAGTTCACTTCTTACTTACCGACCCCTACAACAAGTCCAAGGACTTAAGAACTGGAGGGAGGGAACACGAGAGATAGGCAGGGAGGAAGCACGAGACATCTGGTGATGATAATGTGCAATATTGGAAGAAGAAAAGTATGTTTTTTTTCAACTAACTTATTGGAAGTTTAATCCTATACATCATAATCTTGATGTAATGCACATTGAAAAAAATGAGATACTAGGAACAATTCAACGATTCAGGGTGATACTATTAACTTACCCCCTACTTTGTTACAATGACGAATGATGAAAATGAAATATTTTATAATGTACTTAGAAGTATTAGAGTTCCTAGTTGATATACATCAAACATTTCTTGTTGCATTGATTTAAGCAACGTAAAATTCAAGGTCTTAAAAGTCATGGTTGTCACATTATCATGCAACAGTCTTTACATATAGCATTACGAAGTGTTTTATCAAAAAGGTGTATTATTCTATTTTATTTTAATTGAGTTGGCTCTTCAGAGAATTATTTTCTAAAAGTCTGTAAGTACTTATGATCGACAAACTTTAGTCTCGGATTGTGGTATTGTCAAATGGATTAAATCTTTCCTCTATCATTTTTTGTCATCATGGTACACTTAGTAATACACTTGGAAAATGAGGTAAAGATTGGTGGACCCGTGTATTATATGTGGACGTATCCTATTTAGAGGTATCAGAACAAAAAGTTTTGTGCGTTTTTTCACAATCTAAAAATTCACATGCGCTTATGTTAATTTCTTACATGTCATTCTATTAGGTATCTTTGTAAGTGTAAATCTTATGTCCACAATAAAGCTCATCTAGAAGGTTCCATAACAGTATGTGCAGCATTCTGTTTGAGATACCTTGAAGGAATTGAAACAAGATTTGACCGTCCTTCTAGAAATTGGAATGGTGAAGATGATGAAGCCAAGCATGATCCTATTTTTCCTTATATAGGATGACCATCAAAAACCGCAAAAAATCTATCTTAATGAGAAAACCTGGTTACAAGCACTAGATTTGTATTATTTAATTGTCAATTGCTAGAACCTTTCCAAAGGTAATAATTTAACTTTTACATATTTCTCAACTAAGTTGTTGAAAATTTATATCGAAATTTATCTAAAAAACTTTTACATATTTATCTCGAAATGTAGAAAATCTATGTGACTGTCGACGTTGACCTACCACCGAGGAGGTGTGAGGAGGGAAAACGGTTAACGTCGACCTACCACAAATGAGTTCCATAGGTCGGTAAGATGAAATTTTTTTGGATGATCATTCTGTTTTAGAAGAAGTCTTACATGACAATGAATAATGTATTAATTTAGTTAGTACATATGTTTTGTGTAACTATGGAAGATACAATTCATATGAATATTGGTTCTGGTCAGAATAGTGATGACTCAATTTGATTGTTTTACTATTTGAATTAGGTATGACTATTTGAATTAGGCCAGTCATTGAGTGCCACGTGTATATTTGAACATGTCATTTATGATGAGACCAAAGTTGGATAAATATCAATTATGTTTGTAAGTGACGTCACCTAAGTATAAAGGCGGCATACCCAAAGGCCACACTTGTAAGGGTCACCTCTGGACTTATAAAGGTGGCGAGCACATTGTTGCAATTATACGTTAAGTTTCATGTCCCGCCTTCGAGCTTAGTGACAAAGGCTCGAAGGCTCTTCCATGTCTGAGAACAATATGAGGGTTGTGGTCTGGTAGGATTAAGACAAGGTTACGTCGTACCAAGAGAGGAAAATTTTCTTGAAAGGCACGAGTGGCCCATGTACGGCCGACGAGGAGCCCGGCGGCAGATGTCCCATGTCCCGCCTCTGGGGAGGCCCGACGGTGGGTGGCCCATGTCCAACCGTCGGGGAGCCCAGTGATGGGTGGCCCATTTCCTGCCGCCAGGAGGCCTAGAGGCAGGTTGAGTTACATGACCAACCACCGGGAGGTTCAAGGGCGATATGAGTGCCATGCACCCCCCGACAACGGGTTAGTCATGTGTTATGCATGTTATGTTGTTTTAAGTGTGTGGCCACGTTTTAGGCGTGATCATGTTGTCTGTGTGTGGCCACGTTTTAGGCGTGGTCATGTGATATTTATATCATTGCATAGGACGGACCAACTGTAACATCCCCAAAATTTAACTGAGTTTTAGTTAAATATTTTACCAAAAACATCGTGGAAGCTAGGTGAATTTTTTTAAAAACAAACTCACATTAACTACAATAATATATTATAGAAAATCAAATCCTTCGTTAAACTCCTAATTACATCAAAAGAAATTTTACTTAATATAACATTTAAGAATCCAAGAGTACGTGTTTTCAAGTCTCAAGATTTTCAACTTAAATAAAACCCAACATCAAATAAACAATTTCTAAGACTTTTAAATATGACTCGATGACTCTCGTCCGTTGCCAGAGAAAATGGCCTCAATGTTATCATCATCAGAAATTTTATAATAAAACGGAGTGAGTATATAGAAATATACTCAGTAAGTAAAATATCATATGTGCAAAATAGAACAACATTCACAGTCAATATAAATCGTAACACGTGCATACTCTTCAGATCTTTCTTATAGAGTTCACTGGCCAACTTCCATTAGAGTTCGCCACCACACTCAAAACAAAGATTACCTGTCAGTAATTGTTAGCTGTCAGGTAAGTACACGTGACCTTTCTCATGAGTATTACTCCGCACCTTCGAAGAGGTGGAACCAGTTGCGCTAAAGCATTCCCACAAAACTAACCAAAGCTTATAATAGAGGTCATTTTCCCTAAGGATTAGGCAAACAGAGACTTTTCTCAAAGGACAAGGAAAACAAAGCAGAATGGTGGGCACGTGACTCTAATGACACAAAATTAATTCTTCATGCATTCATTTAACATTTATTCTTATCTTCCAATATATATTAACTCATCAAACATATACTATAACAAAACACATCAGTACCATATTTGAACAATGTTATGAAGAAAGAAGCATCATAGTACACTATACATCACAAAACATAAACATAGTTCTATTATAAATTTTCAGCCATACAATGCAAAAACTTACCTACGAACATTTCACTTACCTTATACACCTCTGTATGTTCCTAAAGTTCAAGTCCTAAAAGGATAGAGGAGAAAAATTTCATTCTTAGATGTTTTCAAACACTAACGAAAGAAAAACAGTTTGGATGTCTGGTTTTGAAAATTCATTATAAATTTTACGAGACATGAAAAATTATAAATATTCATTCTGAACATTAATACCCACCTCATAGATCTTGATTTAATAGTTTATAATTTTTTGAACGTATTTTCATATTGAAAAAAATCGTCATCAACTAGGGTCTGTCTGGCAGTAAAAAACAATTATAGAACTATATTTAAATATGATAAAAAACTACTTTAAAATATTTGGCCAAAATAATGTAATGTATGCCAAAAACAAAGACATGAAGATGAAGTGGTCTTGCCCATAATATTCAGGTTTCTGAAGAAGATTTGAAAAAAAATGTTTTCACCATGCAAATAATTTTATAAAATTCCGAAATTTTTAGAGGAGTAAGAATAATGTCTTATATGATATTATAATATTTTCAGAAGTTTTTATCAATAAATTCTTAGTAAATGAAATTTTTTATGTTTGTACTGTCAGAATTTTCATCTGAAATATACAACAGCGATTATTTCTACATACATAAAACAGTAACCATATTTTCTTAAACTCTATATCATATGACATTAAACTTCAATTCTATATGTGTAAAAAATTTGACATGATGAGAAATAAACATACCAATAACAAGTTTAATGACCCAATGAAGTGAAAGAGCGAAACCAATTCCTCAAAAAGAAAGGTCGATAATGACATGATTTTTCTTAAATATATAAAATTTCTTGATAAGAATAAGAGAACAAATTATCGGTATTTTATAGTTGATCGTTAAGGAGCACAAAGGCTGTGGGATTTAATTTGAACTAAGTATTGGTATTTTGTAGTTGATCATTAAGGAGCAAAATGGCTGTGGGGTTTAATTATAATAGAAGAGGCAAAAGAGAATAAGGAGTTAGGGATTTCTTGATTAAGAGAGTATGACTTTTCAATCTAATGAAAAACTCTGTTTACATCAGTTACAGGGAGTTGGAGTTGGAGTTGGAGTGGGGTGGGAGAGGGAGGGAGAGAGAGAGAAACCAAAAAAACATAATTAGTGGGGAGAGGGAAACTACCCCATCTCAAATGTAAAGGGGGGATTTAATCCTACATTTTGATTTCTTTATTTCTTTATTTATTGTTATAATTAAACTAATACTATTGATTTGTTATTAAAATATGAAATCAATAAAAATCTAATTTAAAAATAAGAGTTAGCAAATTTTGTTAATAGAATTTGGATAATCTACACACAATTTTTAACGTGAGCAGAGAAATGATGCAAAACATACAATAAAATGTGTATATTATAATCGAAGAAAATAGATCAACAATAAGAATAATGTGAGCTATACTAAGAAAATACTTAATCATTCTAAGAAAAATAATTACACAGTATACTAACCATAAAAGCTGGGTCTTACAACCTCTCGTCCTTATGAAAATTTTCACGCTCGAGAATATTTCTGAGTCTATCTTCAAAAGGTTTGACTAATGAGTCCGAATTTCTTCTTCGCGTTCCCATGTGGCTTCTTCAACCTCATGATTCTTCCAAAGCACCTTGACTAAATGGATCTCTTTAGTTTGTAAAACTTAAGTCTTTTTGTCAAGTATTTGAATTGGTACTTCTTCATAAGTTAGATCTTCATGTAGATGAAGTGGTTCATAACTCAACAAGGACGGTTCAGTAATATATTTACGCAACATCGAGACATGAAATACACCGTGTACTCTAACCAAGTCTGGTGATAGAGCCACACGATAAGCCGCAACTCCAATCTGTTCTAAGATCTCAAAAGGACCTATAAAATGAAGACTAAGCTATCCTTTCTTTCTGTATCTCATAACTCCCCTCATGGGAGCTATCTTTATAAACGCCATGTCACCCACTTCAAATTCCAAGTTCTTCCTATGAATATCTGCATAACTCTTTTGGCGACACTGAGCAGTTCTAATTCTTTCTCAAATTTTGTAAATAGCATCATTCACTTGTTGAACCATATCTTGGCCTAATAGCTTTCTTTCACCAACTTCATCCTAATGGATTGGCCACCGACACTTGACCCCAACTATTAAAGTGGTCATTGGCGTCATTACAAGGAGGATTAATTCCACGCCTCCTGAGGTCAAACACTAGAGAATATCCCTCCATTGGAGTTCTCATAAATCTTCGGGTAGTAAAGCCATTTATCACCTTCCAGCGGTCGCCTAAGGGTGCTTATCCTTTACCCCTTCGATCACACATCTCCCACATTCTCAAGCTTACTTGTCATAGAATAGTCACTTAAATCACACATCACCCAGAAATCCCTAAACATTTTGGCAACTCCGCTAGGAAGTGACCTGCCTACTACCATTTTTATTGAGTGTGGCCGGATGAGGTAGAATCACCAGAGCTTCTTCCCATTTGTAAGGGGACATTGTCAATCCGTCAATAGAGAACCATGACTTGGAAAAGACTACTTCTAGGGAGAGGCCCAACCTCGCCACTGTCGTTGCTGCACATACTATAATGGCACATGAAGGCCCAGTTGATGGCCCTAGCAACCTTCTCATTAGCCTTTTCTTTATGGTCAGTGCCATCTTGAGTGAGAGCATAGTGGACTTCTGATCCCTTTACCTGTTTGAGTTACCAATGAGGCCATACCCGTCCTATTGGAAAATGTGACACACAAGCGACGGAGGTGTGGTGGCTTTTAAAAATTTATTAAAAAAGATTGGTATATTTTTTGATAAAATAAAAACAAGCGTGACGCAACATTTTTCAAAATAAAAACTTTTTTTGAAAATAATTTTCAATCAGGATCCATAATATATTTATATTTTAAATCTAAGATAAACATGGGTAGGCATTGTATATCTCTTGTAGTCTATATCAAGTGTCCTTGTAAACCAATGATCATGCGTTTCCACGAACAACAGACTTCGAGATCCACACCAAGATTTTTGAAGCCAATCCTGAAATGCACTAAGACGATCTTCAATTAAAGACTATGGTTGTTTTCTAGGTAATTTGATACAAACAATTAAACTTTGAAATTTTGTATTTGAGATCTTCAATTAAAGACCCTTCCTGTCATTTGACTAGGGTGGCATAGGTCCTATTGGGCATTCCACAGACGATCTCTATGTGCCCGACTTGACCAATTATAAGTTCAAGTGGCACACGTGAGCTTAATTTCACCATTATCTTGAATTTTAGTATAATAAAGTCTATTTTAACTCTTTCTTAAATGTGAATGTAGAGTTGTTGTATAAGGACTAGGACGTGGACCTCACTATGGTCATGTAATGGACTTGGTTGCTCAAAGATATATTTAGTTACTGTCAGCGACAACGATGGTAAAGACCTGTGATTATTTAGTTCTATCTTATTTATTTCTTTATGTAATTTTACTGTTGCAAGGATTCTCTGAATGATGGTAGAGACCCATGTGGAAATCTCTCTTTTCTCTCTCATGTTTAATGATGATGTTAAGTAAATATTAAGCATAGCACTACTCACTGTATGAAATTGTTGTGGTGTTCTACTTTCTTTACTACTCCTGTTAGACTTTTTTTCAAAGTTTTTACCTTATTTAACTTCACTAATATAATTTTAAATGTATTTTTTAAAGAAATGCATCAAGAACAGGTAGAAGTTATAATTCTTACATATCTCGAGTACACGATTATTATTGACGGAAGTACTGAAAGGGGAGAAATACTTGAAGCTCTACAATTACCACTACTTGATTAATGGATTTGTTGTTTGTCACCTCTCAGCAGGTATTAGAAAGTCATATACTTGGTTCAATCTAGCAAGTTTTTTTATTTGGAAAATACTTTTGTACAGTTTTCCCGAGACTTTATGCATTTGATAGATTGAAGTTGAACCATGAATTGTGCTGGTTTTCTTCTAATGGTGTATGTGCTAGACAAGTCTTAATTATTATTTTTCATGATTATGCTTGACATTGTTTTATAGGGTGATTCAGAATGTGATATTTGCAAGACTAGAATTATTCTTTTATAGATATTCTTTTCTCACTTGAATGATTGCTTGTTTGCAAGTATCTGGAACTCTTCGAAACTATTCTTTGTTGTAGTGCATTGGATTATATTTTCTGCATTAGTGAGTAATTTTTTTATATATGTTCGTAATTTTTTACGAGTGAGTATCTTTATATATGTTCATATTTTTTATTGGTGAGTATCCTTATATATGTTCATAAGTTTTTACTAGTGAGGAATCTGTTTGCTGCATTAGTATTTTACATTTTTTGTAATTTTACATTCATATGACAATGGATTCAATTCACTGTAGTTATAGTGTATATTATTGTCAGAAATTTAAACAATCCCTTGAGACTTTTCAACATAACATCAAAGTTTGAAGAGTTGAGTTGTGAAAATTTGAAGTTATTTTGTAGCGGCTGTGAAAATTTGAAGTTATTTTATAGCATCTGTGAAACTTTTAGATGCTTTTTGTTTTTTTGAAAGGAATGATAATGCTATCGTATTAGTAGACTAACTAAGCACTAATACTTTTAGATGGTACTTAGGATGATACTTTTGGTTGATATTTTGTGAAAAGAAAATGTTGTTTGAATGTCGTTTAGTCGAGTAATGTATTAATTTTGATTGCTTAAATAGGTACGTAAATAAGTGCATATAAATTGATTGTAAAAAAAATAGCATTTATAAAATATCAAAAAAATCACATTATAAGAAGTATAATTGATCATCCAAAACTATTTCAATGAGATTCAAAAAATCTTATGGTATCTGGTTTAATAGGATACAAAAATACATGTGAGTGTTAATTCATAAGTATTAAAAACACATGTTGAATACATTCAACTGGAGTCTCAAAATCCTATTAAACAACGATCTACAGGATTTGAAAAATCCTATAAAAAGTGAGAGACCACAGGATTCTTTACAGGAGACATTAAGCCTTGCGAAAAGCGTGGACTCTTAATATGAGGGGTTGTCACAGGTGCTGCGAGAATCTTATGGATTACTTTTCATAGGATTTTCTGCCTCTTGTAGAATGTCATATTTATTGTAATGAGAATCTCAACTTATTAGAAGAAAGGATAAAAGCAACACTTATACGAATGGCTAATTATAACCACAAAAGAAAAGCCTAGCTCTGAAGAAAAATAAAAAAGTGGGAGTTTTAAAAGGGAGATCTAATCCTGAAGAAGACCTTTAAAACGGAAGGAAAGTTCGGTCCATCATGGGAAGGGTCGTACATTGTTAAAGAGATAAGTGGCAGTGGATACTATCATCTTACAACTGAAGAGGGAGCATAATTGACAAACCTTGGAACGCCACTATCTGAAAAGTACTTTGTTTAACTTATTAAATATTGTTATAATGAATAACTTTTCCCATGGTTTTTCCCGTAAGGTTTTTCCACGTAAAAAATGTATGTAAACTCACTTCCTAATTTCTCGAAATTAAATGTGAAAACTGAAAGGTCGGTGGCCTAGTAGCCAAAGCCCTTAAGAGCGGAAAACATTCTCTCTAAAATGTGAAAACCGTAAGGCTAACGACCTGATAGCCAAATCCCTTGAGAGCGAAAAAAATATTCATTCGAAAATGTAGAAAAAAGGAGTAGGAGAAAATGATAACAACCTAACAGCCTAAGTCTTCGAGAGCAGGAAAAACCCTTTCTCTAAACTATGAAATTAAATGTTGACCGTCTTAACACCTAAAGCCTTGAGAGCGGGGACATCTTCTCTCTAAAAAGAAAGAAATGAAAGGGTCGGCAGCCTAGTAGCCAAAGCCTTTGAGAACGGAAAAAAATTTCTCTCTAAAATATGAAAAATAAATAAATGAGTACGAGAAAGCAAACAATGAAGGAAATAGAGTGATAAAGTATAAGGAAACAAAGCCAACACTTAAAGATGGCAAAGAAAGTAAGCTCAAAGGAAACATAAACATGGCAAGAAATCACATCTGTTCCAAAGAAGAAACTAAAAGTCAAAGTCTTTGTAAGCGGATAAAGAGAAAAGCGATAAATAAAAGCATTGTAAGCGGAAAACCTTTCAAATTTGCTACTACTCTTAAGTGTTAAACCCTTTACAAAGGTTTGCTTAAATATTTGAAAGGTTAACAATTAAAGTTGTTGAAGGAAAAAATCCTAAGTGTTAAACTACTTTTTCAATTTTTACTAAGTGTTAGGAAGGATAATAAAAGAAATGATATAAATTGTTAAAAGAAGAGATCATTTCATTGATAAAGGGGAAAATTACAAAATGATCTTAAAAAAATAATAAGTACAAGTACATAAAATGAATATCGCAAGGAAACTAAAAAGCTAACTTTTTCAATAGGGATGACTTCATCGGCGGGAACAAAGAAGTCAACAGCGGCATTCTCAGCTGCAGGGACATCCTTAGTAGAAGCGTCCACTGTGGCATGAGATTATGAAACATCTTCGAAATAGACTTTTGGAGGATTGTTCTCCTTCCCATCCTCGTATCCTACAGGGTATACTTTCTTCTCAGCCTTGTCAAAAAGGGCTTGAAGATGTCTTCTGTCTCTCTCTCTCTCCGTTCGACCTCCTCTCAGGCTAACTCTATGGCAACCAACCTCTCCTTGGTGATCTTCAATTTCTCCCCAAAAGTGGCCAAGCACCTCTCGGACTCCTCCTAAGCTTCCTTTTTAACCTTCAGTGAGTTCTCCAACTTAGCAAGCTCCACAGCAGTTGCCACCACGCCCTGGGAAAAATCCTCCACTGTCCCAAGATGTTAGCCTCCCTCTTCTTAAGTCCCTAAATCTTGACTTGGTGACGACCAAGGACAGCGCTCCATCCTTTGACCTCCCTCTTCCACTAAGCCGTAGTCTGCTCATTTGCCAGGAAATGTTCTTGGTGACTATTGTGAAAAATAATGGCCTGTAAGATATATAAAGGGAGAAAAATTAGACATTAGAAAAAGTAGAAGATAAGCAAAGAAAGCAGGAAAATAAAATAATAAAAGAAATACCTTCATCAAACCATGACTAAGGGAAAAAAAGTTGGCTCCCAACAGACATATTACGGGCAGTTTTCATGTCTATTCAAATTGGACTCCACGAAGCATGATGTGTGCTGAACGGGGGTCGTTGAAGAAGTTCTCAGAAGAAGGGATCAGAGGAACACTGTGGAAGCACCTCCATCTCCACAAAGAAGGATCTTCACTTCGCCTGTGAGATCTAGAGGAGTGAATGACAATAGACTCCCTCTTCTCTGACTCCAGATGAGGGGGAGGAGAAACTGAACGTTGCTAAGAACCCTTTCTGGGAGCTGCAGGAGTAGGATGAATGACTGGATAAGAGTCTATTAGGGGAGCGAGACTTTCAGTAAAGGCGGGTGGAGGACTAGGAGCCTCTAGGAAGAACTCAGGACTTCCTGCCTTGGGAAAATGTTGCCCTACTCTTCGACGTCCCCAATAATAATGTTGCGCATGTGCCTCGACATAACTACGCTGACCGCAAAATTTTAAAGAAGTTGTTCTCATTATGCATCTTACCGTTCAGACCCAGAAGAAATAGAAGTACTGGAAATAGAAACTCCTAGAACAAAATGAGAGTTGGGGATGGGAATACCTCTCGAAAGCTTAGGAGAAGACGGCCAAGTGAAAGAAGAAGTGATTTGAGCGCCTCAAGAAAGCTACGTTAGTCTCCCATCACTGATCAAGACGATTGTCTCCATCCTCATATTTTGAAGCGATTATCTTCTCTTGAGACTTCATGTTGAGATACGGCTTGTTGTTCTTCTTGTTATTTGCAAAAAAAGGGTCAAAATTAGATGATGGAAAAAAAACAAAAGGAAAGCAAGAATAAAGAATCAAGAACGTGAAACCGAAGCTCCGACGACTTACTGAAAACTCCTCATTTTCGGGGATTGTCTAACGACTATCACTGCTCTAATTTCCTCCGATTTGAATGACTTCCATTCGTAGCCTTAGTCCCCTTTTGGAATTTTGGTTATCATTTTCCTCTTTTCAGGACTGGGACGAGGGGCAAGGTAATAGATCTTGTTGCGATACTTAATGATATAGCAAGCACGAAGCTCGTCAATGCCTAAATCTAAGCCATATATTCTATTTAAGGCATGGAAACCTAACAGAATCCTATAGGAGCTAGGACTGAATCAAGACGGATCCAGCCCAATGGTATAGAAAAACTCTTGCAAAAAAGGAGAAAAAGGAAGGTTAAGTCCTAAAGCTCTAGGCCAGGATGACCACTCTCTCCTAAACCAAAAATGGCATTAGGAGGGTAGACGTCTCTGTGGGAAGCAATGAAATGGTCAAGCTCGGCTTGGAACCTAACTAAGGGAATGAGAGGTTTGAACTTATTACTGCATGCCTTGCTTAAAGGACTTAAATGAAAGAATACACATAAATGTTTTGCAGAGAAAAAGAATAATAAGAAGAAGAACTTAAGGTAAAAGAAGAAGGTAGGGGATAAATGAAGGAAGAAAGGTCATTAAACAGGCAGCAGAAATGAAATACACCTCATAATTTTTTTTAAATGGGAATCGAAAAGGATGTTTTGTAAGGAAACGTGAATGACAAGACATAACCATCACTTGCACTAACAAATGACATAGTGACAGATGGGAAAGAAAAATAGGATAAGGCATTTGCTATATGAAATAGTTGAGAGCGGGAAGGTGAAAAGACATGGAGAAATGATGAAGAGTCATTTTACTGAAGGGATGCCAGCGACAATAGGAGATGAAGCGGTAACTTAGGTAAGGCGCGCACAACTTTTTACTTATTATTATCCTTTTTTGTTCCCAAATGCCCAAGATTGTATGAAATCTACGTTGGGCTGTATTTTTCTGCTGGCCGGAGGTGTTATCTTCTGAAAGAGTGCTCAAAAGTCTCTTATAGCCTCTTCTACCATGGTAGCAGAGTCATGTTATGAAGCGTCCAATCACATAATATGGCTAAGAAATTTTATCATAGGACTGTGCATAGTGGACGGTATTGAGAGACCACTCAAGTTATTTTGTGACAATAAATCAAAAGTTCTCTATTCTAATAATAACAGGAGCTCGACAAAGTCAAAGCTTATAGACATCCAGTTCCTGGTTGTTAAGGAAATGGTATAGTGCAGACAGTTATCTATAGAGTACATCAGAACAAACTTCATGATTACATATCCGTTTACTAAGAGATTTCCACCTAAGGTGTTTCATGAGCACGCTACTCGTATGAGTGTCATATCAGTTGATGATATTCAATTTTAGTGGAAGTTTGTGTTTTTAGGTGCTCTTTTGGTTTAGACATATTTTCAGTTATTTTGGTTTATTTACAATCTGACTCTGGTATGGTTTGATCTCACTAAATTTTTCGGTGGATCAGTTGGAAATAAGCATGTTAAGATCACATCACATGAAATTTTCATGCTACACATCCACATCATAATTCATGTCATTCAGTTATATTGACATACGTGACCATTGATGGATTGAGTTATGATTGATTTAACGAATGCCGCTTTGATCCTATGTTGATATATTTGATGGACCAAAATGGTTATAGATATTTTCATAATGATAGCAAAGTTAAGCTCGTTCAGTTATTTTGCAAAGCATAATTGTAAGGTTACACATATAGTCCAAGTGGTAGAATGTTAGATCCTTAATTCAATGTTCATCTTATATGTGAATAATTATATGTATAGACTGTCAAATAAGGTTAAACCTAATTAAAATTGATCAGCTAAGGTTTTAGTGACTTGGGTTTTAATGTATCTGATATGTTGTGAACCTTTTGATGTTTAGAGATTTTAGGATAATTTTTATTTTTATGATGAGCTAATATGGGAATACCAAAAGATAATATATATGTTATCTATAAGTGGTTACAGTCCTCAGGTCACAGATTATGGCGCAACCATTCTATTCTCCCTAATATCTCATCGTTAAAGAGAAAACAGAAAAGCTTAATCAAAGTGGACTCTCTGATAGAGAATCGTGTAGATCTGGAAAGCAATCCACTCGGCTCAAAATTACGATTTATATTGTCTTTGATTTAGGTACGCTTCTACTTTATTAGTTATTTGATTCTTGATATATTCGACATAAATTCTTAGGATTTTAAGATATGGTTTATATCCCTAATGATTTTATCTAACATTCCATGCTACAATAAGATTTTATATAAGTTTCCATATTTTCGACCAACCCAATGATATATACCGAAACAAACCATCAAGTGATGGCTGGCCGAGTCAGAAGCAAAATATTTAAATCAAACGTGTTATTGAATTGAGAGCAAGTCTCCTTTGTATTACTAATTTCACTTTGAGAAATGGGCTACACTGGACGGTAAATAACTTTGAGGGTGCTATAGTAGATGTTACGACATAATCAAACACACTTTACTAATTTGGATGAGCTAAAACTGAATTAAGTCAAAAGAAAAATATCTTAACTGAAATTTAATTAAAAAAAGAGACAGCTTATAAGAAAGTATAAAACAAATTTGATTACTAGAGAGTTTTTCTTATGATTAATTTCTCACTTTATATTGTACTTTTATTCCAAGGATAGCAAACAACATTTTTAGTCTTAGGCTCAAACCTGCAAGGGCCGTCTTGAAATATGCCCCATGTACATTGATCAGTGCATTTATAAAAATCTCTTTTAGTAACATAAATATCAAAGTAACGAGAATCTCCTTTCCATTCCATTGCACAAAAAACAACGTTTTCCCCCAAAAGTTTGGCCTAAAAGTAAATCCATAAGTGTTGTGGTAGCTTATTACATGCACTCCAAGATCATCATCCTTTGATTTGCAATGAACAGTAAGGTCCATATGATTTCCTAAATCATTTATTATCTGAAGATGAACTTTTTGTCCAATATATTGCGCATCACTCTTGGTTATGATCATGATGATTGACGATATAAGTAGAAGAAGATGGAATGGGAATGTTTTGATTGAGTTCATGTTTTCAAACTTCATATTGATGAAAGTTCAAAAAGTAAGGAATTCACTTTGCATGTTCGGTTTTATTTATACTTAGGCTGTTCATTTTATGACAAAATTACCACATCATATTCCAGACAGATCACGTCACGTCTACCAACTCCCCCCTCTAAAAATAGCATGGTGAATGCTCACCTTTGGTCGATGATTTTTTTTTCCGTAGAGTAAACTCAACGTCAGATAATTCTCTACGTCTAGTTCAATTTATTACAACCTCCATGCATACGTTTCTAAATGATGAAAGTGAGTTGATTCTTTTAGAGATTAAAAAAAGGAGAGAATCCAAGCTAATTAATATGTATGTGACACTTTACAGAGAAAAGTATAAATCATGATACTTCAAATTTTCAACAATGACATATTTTCTCCTTTAGATTGTATCCATTAAATGTTCATTGATCTTTTTATCTTTGACCCTAATTGAAGTGGTTACAAAAGGGGGAGTTGTAGTAGTTGAGAGAAAGGTGGCAAGAGTAATTGATGTGCTTGATTTAATTACATCTTTATCTATTTAAACTATCATAATTCATGTCATCTCCATCCATATCTACAAATCACAAATTGCATAACATCAATTTTTCATTCAAGTACATGAAACATACAATAAGTAATCCAAATATCGACACCTCGGTAAGCCGGTTGTAAAAGATTTTTTCCTCACACACTCAAAGAAGTAAATTGAGAGAGAGAGAGTACCCAAAGAAGACTATTTTTAGGTGTATTCGTATTGCCTTTATTGAACTTACAATTAGCCTTTATTTATAGGTTATTCATGAGATATTGTTAAATCTCTTAAAATGAGAAATACTCTCCTAAGAATAGAATATTCACTATATTCCAGAAAGATTTAACCATAATTAAAATATTACAATCCGATTTAGGGGATTCACAAGCATAATTAATAAATTGTCGGAAGATTCTCCCATATTTGGGGAATTCAGCTATAACTGTTAGGTTGATCCTTGATTAAATCTTTCGTCTTTCCACTCAGCCTTTCTCGTTCTGCCACATCGATGGCCTTCGTGGCTTCCTCTGGTTGGTTCCTTTTACACACATCTCTGATGGTTTTACTCGTGCTCATTTGCCCCCGTTACACTCAATGAATTTTTATTTATTGACGTGTAATGATGAGGAACCTCAGTTTTTACGTGTTTTGAAGAGAGATTTGATCAAGTTCTTCCACTTTTCATGCCATTTATTGGGAAACTTGTATCCTTTAGTCACAGGGGTATCACATGTTTTACAGCCTTACATGTCATATCTTTCAAAGGACTTTTTCAATATAGCTCTCTTTTGTGATAATCCAAGAATACCCCAAGAATGATCTCGGTGTATTTGGATCCCTAATATAAAAGAGGCGTCACCAAGATCTTTCATCTCAAAATTTTTAGCTAGAATTGTCTTGGTGCGTGCAATAAGCTTATATCATTGCTGGCAAGTAAGATGTCATCCGCATATAAAACCAGAAAATTCCTCTTGAAAGATAAAATTCCTAACCATATCTCCCCGTGAGAACTCAGCACCCTCAAAGAACTAGGCATTTCCCTATTAAAAAGTCGACCTAGCCGTGGGATCATAAAAATTGTACCCCTTAGATCCTTTAGAGTATCCAACAAAATAGCAACTCGCCGTCCTTAAGTCCAGTTTCTTTTCACCTGGCCTATAAGGCCATGCCTCAACTGAACATCCCCAAACACGCAAATGTTTTGGACTAGGTTTCTTGCCAGACCAAAGCTCATATGAGGTTTTAGTAGTCACTTAAGTAACAATTTTGTTAAGCATATAGGAAGCAGCCTTAAGTGCTTCACCAATAGTGATTATGGTAAGCTAGAATGACTAATCATACCCCTCACCATGCCCTTCAACATTCTGTTTTATCTTTTAGCAACATCATTCATAGTAAGCGAACTTGTATAGTATATTGTGGGACGATACCGTATTTTTCTAGGAATTTAGCAATGGTCTTGAATGTTGTTCACCTGAACTGTCATATCTGTTGGAATTATGTTCATAAAGTAGGGTGTAGTAACTATTTATGAGTATTTAGTTATTTATCTGACATTTTATATTACTAAATTTTATGAGTGAATAAAAGTTTTTTTATTAATTAAAGTATGTTTATAATTTATTCAAGTCTTGCAACTATTATCAACGTAAGAAGAGTAAAGAATGAGGAACTTTTCAGTCAAACTCTTCTGAAATAATTTAGAACCTTATTCACAGTCTTAGGATTGACTGGGCACTTGAGTTTGATTACGACTGTTAGGTTGAATCAAAGGATGCCGGTCTTGGGGCATGAGAGTGGGGACTCTAATGGTTGACCTAGACATGTTGTGAAACTTGTTGAATAGACTAGTAACAAATTAGTTTGGAGTAAAACTGTTTATCTAGCACTAAATCTAAATGTTACACCATAAGATTATTTTTATAATTACCTTAATCCTAAGGTGAATACGAAACTTGACCTAGTTAGTTACGATCTTTGATACGTCAAAGGAGTGAGTTCGAATTGTCAAACAATACTTCGACTGTTGGGTTGAGTGATTCACAAACATGGAAATTTGTGGTTAGATTGTAAAATGCAATAATCTCACATTATGCTTTATTGATGGGTGTGTGAATAAATTATCCTAGCAAGGTACTCGATGAAATGTATCATTGAATAAGACATGGGAATTGTACGAGATAATTCACTTTATGTCTTTCTTATTCACAGTTAGTAAAAGAACTAAGTAAATAATAACAAGAGTGGTAAAATGGTAATTTTATATCCCGCTCTTCTTACTGATATTCACGAAGGGTAATATGTTAAAATATTTTGTGGACCATGAAATAAAAGTGTTTATTTACACCAATAGAAAATGTTACGCGCATGAATCGAGAGTTGATTCTGTATCAAACCTATAGTGGAGCCGTACTATGTCAGGATTAAATAGGTTAGGAATTTATAGATATAAGTTCACCGGGTATTTGAATCCTATAACTTTATTCAGTGGGTTCAATCAGTCTCAGGAGTAGCTCATGAGGAGAATAGAAGAAACAAAATCAGTTAGACCAAAATATGTTTTAGGCCAAAGTGTATCTCCTGAACCCATATGTGATGCGTATTGCCACTTAATTAGTGAAAAGTAATTAATTGATGTTCAAATTTTATTGGATAAATAGTAAATAAGATAAATTAATTAATTAATTGATGGAGATCAATTTTAGTTTATCACTTTTTGGTTTATGAATTTGGACACAATGTTGACTTTAATTAGAGATGCAATTTTCGACAATTATAGATTACAGAGGTGAATTTCAGAAATTACACATATATGAGGTATATGTGAAAATTCTAGAATTATTATATAAGGGATGGCATTAAGTGTGTTGACACAACCCTAATCACACAGAGCAGAAAAAAATGTATTTCTCCCCTTCTTACTGTTACCGCTGAATTCATAGAAGAAGAAAATACATTTTTCTCCCTCAGTTGTTTTGAGAGACCACACTCAGTTCCTAACGACGTCTTTGTGGGATATACTTCTTAATCTAGCGAGTGGTTTTTGGTGCGAAAACTAATTGAAGTTCTTGAATTTGAAGATCAAAGAACGCGAAGCATTTAATAAGGATTCCACCAATTCAGAAAGTCTTCGATACAACGAAAATGTATAAACTATTTCTACATCTTTTGAATACGTTTGACTTTGTATGCATAATCGGATATATGATTTTAATATTTAATATAATTAAATTAGTTGATGTAAAAAATTTGATAATTTACCCAAGAACCGTTTGTCGTTCAATGGTTTTTTATTAAATTTTTAAAACTCGATCCAATAATATCGACCATAGTATTCACCATCACGGTCAGATCTGACACTTTTGATCATTTTGTTGAGTTGCTTCTTAACTTTAGCCATAAAACTTTGAACACGTCCAATGACTGTGACTTTTCATGGATGAGATATATGTAGAAAAATCATCTATGAATGTTATAAAGTATTGTTGACCATTCCAAGCAACCGCAGGGAATGGCCTACAAATATCTGTATGTATAAGTTCCAAGATGTCTTGAGTTACGTTGGCTTCAAATCTTCTTTTATTGGTTTTTTTGCACTTTATACAATTAACATAAACATCAAAGTCTATGAAGTCTAAGGGATTGAGAATTTCTTCTTATACAAGTTTCTCTATTCTCCATTTGGAGATATGACCTAATATCTTGCGCTATAATGTAGTCAAATTCTCACTGATTAATTTTCTTTTAGTACCTCATGTACTTAATTATAGTGATTCACTAAATGAATCAGTTGTATCAAGTAAATATAGATTATCTTAACATGATAAAAAAAACTGGAACCAACCAAATTTGGATCACAAAACAAACCAAATTTTTTATCTCCAAATGAACAAACATAACCAGCTTTGTCCAAAACAAAGATAGAAATCAAATTCCATCTAAAAGATGGTACAATAAATGTTTCATTATGATTCAAATAAAATATAGTCTTTAACAATAACCTAAATTTCCCTACTGCCTCAACTTTAATCATCTTGCCATTTCCCACATAGATGTGTCTTTCAACATCACGTGGCTTTAACACGTCAAGCAATCTTGTATAGACACGCTGATGTGAGTTGTCACACCAGAATCTATCCACCACGTATGTCTAGAAACCAAACTTAAATTAACCTCGGAATAAACAAAATTAAGAAGCACTCATTTCTTAGCACGCCAAGCATAATAATTGGTGTATTGCTTCTTCATATGTCCTTCCTCTCCATAGAAGTAACAACCATTACCTTCTGCGTCAACTAAGAAAGCATCTAATCATGTTCAAATATTTCACTACATGCACTACTCGATTCGTAAAGGTTGGCAGAATGACAAGGCTAGAGAAAAATATGTAATTAATTAGACAACTTTTTATTATTGTTGCTCAGTCTAAAGTCAACTAGGTACAAATATTCTTTAATATGATATGTTTTGTATTTTTGGGATTGTTATATGTTCTGAATTTGTGTGATAGTTATATGTTCTGAATTTGTGGATTGCTATTTTGTGAGATTTTGTGTTTACTGGACTTAGATTCTAAGATATTGTGTTTGCTTGTAAGATTTTATTATTTACTTGACTGAAATTTTATGATATTGTGATGATGGGTAGATTTGTGAAATTTGTTGATTATTGCTACTATTTAGTGAGGTTGCTATTACTTACTCTTGGCGTTGGTGTTGATCTGGTTGTTATTGATTATGCCATTAAGTTCTTGTTGAAATAGGACCATCTTTAGGAAGAATTGCCAATTTTGGGTTCTTGTGTGATTTCCTAAAACGATTGGGCTGATGTATGACTTTCAAATATTTAAGATCATGCATGCCATTTGTTAAAGTTTGTATTTGAGAAGCTTAAATATGTTATTTCTCTGTCTTATGTGTCATAAAAGGATAAATAACTTTTTTGCTAGTACTCGAGCAAAATAAACATAAAAAATCAAACAAGAAAACATTAACCACTAATTTTGAAAACTACGAATCAAATGATGAAATGTTTTAACTAACTAAACATGCCTCAGAGATTTCAAAATAGCAATAACCCAAGAAAAAATTCTGCATTGTGATTATGTAGAATTTCCACACAAATACCAACTTACACCACACCTTGAAAAATCCCGAATGGGTGTGTGTCGCCTTAAGTCGTCCAATTTCTTAGTCTTAAATGAGTTTTTGTAACAAAGTCTAATAAAACCTGATCTATTAATCTACTACTAGATTAGAACTCCATAAGCCAATTTTTTCATGTTACTCTCCACTAATATAGAAAAAATAGTTGGCCTTAGGGTATTATGTGCTAAGACACCCCTTCGAGTTTAATCACTCAAATCTAAGACGCTACGAAATCAAACTTATTCACAATTTTTTGTGAATATATCAAAACTCCTCCCATCCACCCAAATTGTCATAGCTCCAAATATTCTCCTAGAACATCCAAATACTACGAGTAAAAATGGCTACTAGTAAAAACTGTTTATAAGGTTAGGAAATTGTCATGGGTGATAAAAAATGGTAATTTGGGCCTAACATGGATGACTAGGGAAACAATTATGCATAGGTTAGCTTGAAAAACTCAAACAATCCAAATGTGGCCTAAATCATGTTCTAAGTATACTGTAACCTAGAATTCCACCTCGAGCAACAACCAAACTGGTTATAAAGTTCTTCTTATGAGATCATAATGATTTCTTAAGTCATGTAAATTTTCTCTAAGAAAAAACATAATCTAACACTCAAGGCTAGATACTCAATATGTTAGATTCTCAAGTGAAATGCAAATCAACAACTGGTTCAAAAGCACACATATACATAAATTTATCATTTTTTTCAAAGTTATCAATAAATCAAAACCAATCTCATTATAGGCTTTAGTTTTGTTTACAACAAAACGCCAAAATTTTAATTTTTAATAAAGATACCACCCCAAACTTAAAACTTTCATTGTCTTCAATGAAAAGAAAATATGTAAAAGGATTAAGTAGAGAAGACTCCCTTGAATAAGGATGAGCTTCCATCCTCATCATTCTTGGCATTATTCATGTTGTCTCCAACTAAGTGATATTGGTGTCTAAGTCAAATTCATCCTTAGTTTTTTATATATGTAGAAACCTGAAGAAAACAAAATAAAAAGAGAAAAAGAAAATAATTACAAAAATAACAAAAAAAATGAAACAACGGAAATAAAATATGGTTGCCTTTCGGTAGCGCTTGCGTTAATGTCTTCAGCCAATTGTAATGATCATTAGGCTTCACATGTTGTCCACTGACTTTAGAATTCCATTTGTTTCAGAAATTGACCACCCTAAGACCTTTTTGTGTCTGTCAACACCCATAGTAGCTTGTCTTCTTGTTTACCATTTAATAAAGAAGAGATAATGATAGGAAGAGTGGATGCTTCTCCCATAAAGGTGTACCAAAGATGGAGGTCTAACACATAGAGTTTTTCAATAGATGGTAGGTGTTTAGGTTTACGTTCTCCTGATTCTACATAAGGCCTTTTAATGATTATGGATGGGGTGTTTCCAACTGATTAAGACACCCTAAAATCCCTGGATTCTCCTTGTCAATAACACCAACTAGACATGCTTCCAATGGTCCACCCGGTTCACTGGCATGAATTTCTTCCTTAAAATATACTTCTGCATTTTCCACCCGTAAAAAATTATCATCTCATTTGGGTGTTTTATTACTTTGAAGAAATTCAAAATCACTTGATCTTCTTGCACTCTTAGAATAAGTTCCCATTTTTAAACATCAATGAGAGTTCTTCATGTAGCTAAGAATGGTCTACCAAGAATAATTAAAATTTCTTGGATTTCCTCCATGTCAAGAACAATAAAATGAGCTAGGAAAATAAAGTTATCTACCTTTACCAAGACGTCCTAAATAATTCCCAATGGATATCTGATAGACCGATCCATAAAGATACCATCGTGGGCTTAGCTTCTCCAAGACTTATTTCTTGTAAACTGAATATGGCATCAAATTGATACTAGCTCGAAGATCGCATCGAGCATTTTTAAAATATGAATTCCCAATGGAGCAAGGAATAGTAAAACTCCCAGGGGTCCTTTAACTTTGGAGGTAATATTTCTGTAAGATAGCACTACACTCTTCAGTAAGTGCTACTGTCTCATACTCCTCTAGCTTTCTCTTGTTTGAGAGAATTTGCTTCATGAATTTGACATAGCTAGGCATTTGTTTCAAAGTATCAGTAAAAAGGATGTTCATATGTAGTTTCCTAAACACATCAAGAAACTTCAAAAATTGCTTGTTCAATTTCTTCCTTTTGAACTGCAAAGGGAATGGAATAGGTGGGACATAAGGTGGAAGATTATTAGGAAAGAGCTTTGACTTAGTCTTGCCTTCTTTCTTTTCTGAGTTCTCAATAAAATCACCACCTACAACCTCACTTTGTGCTTCAATTGACTGAAAACTTTCCACTACTGCTTTCCTCAGTTCTACCACCTCCTTGTCACTACGAAGGGTAATGAAGTTTACTTGCTCTTTTGGATTACTCTCAGTGTTGCTTGGTAGAAAACCATAGTATTTGAGTGAGTATTTCCAATAGTTGACCCATTTAAAGCTTCAAATTCTAAATAGATGCAACTTGACTCTGAATACTTTTTTTTTGCCTATGAAGTGTAGCATATGTTCTTGCCATAAATTAAGTAGTATGGACTGTGAGCTGGATAAGAGCATCTTTTAAAAAAATAGGATGTCGAGGTCGAAATTGAGGCTAAGTAGCAACTGATGGATTCGTCACATTCTGATTATTCTTCCAAGAGAAATTAGGGTGATTTCGCCACCCTTGGTTGTAAGTGTTGGCGAATAGATTATTTTGCCTATTTTAATTCTCAACAAAATTAACATTTTCTGACTGAGAAGGAGCAAAGGGATTACTAGATTGATATTCAGTACTAGGATGAGGTCCATTGCATAGATTACAAACTTATCGTGTAGCATGAATAATACTAGCATTAATGGTAAAAGAACTCAATTGCTTGGATAGTGTAACTACTTAACCAGTGAGAGCGGTAAGAGCATCGAATTCATGAACTCCATGAATCTTTCTCGGTACATTGCGCTCAGTCGGCCATTGATACGAATTAGTAGTCATTTTTTCAAGCAAAGCATAAGCCTTTTCATGTGTTTTGCCCATTAAAACACCTCATGATGCTGCATCCACTAGTGTCCTCAATGAATTTCTTAATCCATTGTAGAAAGTTTAAACGTGTAGCCATTCATGGAGTCCATGATGTGGGCATCCTCTCAACATCGCTTTAAAACACTCCCTAGTTTCATAAAGAGACTCCATAGCATATTGGACAAAAGTGGTGATCTCATTCTTCATCTTGCTTGTTTGATCAGGTGAAAAGAATTTGGCCAAAATTTTCTCAGAAAGTCGATTCCAAGTGGTGATTGATCCAGCGGATAAGGAGTTTAACCACATGTTAGTCTTATCTCAAAGTGAAAATGAGAATAATCTTAGCCAAATTGCATCAGTTAAGACATTGTGCTTGAATGTCTCATAAATTTCGAGAAAGGTGGCTATGTGAACATTTGAATCATCGTTAGGAAGACCACTAAAATAATTTTTTACGCCATGTGAATGATAGCCGGCTTAATTTTGAAATTGTTGGCATTAATAATGGGCCGTTGATTGGCAGACACGACCTCATTGACCACCAGCATAACATAGTCCCGAATTGCCTGATTATTCTGGTTGTTCACAATTTCAAAATTTTCTATCGCGTCTTCCTTGGTTTCTTGAGGGTATTTAGAAGCTTTTCTCCTTACTTTTATTTACGACGAAAAGTTCGCTCAATTTTCAAATTTAAGAGAGTCAAATTTTTGCTTCCAAATTTTCTTGTACACCTTAGAGAACGCCAAATACTAATTTTAGCTGATAATATTGAAAAGCTAGGATTTTTTAAATGAAAAATTAAACTAAAAGATTAAAACTTGATAAAGATAAATAATTTAATTTTGAATTGTTAAAAGCTCTAGGGCTTTCGATTTCACCAAACCAAACATGCTCTAAATTCTAAATCTCAATCAATCAATGTTATTAAATTATTGACAGAAATCAATTTCTGATGTAATTATCAATTTTCTCAAGCATCGATAGAAATCAATCAAAAATACTAATATCACATCTCTATCAATATTAAATATATTGAAACTCATCAAGCATAGGAAATTACAACTACTACATTAAATCTATAATTATCTCTAACTTATGAACTTCTAACGGTGTTATAAACAAAGAGCAAATTTAATCATCACTTCTATGTTTGAGAATTAAATCCAAAATAAAGTAATAGTTGGTCAGACAATCGCAAGCATTAAGAACAGATTATAACACTCAATAATGATGAATAAATATCGATTGAAATGAAAATAAAATTTATGAACAATCATGGTTTGGTTACATCATAGCTCTAGATGAGAAAATTATAACATACTAAAATAAGAAAACATACTACTAATATTCATGAACAAGAGAAAGAGAGAAGAAAAAGTAGATTTAAGGATGAAATTGAAGTTATCCATTTCCGGTTGGATCCATTTTCGGTTGGATCCATCTTCGTTTGCTCTCCAAAAAGTTCTCTTCTCTGCCTCCCACGTTCCAAGATACTCAAAATAATCCTCAAATATTATATTTATACACTAGGGTTTGATAAGGATCAAAAATGAGAAAAAACATGGAAAACTATTAAAAATGTTATCGCGACAGCGTCACGGTGCTCACGTTCTGGTTCTCTTGATGCCGCAGCGTCACGCCACTTGCCTACTGACTTTCGTGAATGTATAGTTAGTAAATACGTAATGGAAGATATGATTACAAATATGTATTTATACCTTCAAGATATGGTATTACAATGTTTTATTTTGACAATAAATTTTGTATAGTATGTATAATAAATATTAATTTTATCTCACAAATAATAGGAGTGTACTTAAACAAATACTATGGTGCAATCAAAATAAACAATAAAATACTCATTAGGAAGAAAAAGTTATGCTAGAAGAAATGATGAAATAGTATGTAAACCTTTTGTAATATAAGTACTGATCTTATTTTTAGTATTGTGATTGATGATATATTTTTTTAAACATAATGATAGATTCGCATAAACACAAGGATGTGAGTTGGGTAGATCTTCAATCTACATCCAGAGCTGTAAGCAATATTTAATTGTTATTATCAATAATTTCTAAGTCTATATATGTCATATATGAAATTTGAATTACTTATTTGTGTTGTAGGCGAAATGAAAGAAATTATGGTTATCCAATTGTTAGATGACAACGTTATTTCACGTAGAGATGCATTTTCAGAAGTTTTGGGCCAAGAGCATCCTGGACGAGTCCATGAAATGGGATTAGGTCCAATTCGCACGTTGCTATTGGGATCGCAAAGCCATTAGTTTTTAGAAGGGACATCATTCGTTCTAATTGGGAAATATGAGAGAGTAAAGTCAAGACTCAATGAACTTGAATCTAAAGTACCTCAGATAAAATCTCAAGTAGTAAACATATTTGCATGTATAAAAATGATGCAAAAATAAAATCATTCGTTCACACAATTCCCGGATAAAAATAAAATCTTTCGTTCACACAATTACCGGGCACTAATATTAATTTTGTTCATTTGTATGTCTTAATAGGAATTTGGAGCTCCACCAACTTCGTGTTCATTCGTTCCATGACGATTGAAGATATTACTTTTTCTTTTGTGTTTTCAGACCATATTATCATTACTAAAATGTTTGTATTAATTTATGTTATAACTTTAAATTGATTCTTATTTTATGTTGGATGTAACATGAATTGAATTTTTAGGTAATTATATTTTAGAATTATTTTCTGTTTGGAGAATTTAATTTTATAAGTTGATATATTCTGAATTTGTATCATAGAATATTTTTTAAATCAGGTAAGTCTAAATTATTATGGGATGTTGAAAACAAACAAGTGGTTGTGCGAATTTTAAAAAACATTGCGGTGGTTTTCTAAACCAATAGCGGTGGTTCTAGCTGCCACTAAAAAACCACAAACAAAATTTAAGTCTTTTTCGGCAGCTATACCTACCAGAATATGTCAACAAAACCACCAGTATATGTATTTGTTAAAACTTTATTGGCATTTCTTCAAACCAATAGCGGCGGTTGCCAAAATTGTGGTAAAAAAAGTTTGCGACGGTGGTTTAGGTGGCGGTTTATTAACTATTCTGTGCATTATTTTTTCTAAAAAAAAATAAGGGCCCCTAAGCTTTGGAGCTCACAACAAAAAGTTATGAGATTCATAATGATAGCATATTCTCTTACAAAAGTCAAAACTTTTTGTTGTGAGCACCAAAATCAATTCCGTTAAATTTTCCAAGAATTAGATTAATATATGATTCGTTGTCTGGCTAGCTCCAAATTGGTACAGTATAATCTCTAAAATTTACTATTTTGTATAATCTTCATTTTTAACAGCGTGTACTGAAACTACCATAACTTTTGATCAGGAGCTTAGGATTTGAATTCTATAAAATTCTCCAAGAAGTAGACTTTTGTATCTTTCTGATGGTATATGATTCACAATATTATCGTCCCCAGCTATTACAGTTTAATTTCTGAAGTTGACAGTTCTATATAATCTGCTTTCCAAATAACTTGTATGAAATATGCCATAACTTTTGCCCTGAAACTCTAAATTGAGTTCCGCAAAATTTTTCAGGAAGCTAATTTTTGTGTCTTTCAAATGATATATTATTTTCTACAAAGTTCTCTTCCGTTCACTTCATTTTAGAAACTGAATCTGGTTAAAATGTAATGGTTTGTACGTCAAAGATCATCCGCTAGAATTCTACAAATTTGATCCTATTTGCGGGTAATTTTTGTACTATTATTTTCCATTCCAATTGTCAAGACAATTTTGTTCTTGGTGTTGGCGTCTCCATTCCCGTAGCAACGACCTATCCGTTTCTGTCGCCAAGACATTTCAGTTTCTGTCATCAAGACCTTTCCGTTCATGTTTTCTATCCATCCCTCCATCAACCGTTAAGATATTTTTTATAGTTTCAGAAAAGCTTAAATTCAAAATCTGGAATTTAAAATTCAAAAATTCATTCATCATGCAATACGTGCACCAAATCAGTTTGAATACCATTATGAACATTTCATGTTATCCATAATAGGGTCAAACTATGAATTTTATCAAAATAAATGACCTAAACAAGATAAATGTAATTTCTATAATTACATCAAAGCACAATAAAATTTATCACGGAGAGCTAATTAATTATGCCCTACAAAATTACCGTAGAATTAATTTATACTAATTTAATATGCATGAACTATTATGTAAATATTTTTCTCAAGACATTGTAAGATATGCTCATGCAATTATTTAATTTTTTTAACGGATAATATATGTCTTTAAAGGGAAATCAATAGTTTAAAAATAAATACTCAGCTTGCAATTGGAAGTCCTCAATTTATTTGTATAAGATGATCCATGAGGGCTTTGCAAGTTTGTGGATTAAATCTGCCAAATTATGAAGTACATTCGGTTTGGCATGAATCAAATCTGTGGAGGCTATTGAGAGCTCGGGCTCAACCTTGAGTTGCGGCCCAAAAGACAGGTCTGTTTCACGTGCGAATCGTGGGTTGCGAACAAGTCACACGTCGGTCACAGATTGGTGTCGGGCGGAGCGCAGTTCGCGTGTTCTTCTGGGTTGTGAGCTGGGCTCCGATTCGTGGGCTGAACCGTGGGATGGCTTAGCATCTCATGGTCTTTACTTGGGCCATTTTAGTTCTGGACTAGCGGTTAGGCCAACCCGCCAAACTTAAAATGGGTAGATATGGTGCAGCATCAGCGATGGCACGTGGGGGCCGTAAATGGATTTTCTCTGACAAAATTTTTTACTTAGAATATCTACGGTGGTTTTGGGGTCTAAAAATTTCTCGGTTTTGCAGATCTAACATTATGTTTTTTAGAAATAGGGGAGAGGTCCTCGCGGCGCCCCCGTCGACTCTGGCGAGTCTTCCTGGTCTGGATTAGTTCTATTGTGGTGGCGAGGCCATGGTTTCATAGTTGGTTTCTCCCCGGCTTCCGCTTCAGGTTTGGCGGAGCTTCAATTGTCCGGCAGTCTGGTGGTTGTAGAACTTTCCAAATTCATTCTTCACTTCCGATTTTTGGTTCGGTAGTCATTTCTTCGTCCACTTCTGTTGTTGAAAGGACGCTTGACTTTGAGCATTTCGGGAAAAAAATTTCTTGAGTTTTTCTCATCTCTCAATGAAAGTACCAAATGTAAGTGAAAAAAATCATAGTCTTTGATAATCGATCGTA
This sequence comes from Datisca glomerata, assembly GCA_003255025.1. Classification (NCBI taxonomy): domain Eukaryota; kingdom Viridiplantae; phylum Streptophyta; class Magnoliopsida; order Cucurbitales; family Datiscaceae; genus Datisca; species Datisca glomerata. The sequence continues at coordinate 2,830,555 of QANY01002375.1, forward strand.
AATTTTCTACATCATGATACGGAAATTAAGAGAGTAATTTAAAGAGAAAATGAGAGAATAAATATCATGATTTACATGGAAACCCATAAAGGGAAGAAAAACCACGATGAGACTTTGATATTATTTCATTATGGAGAAAGGGTTTACAAGGCTAATGCAATCTATAGAGTCAGATTATTTCTTGTGGGTGTTGAGGGTTGTGTTTTGCTTAGAGTAGCATCTAGCCTCTATTTATAGGCCTTATATAATCTGACACAATTTATCTAATTTTATCTGAAAATAGGATCAACAGAATATTCTCCTAAGATCCAGTTTATCAACATTGATAACTTAAATAAATCTTGACCATTTGATCAATCTAATAGTCTCAATAGCTTCTCTTTGAATTTCCACATTCGTAGTCCATGTACTTTTGCCTGATTGGTCTGTTCTTCATAACCGCCTAGTTGATCCTACGATTCTCACAATATATTCCCTTCGTTGGAGTCTTCGGTCTAGATCTTACCACGTTTAATGTGAAATTTTATCTGTACAATATGAATGAATGACACGTGACTTGATCACTTAAAACTTAATCAACAACTTAATCGGTCAAAGTTTCATTGCATAATCATTTTCTCATTGTATGGAGGAAAATTGACTGTGAGTTTAGTCCCTAGCAAGCTCATGAGAATGTTTTGGGCTTAGACATCTAAAATTATATTTCACCGACTCGCCTGAATCAAACCCTAGGGAAGGTTAAATGAATGACACACGAAAATGTTCTATCATTGATAGCCGACCAAATACTATCTTTAGGTTTAAGACTTCAGTGATCCATGATCTTATTGAAGTATCCCTTTTTTTAATCCCGACAACCTATAGCTTCTCTTTATTTAGTTATATATTGACTTGATCGTCATAATCTAACTAGTTAGGTATCATATTGATGTCAAGTTAATTCTCTCTCAATCTCTTTGGATCTTATCACTACAAGAAATATGACATTTTACGGGATTAAAATACAAGAGTTACAATCTCCTCTTGTTAAAAACTCTAAACATTAAGACTTTTGTGAACCATATAAAAACAATTCCTGTTAAAACATGACAGGTAAAGCGGGATGAAAATTTAGGGGAGCAAGACTTAGAAAATAAAATGTGGGAGTGAAACATTTCACTAAATACTCAAAATTACCCTTTCATTCTTCTCTGGCCTTCTTTGGATTTCGTCTTCTCTGGCCTTCTTTGAATTTCATCTTCTTTGGATTTCGTCTTCTTTGGTCTTCTCTCGATTTCTTCATTTCATATTCTCTAGTCTTCTCTCAATTTCTTCATTTCATATTCTTTAGGTCTTCTCTACGTCTCGATTTCTTCTCTGGGTCTCTCTCCATTTTGTCTCATTCAATTTCTTCTCTAGGTCTCTCTCTATGTTATCTCGCTCCATTTCATATGTGGTCTCCTTTTCTCGATTTCTTCTCTGGTCCCTTTGCCATTTCCCGTGATTGTTCAACCTCAAGACACAACCTAGCTAGGGCTTGACCTTAGCAATTACCCTCTTCTCAGTCTTCGTTCTCTCTTTCATAGATTCTCCCTCTCAAAATTCAAACCAACAATCTCGCTAGGGCTTGACGTTCATCAAAGAAGAGAGAGAGAGAAAGTAGAGTCTGTCCATTAGCTTCTCTCTCTCTATTAGCTTCTATCTCTCTCTATTCAAGAATAAAGAACGAGTAAGGGTTAGCTTCTATCTCTCTCTCTCTCTCTCTCTTTTGATTCTTTGGTTTTCTATGAATCGAGAACGAGCAAGGGTTAACTTCTATCTCTCTCTCTCTCCTAATTCTTTCGTTTTTGTTGCAAAAAAGAAAATCAAAGATGAGAGATCCCCGACCCTCACCTCAGCCACGAAAAGCCATGGTTTTGAATTTCAGGTTTGATCTACTTTACTAAATCTTTCATTTTTTCTCTCGAATCACTGTTTCGATATATAAAAAAATCTATTTCCATATGGTATTACGTTTTTACATTTAGATGTCTAGATTATTAGACTAGTTTTGGTTATTGTTGTTTTTTATTAAGCTTTAGGTATTCAGAACAAAACATGGCTATGTTTTTTGGTTAAGATGTTGGTAATGAGAGCAACATCGATTGATATTCATAAGCGGTTTCAGTAAGAATTTGGGGTCACTTTGGGAGGATGTAGGAAGGCAATGGAAGGTGAAGATGACATAGAGAATGGTGAAGTTGATAGTGGTTCCAGTAAACTAGTATGTTTTAAAGTTGATATTCATTCGTATCCAACATTTATGCACTTTTTTAAAGCTGAAGAAGTTTCAAAATATCAAGGAATTCAATCAGTCCTACCTGCACAACATAAAAGAGCTTAAATAATTTATTCAACACAAATTGATTTATTTTCTCATTAGTGTGTCTAGGACTCTTATCATTGATTCACTATGAATATGTTTTCTGTATATGAATCTCTTCTATCTGAAATTTTAAGTGATTGAAATGACCTTATGATCATACCTTATCTAATTGTATTTAATTACATTTAATTGTGTGCGTTCTTGATAATTGACACTTAACATATACTCTGTTGGTACCAGATGAATCTGAAAATCTAATATATGTTTAATGTCTTTTCATTTTTATTTTTATGAAGCATGTTTTAGGTTTCTTAGCCCAATTGTTATATGCATTATTAGTTTGGTCCAAGTTTGATAAATAAATCATTTCATACAAGTAACGAAGACAGTGAAGTGCATCTTGTCTTAAGTTGTGTGGATAACTATGAATCAAAAATGTATGTTAAGCCCAAGAGACTAAGGATTACATACTCTAGAAAATAGATCAGCTACGTAAGCCCGTTCCTTTTGGAGTTGTATATTCATACAATCTCTAAGTATCTTTTGTGGATTTGGGTTTCCTTTTATGTTTCAAAAAACAATCTTCATACATCCTTTCTTTTCACCTGTTGTTGATTTCCTAATTCCTAAGGCTTGCAACAAAGTTCAAATATATGTTACATCAGTTTTGTAGCTCACTTGTCACTTCTATATAAGGTTACTATCTATGAATTCGTACTAATAGTTAAGTATCCTATATAAAATGACTTAAACTGCAGCATGTTTACATCCTGCTTTTGTATGAAATCCCTTGTTTCAATCGATATTCTACTCTTATCTATGCATTTGACTAACTAAGAAGATCATGATAACATGTATTGGTCAGATTCAAATTACAATCAAACATTTCATTTCGAGATAAATGAAAACCTTTTATTTTTACTATTACAGTTTGTGATTTTTAAGACTATTTCTCATCCTCGTTATCATTGTCATCGAAATATGTTGTTGCTTCTCAAGTACGTTCTATCTCTTTCTTATCAGATTTTGTAAATTTCCCCTATGCCTCCCTCAGCTATCTTCGTCTCTCATCTCTTCACAGATTGAAGCTTCTAATGGTCGCGAACGACTGTCTCTCTATTCTGATTTTTGGTGTGAAGAACAAGGGTTTGATTTTGAACGATTGTCTCTATTCTGTAATTGTTTCTCTAAGGATGGTGTGGGTTTGTTACTGCCCTCCCTCGCCCATTCCCCTTGCCGAGCTCTGCTCACTGTCAGGCCACTAATGAGTGTCTCTCTAGATCTGTCTCTTCCTCTGTCTTACTCTATCTCGATCTCTCAGTCTTAAAGTGTAGGGTGGGGCTTAATTAGTCGTTGCCTTATAGAGGTGTCAAGCTCTGGGTAAGTTTTCGAAACACCCCCCCACTTTATATGTTGTTTTCTAGGTTTAAGTAGTGGTGTTAATGATGGAAATGTGTGTTAATTTCTTGCATTTTTAGTACATTGACTCTGCGTTTGTGAAGCACCCCCAACTTGGAAGCTAATTCATAATCTACATATATTAATAGTGGAGAGATTTTGTGAACGACCCCCAAATTATCTTTGGGTATGCATACTGACCATTAGGTTTCTCTCGTGTCAATATAGGAGGTTGCTCAACTCATTGAATCGAAAGATGAGTTGATATTTTTCTAGTATTTTTTGTTTACACCAAAGAGATTAGTTGGTATCTATCAAAGATCTCCAAAAATCACATAGTTATTCTTTTATCAGCATAAAGTGATATTGATGTTGTTCATACTCATACTTCATATAGATCCATTAAGAAATTGGGGACTATATTTAGTTCATATAATTTAACAAACTATATGGAATGCTTCAGTAAGAGGTAGAAAATCAGGAGTTTGAAGAGTTTAGTTTTGTGCTGGAAAAGATCATGAGAGTACCATATGGGGTGAACGAAGAATATTTCAAGTACTCACTGTTTCTCTTGTTCTGTAACCGCATTCTGTAAAACTCCCCTGTCTCTTTCTTTAAATGTTTAACATTTACTCCTAATAATTAAGTGAATTTGACTATCAACCCTGTATTTCTCAGATCGTTGATGACTTCAATTAGCAAATTGTAATTTAATGAACTTAATTTTGCTAAATTCATTAAATTTTGTTACTACGTATCTACTTAATTACAAGAGGAATTGCAGAATAATATGGTTGCGATAGTGAAATAGTCGATGGTACTTAATCGTCCGGGTGCTGAAAGTATGAAACCAAGATAGCTATCTGATGCTATATATGAAAAGGTTGGGTAAGTCTTCGATTTTATGAAGAAATTCTGATATTTTATGACTTTGTATGAATACAATATAGATTATTGTTGTATGTTCAGCAACTAAATGAGATCTGTGATGATAAAGAGTTGTGTTATGTTCTGGTGTCTCCAGTATTGTTCGAAAACAAATATATATGAAATGATGGTATGAGAAGTGAAATTGGAGAAACAGTGCAGTCTGTATATAATAAGTTGGTGAATCCAAAGGGGAAAGAAGAGAGTGAAGCATCCTTCCATTGCATGGTACCAATGCAAAAAGAAGCTGATAATAATGGTCATGCAATGACCTACACATTAAAATAAAACATGCACACTTAGAGAAGGTCATGCAATGGCATTGTCTTAGAGTGGGTATGTGATTTTATTGTTCTCATTTGATATAACTTTGTTTTCTTTTTATTTCAAAATTCTGAGAAAGTTTTGAAGTTTTTTGGCAAAGCGAAGATGGGAGACTGTGTATTGGATTTGTGCTATGGAAGTGGGGATTTGGCATTCTTGTTATCAGGGAAAGTTGGTCCAGATGGGAAGGTCCAACTTTTCTTTTCAGTAATTTATATTTTGGTTTTGTTACAAATAACCTATACCAACTATGTAGAAAATGAACATTATTATGAACATTGATACTAGTCTATAATGGTGATAAGAATTTCAACAGAAATAGAACTTGAACATAAAAAGATATGGCGTTGGATTCTATTTGCCGCATTAGTGAGTATTTGTATACTTCTACCTCATTTTTACTAGGGAATATCTTTACATATGTTCGTAATTTTTTACTAGTAAGGAATTTATTTGCTACATTACTATTTTACATTTTCATACTTTTATATTCATATGATATTGGATTCAATTCACTGTAATTACAGTGTATATTAGTTGTGAGAAATTTAAACAAGTACATTGACTATATATTTTCTTTAAAATGCAGGATCTACAATCCCTTAAGGCTTTTCAACTTGGCATCAAAATTTGAAGAGTTAAGCAATAAAAATTTGAAATTGTTTTGTAGCATTTGTGAACTTTTTGAAATTTATAGATAGTTTTTGTTTTTTGAATAACACACGTTGTGTTAGTAGACCAAGTATTGATACTTTTGGATGATAATTATGGTTAATACTTATGGATAATAATTTGTTTAGATGAAATGATATTTGAATACCTTTTAGTCTAATAATGTATTGATTTTGAATATTTAAATAGGTAAGTAAATAGGTGCATATAAATTGATTGTAAAAAATAGCATTTATAAAATGTTAGGAAATTTTTTTTATAAGAAGCATAGTTTATAACAAAAATTATATGAATGAGATTCAAAAAATCTTACGGTATCTGATTTATTTAATAGGATACAAAATACCTGTGAATATTAATTCACCAAAATTAAAACGCATGTTGAACAAAAGTAACAGGAGTCGTAAAATCTTCATGAAACAATGTTCCACAGGAGATCGAAAAAATCTGTAAAAAGTAAGATACCACAAGGGTGTTCATAGGAGTCATTGCACCTCATGAAAAATGTGAATTTTTAATATGAGACACTGTCACAGGTGCCGCATGATCCCTGTAGATTACTTTTCATGGAGTTATATGCCTCTTATAGAATGTCATATTTCTTGTAGTGTATATTATCAGCTTCATCCCATATTCGTTAAGCAATACGTGGCGCTAGCTTAAGCAATAGAATTTCAGCATCTAAATATATCATTACCTTTAAAAAGTGGGCATTATGTTTTGTTAAAGAGTAGTTTTATACTTCCTAATATGAGACATTGTCACAAGCGTTGCATGATCCCTGTGGATTACTTTTCATGAAATTATATGCCTCTTATAGAATGTCATATTTCTTGTAGTGTATATTAACAGGTTCATCCCATATTCGCCAAGCAATACGTGGTACTAGCTTAGGCAATAGAATTTCGGCATCTACATGCATCATTACCTTTAAAAAGTGGGTGTTATGTTTTGTTAAAGAGTAGTTTTATACTTCTTTCCATTACAAGAAACAGGGGCTTTAGTGACCAAACTTTTAGTCGCCAAAGACCCAATATCCCGTTGCTAAAAGTCTAACGCGACGAACATACATTCATCACGACCGTCATCGCTTTCGCTCCATCAGTGAAAGTCATTTGCAATGAAAAATGAAATTCGTTGCGTTAGACCTTTCGCGACAAAGGATCTTTGGTCGTAAAAAGTTTTTGCGACGAAAAAATAGTTGGTCGCAAAAGGTTTTTATGACCAAAATTATTTTCGTCACCTAAAGTCAACGACCAACTTTTATTTGGTCGCGAAATGTGTTCGGCGACTAATTTTATTTGGTCGCAAAATGATTTTGGCCACCAAATTTTATTTTTTTAGAATGTAAATAAAAAATACTGAATTTTTAATTTTCATATACACCTGTGATAATAATAATCATTAGAAAATTTATCAAACTCGATATTTTTATAAGAAATACATATATTAATCATTACTATATGTAACGTAACAAAGTAGTAGTAGTTCATCATAAAATCTCTAAAATATAATTCACTACAAAATGTGGTTCACAAATGTATCCAAAAAAAGATAAATCATAAAGAGAGTATTTAAAGCTTGATTGTTACAACTACAAAGCTTAACAAATATTCTGAACCTCACGCTTCTGCTGTTGAGTCATCGTCTGGAGGTGAAAAATCATTTTGACGAGCCCGAGAGAGTAAGCAAAAGTTTTGTTCTCGGGTAAAATATCTAAGTCTTTTGCGACCAACTAAAGTTTTGGTCATCAAAGAAGGCTTTTAGCCACAAAATTTCGTGAACTATGACATGAAAAACCGATCTCATTTTATAAAACAAGATAACAATATTTCAACAAGTTACCACAAATGCTATTTTAATGCAAATTATCCTTTTGTTCTGTCGAGGGAAGAGGACCACATTGATTGAAGATTAAAACAAAAACCTAGAATTTGAAACCCTCAGTTATGACCATTGAGCTATTAGACATTGCTCAAAACAAATCATTCTAGCGTCGACTTAGAATGAAATTAAAAGGAAATCTGATTGTAATTAGCAAAATCCAAATTACACAACCATGGCCTTCAAAATTAATTTACTGCATAAACTACTATCATATGTACTGATACCTTCCTTGCACTAAATTTTTATTTACCGACTTGAGAGAAGCGGCTTCAAAGAGAGATGTGGCAACATGATATTATACTTTGTTTTAAAATATATTTGTGGTTTAGGATTTTGAAGATAGAACCTCGTACTTTAAGTAAACTAGTCAATACATATGTTGATGTGGACGGTGTAGCGTTGGAGTTTTTGGAGCGAAAGAATCGTCGCACACGCTATTCACCTTCCAGAGGTCATAATTTTTGACTCGATGACTCACGGGGCTCGTAAGTAAAAAATATCAAATCGAAACCGTTACGGCCCGATTTCAGGCCTAAAAAAAGTCATTTTAGGCACTTTCGGAGGCCCGGAAGTTGTTTTCGCAAGTTTTAGATATTTTTGTGATTTATCAAAATTGTTGCTTAAATCCTGGTAATCTCAGAATTCAACAGGTTTTAGAAGATCGAATTACTGATAATCGTGTGTGATTCAACATTATTGCACGTGTAAATGAATCTATTATATTTTTAGATATGATTATTACTTATTGTTATGTTATGTTTATGTAAGTTAAAAAACGTATTTTAGCACAATATTTGTTTTGAATTTATGTGAGTAAGATAAAAAAATATTATATTATTGTTATTTGCTGATATATTATTATTCAACAAAGTTATAGATTATCACATGTGTGTTTTTAGAAAAAAAATAATATATAGTAGAAATGTACTCTCAAAATTTAAAAGAAAACATGATGTTATTGAAATTAATTAATCTATTTCATGTTTTATTGTTAACTTGATTTTAACTTTTCACTTGTATTGTAAATTAAATTTTTTTTGTTTTTAAAATTTGGGTAGCTATATTTATATAACATATTGAGTGTGCTAACATATAAAATATATATAAATAAAGTTTGTAAAAGAGTGTTAAAATTGAATTATATTTTAAATTCTATTATTTAAGTTTTATAGAGATAATTTACTTTTCATCTATATTGAAATAATTTAGTACAAAGTTTAGTTTTCTCTATATATCTTCTTAATATATCGCTACAATTTATTCAAAGTTGTCAATTAAAACAAACTTAAAATTATTTATTAATTAGTTTCCTAAATTCATTGAATAGATGAATGAATTTTAAAATTAATGCCTACTTGATCAATTGATTATAATTTTAAAAATAATAAATTATTAAATGTCACATGTATCTTATAAGATTATTTTAAGTAAAACATCAACAATAAGTGGACAAAATTATTCAAAAATTCTCATCGCCTCTCCATTGTTTAAATATTACCCACAACCTTTCCCTAAACAACTATAACTCTCCCTTCTATAGGGGAACAATTATAAAAATATCAATGCATTTAATGGATTCTAAAAGTATCTAGTATGCCATTGTTCAAAATTTGAAGCAACAGTTTTTACTTTTCTCTTTGTAACGTATCACAGATATATTAATTAGCTTGGATTCTCTTTTATAATCACTAAAAGAAATAACTTTCATCTTTTAGAAACGCATTCATGGAGGTTGGACTAAATTGTACCGAGAAGCATATATAAAGTTATCCGTTAAAAGTGTTTTTCTCTATGAAAAAAAAATCATCACCAAAGGTAAACATTTTGCCACATCATTTTTAGTAGGAAAAAGGTTAGTAGTCGGATTGTGATTGGTCTCAGATATGGCGAGTGATCTCGTCAACTTTTCCGATATAGTTTTTATGCCAAGAGAATTCTTTTAGTGCCTATAAATACAGCTAGACATGCCAAGAAACTTCCTTAATTTTTCTTCAATTTTCGCAAACAGCAAATTTAGAAACATGGAGTCAGTAAAAAGATTCCCATTCCATCTTCTGATACTCCTAATATCAATTGCCATGATCATAGGTATAAGTGATGCTCTTATTGCAAACAAAGTTCATCTCCAAATAGTAAACGATTTACAAAATGCTATGGATCTGACTGTTCATTGCAAATCAAAAGATGATGATCTTGGAGTGCATGTGATAAGTTACCATAACAGCTATGGATTTACATTCAGGCCAAACTTTTGGGGGAAAACATTGTTTTTCTGTACAATGGAATGGAATGGAGATTCTCATTACTTTGATATTTATGTTACTAAAAGAGATTTTCATGTATGTACTCAATGTATATGGGGCATCTTTCAAGAAGGCCCTTGCAGGTTAGATCCTAAAACCAAGAATGTTACCGTCTGCTATCACTGGAATTAAAAGTACAAAAAATATGTATTCTTAAGGAGACTTATATCTAATTATGTAGTTGCGTAAAAATACTTATCTTGTCAAACATAAAGTGAGAAAATAATAATAAGAAAAACCCTTTAATAATTAATGTTGTTGTTATACTTTCTTGTATGATGATGTCTATTTATTATTAGATTTTAGTTGAAGTGATTCAGTTCATCACAGTGGCAAAGATATTGGGCTATTGTGGTCCTTAGATGGCAAAACCCAGGAGGTAGCAGGTTTTTGTTTTCTTTTTAGTTTTTTTTTTCATCAAATACGTATTGGAGTTCAAAAAATACATAGTGGGGTTCACCAATTGCGTATTGGGGTTCACTAAATATGTACAAATGAATAATTCTTAGAGGGGTTCACCAAATACATACTAGGGTTCACCAAATACGTAATGGGGTTCACAAATTATGTAGTGGGGTTCACTAAATATATACAAAAGAATAATTCTTGGAGTGGTTCACCAATTAGGTAGTGGGGTTCACCAATTACGTAGTCGAGTTCACCAATTACGTAGTGAGGTTCACCAAATATGTACAAAAGAATAATTCTTGGAGGGGTTCATCAATTACGTACTGGGGTTCACCAATTACATAGTGGGTTTCACCAATTACGTAGCGGGGTTCCCCAAATGCTTACAAAAGAATAATTCTTAGACGGGTTCAGCAATTACGTACTGGTTCACCAATTATGAAATGGGATTCACCAAATATGTACAAAAGAGTAATTCTTGGAGGGATTCACTAATTACGTACTCGGGATTCACCAATTATGTACTAGGGTTCACTAATCTATCATTGCGGTTTCTCTAACCGATATCGGTGGTTTTGGGCCCTATATTAGTGGTTGTGGCACCGACACCAGCGATTCTGGTGCCCAACACGGCGGTTTTGGGCCCAAAATCAGCGGTTGTGGCACCAATACCGGTGATTCTGGTGCCCAATACCAGCGGTTTTGGGTTCAATATCGACAGTTTTGAGCCCAATATCGGCGATTTTGGGGGTTCATGGCATTTTTTCCCTTTTTGGCGGTTTTGTTGTTTTTTCACCGATTTTGCATCAATTCAATTGTTTTTAGGATCTTTTTATGACGGTTAAGAATGTATTTTTAATTATGATTTTGTCATTTTACAACAAGTATCAAGTAAAATAATATTTCCCCACTACATTTTAGAAGAACAGCTCAAAAACCGATTGATTTTGTACATTAAATATTTTGATGAACCCCTCGAAAAATGATTGATTTTGTACGTGAAATATTTTGGTGAACTCTTCGAAGAATAATTGATTTTGTATGTGAAATTTTTTTATGAACCCTTCCAAGAATTATTGATTTTGTATGCGAAATATTTTAGTGAACCCTCAAGCAGGCCCTAAACGCTAGTCTTTAATGGTGACTCGCCATGTAGTGATGGTGTTTAGGTCCCTATTGTGGCATTTGACTCTTAACAATTTTCACACACACTTAGCTATATTCACACACTTGGACATTTTACACACTAAATAATTTTCATACACTTAGTTATTCTCGAAACTTAGTCATTTTCACAAATTTACTTATTTTCACACATTTAGTCATTTTTCCAAACACTTAGTCATTTTTACAACTTAGCCATTTTTGCAACTTAATCATTTAACACACTAAGTGTGCGAAATGACTAAGTGTATTTTGGTGAACCCCTCTAAGAATTAATAGAAGAACACCTCGAAGAAAAATAATTTTTAAATTTTGGTGAACACCTAAGACATTGTTGGACGTGAAATATTTTGGTGAACTTTTTCAAAAATTACTAATTTTGCACGTGAAATATTGTGGTAAACCCTTCAAGATTCTCTTTGTACCCTACTACGAAATTGGTAAACACCCAAATACAAAGTCAACTTTGGTTAACCCCTTCAAGAATTATTAATTTTATACATCAAATATTTTGATGAACCCTTCAAGATTCTCTTTATACCCCACTATGAAATTGGTGAACACGAAAATACAAAGTCAATTTTGGTGAACCCCTCCAAGAATTATTAATTTTGCACATGAAATTTTTTGGTGAATAACTTATTTACGTTTTAATTTTTATTTATCCGTCCAGGTTTTTTAGCATAATAGAGAGTATTGGGACCAAATGCCTGTGTGTCTGGCGTTTGAGGCCAAAACATTTTAGGTGACACCTCCAAAAATTATTAATTTTATACAGTTTGGTTCTACATTCTAGGTGAACACCTTTCCATTTTTTGTGAACCCCTCTACATTTTTTGTGAACCCCTCTGCACAGTTATTTTCATCTACTTAGTCATTTTCACAACGTAGTCATTTTTATTTGCACACAGTTAGTCATTATCATTTAATTGTCCATTTTCACATACTTGGCCATTTTTATTTACACACTTGGCCATTTTCATATACTATTTCAGTCATTTTTATTTTGCACACAGTTGGTCATTATCATTTTAAGAGTCATTATCTCTTTATCAAACACGAATACTCAGAAAGCTCAATTTCAAATATGGATTGTCCTTCAAAATATAGCAATGAAGAAAAGACTAATGCATATTTCTCATATTTCTATGCAAGTTAACACTACATACTTTGTACTCTAGAGATTAATTCCAGTAATGCATACTTACTAGTATACATATCTTTAAGAAATACAAAATTGATGTGCCACCATTAGTAAATAACATGCTTATTATCTTTGACAAAAAAAGTAAGACATAATATGTGATTTTGATCTCAACATGCAGAACCCAATATTATTTCACATTAACCATAAACAAAAACAAAGGATGGTTAAACTATGGTAAATTTAGACCATTATAATATATTTATTATTAGTAAAATACCTTAGAATTGGGCAGTTCTTCACCATCTGTTGAATTTTCTGGCCTGAAGGCATTATTGGAAATCAAGAAACAAAAAACAACACAAAAATACTTTGTTCTAACCAAAATCCTAAATAGAATGCAGCAGATAGGCACCACCACAAGAAAACTCACAAGAAATTACCAATTTCTCTAACTTACTTTATCGACAATCAAGTCTCAAATATGTGTAATAACATATAGAATTGCAATCATTAAAATAGGCCAACAATAAAGGTAGAATTACTAAAAGAATTCCAACACAAATTTGTATCTTTCTTCAAATTAGCACAAAATTGTAAAACAAATAAAGTAATTGCCTTAAAATGTAAAACTTGAACATCTTATCCTACTTAAAGGAGTGAAACAATATTACAAATCACATATAAGCCAGATATCAAGTATTATCCATCAGGTGTTATAAAACATGCAGCAAAAAGGTATTGAGCTTAACCTTATCTGCATAAAAGCATCAAATGAAGAATTAGAAGAGAAAAATTCTAATAAGAATAGAGAAGCCAATGAATATTACATTAATAATTGTTTGAGCATAGATTTTGACATAAGACAATAAAATACTCAAAACAAACGCACCAAAAGACAGTGCAATAAGAAAAGACCAAACTCTTGACAGTGGTTTAATATTCAATTTATCAATTACTTTACATGCAATATATCATATTCACATTTGGATAAAAGAAAACATTTTACAAGCTACAACAAGTAGCTAAGCACTACTAATTGAATAGATAAAATATAATATAACCATTTGCATAAATTAAGAATGCTCAACAAAAAGAAAGTGAGACTTGTGATAGGGTTTAGAATGAGAATCGATATCGAAATCGAGTAACATAATTAATACATCTGTAGAGAAAGCGAGGAAATACTTGAAATGTTTAAACCAGCCCAAAATCATTAAAAATCATCTTCATCAAGAATGAAATTGAATATTAAAACTAAAGCAAACCAAAAATTTGATTTTAAGTCACCAAGAACAATAAAAACTTTCAATTATATAATTAAAAGAACCTCAACTCCAAGATAAAACAAAACATCCATCTCTCTGCACACTTAGCACACAGCTGATAAATAATTTCAATCATATTTTACCAATATATCATATCAAAATAGTTTCCATAAATTCAGGCGTTAAAAGCAAGATAAATTCATTAAGCATACTTGTAATTTATTTCAAAATAGGATCATTTTTACAAGCATGCTTACCTATAGGATCGGTATTACAAGCTTGCTTACCTCTTGATATGGAAACTGAATTTTTACCAATTAAAGAAGAAGATGGAGTAGAGAATTGCCCAAAGTACATGAGTCGAGATAATGTTCAATCATCAATCTAATGAGAGACGTAATTAACAAAACTTCTATTAAGATTCAATAAACCAAACAATAAACACAGAATCAAATAAAATCTTTATTTATTCATATTGACAATAAATGAAAAGAAACAATAAATAAAGAGGCTATGACTCTTCGTCACAAGAGTTCTGTTTAAGAATTTCAATAACAGAAAACTTCATTAACGTGTATAAAAATTATTTTTTGAGAGTTTCAGGAGAACAATTTCGACAAAGTTATATTGCTGACCCTAACACAAATTGCCCACAACAATGAAAGATAATGTTTCGAGTACACAGCCAATTAAGAAGTGAAGAAGACACGACATGTAAGTTAAACAACATCCAATTCATTGATCACAAGACAACCAAAGTATAATAAGCATTTGAATAACTCAGAGAGAAACGATACAGATTGTATCAAAAAACAACATATAAGATCAAATCAATGAGATATATTAACACACGACACACATTTGACAAGGTTTGTTTGCTTGAGCATTATCTGAAGCGCGTGGAATATTGTTTAGTAAAGTGAAGTCAGAGCTTGACATAGTGACTAGAAAACTGTCTTAAAACCATTTTTATATGAACAAATGACTCCATAGTTCGTCATAAGAGAAGCAAACTATTTTGATGTAAATAAATATCCATATAACCAAGAATGACCCGTTTAGATGATCATTAACTATCAATAATAAATAAAAAGTAGCAAAAGCATCAGAAATTTGAGAAAAGCTTTGCCCTCTAGTATCAGGCATAGAGATAAATAAAACAATCATTAATTAAGAAGGCAGAGATCAATGAAATTCTTACAGTTGAATCATTGTTTTGTACTAAAAAAACTTCAAAAACAGAAGATATTCAATAAACACAAGCTTAATAAACACAAAATCAAATAAAATCCTAACCCAATCTCACCCCTAATTCAAGAAGAAAAGGACAAAGAAAATCAGTAATGAAGATAAACTTACCGAACCAAAACCGAGCTTACCCCTAACTCAAGAAGAAAAAAATGAAGGATATTGGCAATAAACATGAACATACCAAACCAAAACCCTAAACCACGCAGAGAGAGAGTGTATGTGTGTGTGTGTGAGAGAGAGCTTATGAGCGTAGAGAGAGCATCGCGCAGAGAGAGAATCGATGATAGAGAGAGCGTCGACATTGAACGCAGAGGGAGTCGATGAAGAGAGAGAACTGGACGATGAAGATAGAGCTGTTGAAGAGAGAGAGCTGTAAAGAAGAGAGACATTTTGGTGAGATTGGTAGCTTTCAAAGGAAGCTTGAGTGAAAATGAAATTTTCCAAAACTTTGGTGTAGCTTCTTAAGGAAGCTTGGGTGAAAATAAAATTTACAAGAATTTGGTGAAGCTTCTCAAGGAAGATTGGGGTTAATTATAAAAAAAATTGGTGAAGCAACCTGCAACGTGTTGCTACGGTTGCATAGGGATTTAATTCCTAAACCCATCAAATGGTTAGGATTAACCTGGCTAGATCCTATAGCCAGGATTAATCCCAGCATTAATGCCGAAAAAAAAATTCTCGACATTGGAGATTGACCCCATATAAATTAGTATAGTCGATTTTTATCATATGTCATCATGTACTAAAGCATCCCGGACCTCATAATGCGAGGATGATTGGTCAACAAAACTTGTGACCTATTGGTCTACAACGGGGCTTAGGCTGAGGGCCGGTTGTTGAACCTTTTATTTTTAGGAAAATGTACACGGATACCCTCTGAGATTTGTCTAAGAGACAAAGATACCCCATGTAGTTACAGAAAAGACAAATATGACAAATCTGTTACAAATAGTTTAATTTTTAAATAAAATGATCAAATTAACCTCTAAAGATAATGACTCTTACCCAAAACTCTGTATCCCCGATATCCAAAAACCCAGACCCAAAAGCCTAAAACATTAAATTTCCCCCAAAAAAGAAAAACTTGTTCAAACCCCAGAAAAACCGAGACTCTTCACAGCGCGAACACGAACTCCACGCCATGCATCTCCATCGCCGTCACCTTCCTTTGTCCTTTCTCTGTCGCCTTCCTCTGAGATTAGAGCTTTGTTTGAGGGCTGGGTTTGATTTTTGTTTATAGGTACTCACTAAAATAGCTAAGAAAAACATAAACAACAGAGAAGAAAAGGGTCTATTAAATTTCTGGTACTCACTAAATGAGCAAAGAGAAATGGCATGTTCATCAATTTTTTATCGCTACCTATTCAGCAATATCTGCTCAGGAAAAAATTGAAGATTGAATTGCCTAAAAAAGGTGATGTAGGAGAAGGAATCTTACGAGTGGAATCCATGTATGTGTTTGGGCTTCGGAGTGGAAGCCATTTTCACACATAAACTACCGATCTCTCTCTTTCCCTCTCTACTATGCGTGTGTGTGTTTCTGATCTCTGAAGCCAAGAGAGAAAAACGATAAGAAAATCAGGTCATCCCCAAGTAAACGCAGAGAGATGGACTTGATGAAACTGTTAATATTTTAACGAATATTTCTTCTATTGTCTTGAGATTTTCCCTGATTTTAGTGTTATTTTGAATCCCTAAAATTTTGTGAATTGTGTGCAGTGGATTGGGTTTGATGGGATGATGACGGTATAACCCAAAAATTTGGGTTTGATATGACCCTGAATCCGTTAGTAAAATGATTGATTAAGAGTATTTTTAGTATTTTAAAAAAAATCTACACCGTTAGTGAAGAAATTAACGCTTTTTTGGTTTTTTGTCTATAAAATAAAATGTCAATGGTGGTCTGTGTCTTTTTTGAAACTACAAGAGGTTTCCATGACTTTTAGGCAGACATCAGGGAGTGTGCGGAGTACTTTTTCCTTATTTTTAAGTTTCAACACTATCATTGAAACAAAACGTGTCGGAGAAAATGGTATTTTGACAACTTTAACTCAACTAGTGATACCTATAATCTAATATTTGTGGAACCGAGTGCAAACATGTTATACATCTAATAGGAAGTAACGTGCGATAATGCATTGTCAAAATCATTAGGTAATGAATGAGAGAATTGATTGTCCCAAAATTTACACCGACTTGAATAGACTAGTCAGTACACACGTGCGATGCCCACGAAATTAGATATTAATATTTATTAGCCATGATTATTACTTATAATAGAGTTTTATTTATGTAAAATAAAAAGAAATATATTTAGCAATATACTAATTCTTTTCAATTTATGAGCGTAGAATCAAGATATGTTATATTGTAATTAATTTATTTTTTATATATTATTATTCAATAAAATTATAGAATATCATGCATATTTTCAGGAAAAAAATTAAGAGAATATAGTGGAAATATGCTATTAAAATTTAAAAGAAAAAGTGACATCTCGAGAATTATCTGTTAATTTCATATTTTAATATAAACCTTATCTTTATAAAATGAATTTTATTTGTAAGTAATATACTAATTATATTAACATATAAAATATAGTATAACTAAGGTTTCTAAATGTATTATAATTGAGTTATATTTTAAATTTAATTATTTAAAGTTTATAGAGATAATTCACTTATATTAAAATAAATTAGTACAAACATCTAGTTTTTCCTATAACCTTATAAATAGTTTGCTAAAATTCAATCAAAATTATCAAACTCAAATTAGCTTAAGTTTTTTTATTAATTAGTCAATTTAACGGAAAGTTATCCCGCCACAGCTAGTCGGCTTGGCATGGTACGATACGGTTGGGGTTGATTTTGGATTTTTTTTATTTTGAAATTTTTAAAAATATTTTGGAAGACATGATATTTGGCATATACGTCTTCAATTATCGTATTTCCTCATAACATTGTCAAAAGTAACCAAAGGTTGGTTTGAATGACCATAAACCAACATATATATACTTGGTGGTTACTTGTTGCAAGATAACATAACATACACAACACATTCTTCCTACATATTGTATTACTCTCTCTTGCATTTGGTTCGATTGTGTATGATTATAAGACAAATTTACATTTACCAGTTACTATCGATTGAAGTGTTACTTCTATAGGAATGAAAGATCCGTCATATTCTAAAAGACGATTACTCAACACCTTGAGCACCTGTGAGGGGATAAATTCTTTTTAAGGAGACAATTTTTACACTAAATTCGGATCATCATTTTATTTGACTAACTACAAAATATGCAAGTTTTCTCCGTAGGTTATAACAATCTTAAGACTAATTTATAGTCTTAAAACTGCATGTGTTATTCTGTATTGGTTTAGTTTTCCATTAAACAGTGTATATTCCCTACGTAATTGTGCAACATCAGAGGTTATTGGATTAATTTATTTGTTCACTTCACAGTTTATCAATTTGTAGTTATTTTCTTTACTGTTTAAATTAATTTTTATTGCCTTTTGTTACGATAGTGTGGTGTCAATCTGTGATACATGTCATAACATTGAAATTCATGTTATAGTGTCTATGGTAGAATCTTGATTCTTTTTATTTTACTGCAAGTAGTGCATATTATTCCTTCAATCATGGAGACGCAAATTTTCGCAAAATTTTTGGGATCGTTTGCATTTTTACTTGAGTTGAATTTTTTGTTCCATGCACAACTGTTACTTTTGGGGTGGTTATGCTTCAGTTGTATGATAAAATGTTGGCATTTGTCAAGATATGATTGATTCTATTCAATTGTTCTGTTATCGTTGCTGATTTTGTATCTACACTGTTCGTGCATTGTTTCGCACTATTACAGAATAGTAGTTATATTTGCACAGGTTTTTATTTCTCAACTGTTTTGAATATTCAATTATACAGCATATTGTATTTTATAAATTTGGCATGATTTTCTCAATTTGTTGTTTGTATGTGTCAAGTGGTTACACCTCTGTTGAGTATTCTAATCGACGTGTTTTATATTATATTCTGAAAATGTTTTATTCTGTTTTTGTAACAGAAAAGACTATATCTAGTAATCTAATACATGACCCTACTGTTGGTGTAAACCATGGAGAAAAACCGGAAAAACTCAATTGTGTATATAGATTTTAAACGATGACAACATAAAATATTATTTTATTTCATCATTTTGAATTTAGTTAAGTTTCTCATTGAAGAGAGTACTTAAAGAAGGAGAAACTAACAAATAGAAAGTTGTTGTTGTCTTTCGTAGAAGCATTCGGATTTTCTTTTTAAAAATTATATACTCAGCGAACTTGATAACATAGTGTATAATGTCTACAGTACGGTAAAGTTGGCGAAAGAACTTTAAGAGTCTTTGGACAAGAAATAAAAAATCGAAGACGTCGGTGCAAAGAAATGTATTGTCAGTCAATTTTTAGAATACATAATGATCAATTTGAAGCCCGTAATTTGCCAAGTTGAAGGGCTTCAAGTCATTTTGCATGAGATACATGCTGAGAATATGTCTCTTAGATAATCCTTTCGAGTAGTAGTGATAATCGAAATATTATCGTCATCTTGAAAAGATTTCAAAAATTATCTCAAACACAAACGTAATGAAATGAAACATGAAGAGTTAATAGTCTGTTTAAGGATTGAAAAAGACAATCGAAAGTGTGGAAATAAAAATGGGAGTCACCTCATGGTATCTACAACTAACATAGTGGATGATGGATAAAGACCGAACAAAAAGAGCAAGATGTTGAATTTTGGTCCAAGTCAAGGACAAAGTGGAAAGAACTTCAAGGGCAAGTGCTACAATTGTGGAAGACGAGGACACCGCGCGAAGGAGAACATCATGAAAAAGAATGCCCAAGCCAATGTTACTGAAATTGATAATATTTTAATGGCGTATCTGACATTAACCTTTCTACTATGGTTTCTGAATGCAATCTTGTTACAAATACAAAAGAATAGTGGGTAGACACATTAGAGCTACTCGTTATATTTGTGCTAACAAGTAAGTGTTTTCTACTTACACACAAGCAGAAGGTGGAGAACATTTGTATATGGGAAACTCTTCAAGCTCTAAGAATGAAGAACAAGGAAAGGTGGTGCTTACAATGAAATTTGGTAAAGAAGTCACTCTCAATAATGTTCTTCATATGCCAGATATTTGGATCTCTTTTGAGCAAAAATGGTTTCAAGTTGGTATTTGTATCTGATAAGAATGATATGTATGTAGAGAAGGGATATTAGTGTGATGGGATTTTTAAACTAAATATAACAACTGTTGTACCACAACTTATTAATAATAATAATAAAAAAGATTCTTTCTTCTGCTTACATGGTTGAGTCCTCTAATTTATGAAATGCTAGATTAGGCCATGTAAATCATAAAACCTAAATAGGTTAATCAATTTAAACTTAGTACCTAAGTTTGAAGTTGATAACAATCATAAATGTGAGATATGTGTGGAATCAAAGATGATAAGAACACATTTTAAATCAATAGAAAGAACTATCGAACCCTTAGAATTGATTCATAGTGTCGTTTGAGATTTGAAATATATGCATACTAGAGATGGTAAAACGTACTTTATCACTTTTATAAATGATTGTACTAGATATTGTTATGTGTATTTTCTAAGAAGTAAATATGAGACAATTGAAGTGTTAAAACACTATAAAACTGAAGTTGATAATCAGTTTAGCAAAAAGATTAAGGTGTTACGAAGCGATAGAGGTGGTGAATATGATTCACATTTTCAGCAATTTTGCTACGAAAATGGAATCATTCACCAGATTAATGCTCCTTATTCACCTCAATCTAATGGTATTTCTGAGTGTAAAAACTGAACTTTGGAAGAAAATATGAATTCAATGTTAGTAAGTTCAGGTTTACTCCAAAATTTATGGGCGGGTGGGGGGTGGGAGGGGCAAATTACATTCTCAACTGAATTACTCATAAGAAGACCCACATAATATCATATGAAGTATGGAAGGGTCGATCTCCTACTTTTAAATATTTTAAATTGTGGGGGTTCTTAGCTAAGGTTGTCATTCATAAACCTAAACAATGTGCATGTTAACACAATAATAGAACCGAGGAAGGCCTCATTCTTTGAGAATATATTTTCATAAACATGCCTAGTGAATCAAATTCACTACATGATACTATGGCTAGTAGGGGTGTAATCGGTTCAGTTCAGCTCGATTTAGGGGTGTTTTTGGAACTGAACCACAAATATCATTTTTTAAATATCAGAATCGAACCGAACCGCCGATTCAACGTAAACCAAATCAGACTGAACCATCCAAACCAGATCGGTTCGGTTCGATTTTGCGGTTATAAAAAAGAGAAAAGAAATAGAGGGGAAAATGTTCATCTTAGCAATGTCTCAGCCTTTACAAACATACATGTGTTTTTAAGAGCTATTAAAATTATTTGAAATCAAAATCCCAAAAGCAATTACCCATCAACAATAAGGCATATATTGATTCTAATTTTGAAAAGAACATACTAAAATTTCTGACTTAAGAAAAAAAAAGATTAACCTTTTGCTCATAATTCTTCATATGAAAACTGAATAATAATTTAGTAAAAAGAAAAAGAAACTAGATCAACAAAATCATGAAAATGGGTGAACATTGATACCACCAAGGATGTTGAATTGTGCAACTAGGAAGTGGAACAACCCTAGACTCTAGACAAGGGTGTTATTTACTCACCACTTCTTTACACAAATCTAGATTTTAGACTGACCTATATGAAGTGTCTAGTGGATGTAAACTTGCATTGGAGTAGGCAAATCATTGACTAATCAAATTAGTAGAATCATTGTTTGTACATGCATTTACATGTTAAGAAAACACATATGCTATATCAGATAATTTCTACTAATACATGGATTTCAAAGTTCAACCACTAAAACTTGAGTAGTAAATAGCAATCACCTTTAGGTTAAGTTCTTGTAGAATATTGGGAGTTGATAGTCCCTACCGTAAACCAACTCCACAAAAGCCAATATCTTTCTATGCACATCTATCACAAATCATCAATAGTAAACTAATTTACGCATCAAGAAATTTAGGGAATACATTGGTGAACTAATAATTTTTCAGTATATGCACATAATAGAATATGCGCTTTGCCTCAACTCAGCAACAGTGGACACTCACATGTATAGGTATCCTTCTATCATGGAAAGCACAATTAGACGCAAGATACCCATCACCAACGCTAGCTTCTTTCACCTAAAATATTACAACTATCACTATATCACTTACAAATATACAAGTACAGAGACTGTCACTTATTTCAAGAAACTTGAATGAGAAAACCAGTGCTTCAGGAAGAATAAGAAAGAAGAGAACGAGAGGGGCAGAGGAGACTTAAGCCATTAATATTAATTTTAAACCAGTAAGAATAGTGATTCTGCTAGCAGGAATACCTTGAAGCCACCAGCAGCTCCTGCGTTAATGATGAGATCTGGTTGTAATGCTTGAATCAAAGCATAGGTTGCAAGAGATGCTGAAACTGTACCCACTAGTAATCTCTCAACTCTTGGGAAGTAGTTTATGAAATTAGCAAAAGAACAAGAACTTCATTGAATACATTCACTCTTACACACTCATATACTTACCCAAAGCTAAATCTTTTCTTGGTCAAACCAAATTAATTTTCAAATCTTTGTAAGTTCCTCGATACCGGACCCAACGGAACTCTTTCAGAAAGCTGCACAGTCATGAATTGGCAGATTAAAATATATACAGATGACTGAGACATATTGTGCTTAGGTTGAAAACATATTCAAATCAAATCCAAAAGCCAAAAACATAAATTAATACTAGTAATCTCTCATTGTGTATGCAAGAAGTATTCAGGTTTCATACAAAATATAGGCAAATGTTAATCACAATTATATAAGATAGGTAGAAAATCACCATTGATATGTTTCTTTCTTTCAAGCATCTCATACATAATAAAATTCCTTCTTCAACATACTTCCAACCTAAACTACCCAACAATGCATCAAAGTCATTTTTAAAAGCAAGATTGATTGAAATTCAGAATAAAGTGAATTTTTTTATATGAAGAATAATGTGAGAATTAGTTCTTACACAAGGAAAAAAATCAAACGAAAAAAAAAACTCACATCATCCAGATGTACTAACTTTAATTGAAAACGCATTCATTTAAAAATCAAACATCTACTAAAAAATAAATTATATCTCCCCTTCTTCGTCGAGCAGTTGAGCAGTCGAGAAAACAAATCTCCCTTTCGTCGTCGAGCACTCGAGCAATCAGGTGCCACTCCTTCGTCACACAAGCATTCGAGCAGAATAAATGTCACTCCTCCGTCGACACGAGCAGGTGAGTAGAGCAGGTGCCACTCCTCCATCGTCGAGAGCAGCCGCCTCTCTCGTCTCTCGTGCTGTCCTTCGAGGGTGGATGGGGTTAGGTCTACGAGAGTGTGAATTGTGAGGATAACGGGAAATTAGGGAAAATTATAGAGGTGTCTATATAAGTGCGGTTCAGTTCGGTTCAGGGTAGTTTTTTCACAAAAACCGCACACCGAACAGAACCGAGCTTAATTTTTAACAGATACAACCGAACCGAACCGTCAGAAGTGTAAAAATCAGCTGAACCGCATCGGTTTGGTCCAATTCGGGTAGTCTGGTCAGTTTTCTCGATTTTACTTACACCCCTAATGGCTAGTGACAATCTTGATTCTATAAATGAGGAAGAGTCTCACAGAATGATTCATTGCTCGTGGACAAGAGAGAAAAGTTTGTAGACTAATTAAGTCTGTTTATGGATTGAAACAAGCATCAAAATAATTGCATGAGAAATTTAGCAAAGTTATGTTGTCATATGTGTTAAAAATTAATGACTGTGAAAAATGTCTAATTTTAAAAATACTCAAGAAGGGTATGTCGTCTTTCTATATGTTGATGATATATTAATTATTGATAGTAATATCAGTGTTGTAAAAACTACCAAACAATTATTAACTAGTAGATTTGAGATGAAGGACATGGGTGTCACAAATGATATTTTGGGAATGAATATTTTTAAAACATCTGATGGATTTAAACTATCTCAAACACATTATATTGAGAAAATACTCGATAAGTTCAGGAAGTATAATATAATTTCAATGAAGACACCGGTAGATGTAAGTCTAGAGATAGCATATCATAAATGGAATATGCTCATATAATCGGCAGTTGAATGTACATAATGAACTGTACAAAATCGGGCATCGCTTACACATTAAGTACGTTAAGTTGTTACACAAGCAATCCAGATAAAGATCATTGGAAGGCCAATATAAAGACTCTGGGGTATGTAAAACATACGAAGAATTATGGACTACACTATATGAGATATCAACCAGTACTTGTAGGTTATAGTAATGCGAAATGCATATTAGATACTAAGGATTCAAATTTTACAAGTGGATATGTTTTTACCCTTAGATGTGTTGCAGTGTCTTGGAAGCCCTCCAAACATACTTGCATTGCAAGATCAGTGATGAAATCTAAATTTATAACTTTAGATAAAACTGGAGAAGAAGCAGACTTGCTTTAGAAATTTTTTTAGAGGAGATTCTTAATTGGCCTAAGCCTGTGCCTACAATACACATACATTGTGATGGTCAAGCAGCAATCAGAAGGGCACATAATATAATGTATAACGGTAAGTCTTGACAAATATGTTAAAGACACAATACCATAAGACACTTTATCTCGAGTGGAATAACTTCCATTGACTATTCAAAGTTAAAAGAAAATATTACAGACCCGCTTACAAAAGGTTTAACGAGAGAGTAAGTAAAAAGTTCGAGAGGAATGGGCCTAAATGCCTATCTAACTAAGAATCGACATAGTGACAACCCTACCTAGTTGACAGGAGATCTAGGTTTAAAAGGGCAACAAAACCATGTATGATTTAGTACACACTAAGGAGACACATGATCCATCCCACTCCGATGATGAGACAGAGACAACTATCACAAGAAACATCACTACTACAAAAAAGGTCTTTTACAACAATGAATACCCATCATAAAAGGGTATACACGATGGGGATTCACTGTCGTTTATGTGAGTGTCGTGTAATATTTTTTACATTATATGATGGAAGGAAATAAACCATCGTAACATATCATATTTACGAGGGTATTTTGAATAAACGTCATAACTAGTCAACACTTCCATGACGCTTATGGAGACAAACGTCGATTATTTTTCTATGTCGTCATAAAACATAAATAGATTGACGACAGCGGTTATATAAAACATCGTGAGAAAGAAAGCACCATCTTCAATTTTCCATGCAATAAGTAAATCAGACCAGGAATAACATACGCTTTCATTAGATCTTCAATTTTTTTCCTAGATTCTGAATCCTTTTGAAACATAATACAAGAATCCTCCATGAGCTGACACTTTTCAAGAGCCTACGCTTAAAAAGAATCATAAAATGTGCATAAATGAGTTGGAAAAGTGCCCTGAACAATATATTTTTTATAACATAATTCTTTAATATGCTTTCATGAACACATACCTATATTATCTTACTGGTTGGTGTCTTTATCATTGGATCGAAGATATGCAATGTCATTTTCACTATCTAAGTCGAGAGTTTCAATTGGAAGCATCTCTTTTGCAAACAATTGACAATCCAATACCGTATCACCTAAATCATTGTCAATAATATTTTCACGATAATCTCTTTGAGGAGATGATAAGACGCCTGACCATCTTGGACTTTGCAAATCTTCAATATAAAACACTAGTTTAGCTTGTGATGCCAAAATGAAAGGGACATATTTATAACCTAATCTTGTTAGATCAACTAGCGTAAATCCTAGCCCATTAACTTTTAAACCATTATTGTTCTCAATCCAATCACACTTGAGCACTGGAAGCTTAAACATATAATAATTAAGCTCCCAAATTCGCGAATGACTCCATAAAATGACATGTTTCAATACACAGGATTATTATCCTTGGCACTTGCGATTTGCATCGTTCGTGGCACTATATTAACTCTACTATTCTGATAACACCGGTCATCATCCTGATCTTTTGTATGAAAGTGATAACCATTTATAGCATAGCCAACATACTTGATCACCTCATATTAGGGGCCATTTGTTATCCATCTCAGTGTATTTGATACACTAATATCGTTAGTGACCTCAATCTCCTCTCCAACCTACAAATGCAAACCATCGTTAAGACATCCCATAGAAAATTTAGGAAATGATTTAAAAGCATTGTGTCAATTATATCACCTTTTCATGCAACCATTCAATAAAGTTACGATTGTGTGTATCTTGTAACCATTATGTTTTCTAGATTTGGTAGGATGCTTTCTTCTTCAAAAATTCCATGTTGCCTGCAAAAAAATAAAAAAAATATTGTGAAAGACCAATCTACTGCATACTAAAGAACAAAAAAATGAAATTTTGGGACTATCTCACTCAGTATACGACTGAACTTTATTGGCATTTTGTAATACATAACATTGTGCTTGCTCCCACTCTTTACGATCAACTCTTTCTACAAGACTGCTTGATAAGGGTTTCCATCTTTTGAATTAACATCTGAGCATGGAACTCCAATTGCTTCCACTCCTAAATATTTTGTGCAAACTCCATGGCCTCTTCAACAATGTAACACTCACCAATACAACCCTCTGGACGATTGTGATTTCGTACATACCCCTTTAACACCTTCATAAATTGTTCAAATGGATACATCCATCGCAAGTAAACTAGTCCACAAAGTTGTACCCCTCTAATAAGGTGCACAGTGAGATGAACCATAATGGTGAAGAATGTAGGGGGGAGTTCTTCTCAAGACTACACAGAGTCGCAACAAATTCTTTTTGTATTTCATCTAGTTATGCAACATCTATAACCTTACTACAAATTGCATTGAAGAAGCAAATTTTGGTAATAGCATACCTTACATGATCTGATAATACCCCACGTATTGCTATAGGAAGTATATGTTACATTAATGCGTGACTATCAATGAGATTTCAAACCATTTAAACTAAGTATGATATTGTATTAATAAAACTTCCTGCACTCCTGACTCTACGTTCATGCTCAGGAACGCCCAAAGCCAAGGTGAGTATATCATTTCTACTGAATGTAGGCACACCCTCTTCCTTAAGTTGGTCCTACGTATAGTGGATATAAAACTAGATCATAATATATCATTTGGCAGAGCATGGAAAAACCACAGTAAAATGAGATGTATAATTATCTTTTACATATTTGCCGATCTCTTATACAAGGGATGGGAAAGTCAGTAGCACTTATCCTTTACGTATTTTCTTAAAGTGACTCTCAACCAACTCAATCATGTTGCAATTAAGATGCAATATTCATATATCTAGCACATCTTTCCTTTATTGCAGCAAGAGCTACCAAACATTTCATGCTCTAACGCCATTTAGTAATTTAATCAAACAGTGGTAATGCATTCTCTAACCGCATGAAACAAAGCCTCTGCTATCCTTCATTCCCACAAAACTTACCCTCTAGAATTCTACTACATACAAACAACATAATTGAAACCAATATCGTCTAAATGGAAAGAAGAAAATAGAACTGATTACATTTATTGACAGCTGACCACCATTTCAAAAAAATTGTTTTAGTTCTAACCAACAAACTAACATAGCATTCAGCAAAGATGAAGCAAGATGGTAAGAAACTTAAATCTAATGTCATTACCACTGCAAATTTTGATTTATAATCAGTAAAGTAACATTACATTCAATTTAAGGGGAGTGGCTTCACACGCTAGCAGGGTCTTCATTTGATTCAACATGGATCATTAAAACTTAGTTGAGTACCCACAGAAGAATATATTGGAAGGGTACCCATTATAGTTTGAAGTCAGCTTAAGAATAAAAGTAATACTGAATTGGCAAGAATATTGTAGTTTTATACATCAATATTAGACCCATTTTGTTCATGATGGGTCCAATATGTTTAACCTGTTGGTTTTATTTGAATCTTGTTCAGAAGAGTAAAGAAATCTTATTGGACAGACTTAAACCATTATTTATCAAGTATTTGTACATATTTTCCTAAAGTGATAGCTCAACTAGTCAGAGTACAACATTTACACATATCTATCACATCTTTCCAAATCCCCAAATCTATCAGCCACAATTAGTAAGAGTACAACATTTACACACATCTATCACCTGACTCTGAAAATGAATGTAGAGAACATAAGAAAGTTGTTGATAACTAACTATACAATGATAATCTTCAAATGCCAATCGAAACCCCATAAAGCTTTTAACTTGCAGTCTATAATGAAAAATGAATAAAAAAAAGTAGTAATGTCTCTCAAAATTTCACATAACAGCAGAAAATTTCAAATAAAGCAGAAAATTTCACCCGGCCTAGTAGAGAGAGAATGAAATTGAATTTTACTTACAATCTTTTTTGCACATTCACTTACAATCTTTTTTGCACATTCTTCAATATCCTCATCTTTGAAGTTCCCATTTTTATTTTGACGGGCATGCTTCCACAAAGCAACATGATCTATATCTTTATCGATGCCTAAATTTTTTTTCTGTGCTAAAGAACAATAAGGTTTGTATCAAAAAATTGATGGCTAAAGTACTTTAAAGAACAAAACATATTACCAACTCTTCTTCTAATCTAGCATAGCCATTTCACGACATATGATAGTTGAACTTATATTTCTTGCGTCTAATCTCCTGGGCTTTCCTTAATTGCTACATTTGAAACATATAAGTTAATTAAATAGATTTATCATAAGATAATATCTTAAAAATAAATGCATTACCGTGAACTCTTAAGTAAGATGAGACTTCACAAATTTAGCCCAATATCTTTGTTCGAGAAAACTATACATCTCTGGTAGATTCCCTCAAGCCTCAGGATCATCGACAAAAGTAATAATATAGTTACTGGTTAAATGAGACCTAAAATCACGCCATTTAGAAGTGAATGATGAAAACATCTTCCTCATGAAAGCATGTTCTAAAACAGATGATGCCTACACCAAAAAAATAAATAACAATTCAGTAGATTATGTAAATACATAACTAACAAGTACTTATCAAGTTTGATACCTCTATAACTTAACATATCCTTTCTCTAAGACCGTCTGGCACTTTTTTCCAACTTGTGTAAGTTATTGGGATCATTGAACGTGCTAAAACCCCAACATAACTTTGTAGCTCTTGACCTTCCGTTTCAAGAGGTTGCCCCTTCTTGTTGTATCGAATTTTCTTTTTTTCTTCTGACTCGTTCCTATCTTTTATAAGAGAGGGCATCATTGTTGACCCCTCTTTTTTCCTCCTTTATTCTTTTATGTCATCTCACTCTCATTGTCCACCTTATTACTCTCTTGACCACCCTTACTCATGTTATTCTTATCTGACATAGCTTTCAAATAATATATCAACAAGTTATAAAAGGAAGAATTACATATCATAAAAATTACATCTATTTCATAACTTTTGATATATATACAAATTAATCAAAACACAGTACCCAATGAAAAAAGTCACTAATTCTTTCATTAAACTTTGTGGGAACCTCAAGAACACACATGCTTGCTTTATCATCAACACACATGCTTGCTTTATCA
Organism: Datisca glomerata; assembly: GCA_003255025.1. Lineage (NCBI taxonomy): Eukaryota > Viridiplantae > Streptophyta > Magnoliopsida > Cucurbitales > Datiscaceae > Datisca > Datisca glomerata. Next base: position 2,860,327 of record QANY01002375.1, read on the forward strand.
TCAACACACATGCTTGCTTTATCATAACACACACATGCTTGCATTATCATCAGGGGTACAGTATATATAAGTCATTATTTATACAAATAAATTCTTTATCTTGTCCTTTATAGGCCCGGAAAGTCACACTATTTTGTCTTTTTTTTTCAGTCAACGTTCTTGTCTTTGATATAGAGATCGGAAGAACCAATCTCAAATCTTTTGGACGTTTATAAAAACATATTTTTATCCTAAAGAATGATATACTTTATTTGACAGAGAAAGAAGACAAAACTTTCCACTAAACAATACTAAATTACCAAAAGTTTTAGAGACATTTATAACCCACAAAGTTTCAGAGATATAGATATATTCCACAAAATTATTCAGAGAAACATTAAGAAAGAAATATCTGCGAAAGGAGCTTTACCGGAAAGAACTTGGAGAGATCTGTGAACGGACTTAACCGGGAAGGACTTGGAGAGATCTACGAAGCTCAAAGATGTTGAAGCTTGCAATCCTGGAATGGAGCTTTACCGGGAAGGACTTCAACGCTTGTAAAACGGCACTGTGGCGACGGCCCTAGGCGACGCAGAGCTTGGCGTCGTAAATCTTTGCCCTAGGTGTCGTGAGGAAGCTGCTTCTGGAGTTATGCAGCATTGCGAATGGGAGAGGGAAATAAGGGGTTTTAGGTCTTTGACGCTTATAAAATGGCACGGTGGCGATGGCCGTAGGCAACGCAGAGCTTGGCGTCGTGAATCTTTACGCGTCATGAGGATGCTACTTCTGGAGTTGTGCAGCATTGCGAATGGGAGAGGGAAATATGGGGTTTTAGGTCTCCTCCAAAACAGTGTCGTTTTGATCTTCCCGTTTCATTTTTCTCGTTAACCTGCGACACAAGCTGTCGTTCTCTAGTACGACATTTGTCAAAAAAGCCTAGTAAAATGTCTTTTTCTTCCACGACGTCATAAACATCTACCGCCGTGAATGCTAACACATTCATTCACATGACGGGATAAACACTACTTTCATATTCACTGAACATTTTACGACGTTAACAAATTATTCGTCAAATTATGACAATTTTTAAATAAATCGTCGTCTATCTATTTTTTCTAGCATCGTTAATGGTCAATTTTCTAGTAGTGCATGATAAGTTATGCTTTAAATGATTTATATAACTTTTGTATTTTATAGAAGTGGGGTATTGTAGGATACTCTTAAATAAAATCACCTATGTGAGTATGAAGGGGCCGCTTCTATGAGAATTGGTAGGCCGAATTCTCTAAATCATCATGAAACAAGGACATGTTCAAGGCCAAAACAAACATAGACATAAGACCTAACTATGTTCGAAGAATAACTGTGTGATTTCTATTGTTTAGGATTATACAAACAGCTGACAGTTCAAGGCATCATGTCCATTAATTAGCTAAGTAATCCCGATAAATCTTCTCTAGGGAAAGTTCAAAGTCTTTGACTACTTATCTCAAGGCAGTTATTTTTTATTTGTAATTGTACAAGCATCTACATTTTTATTTGCATGTTTGAAGAAGTAAAATTTTCATTAATGTGGACGATTGTTGGAGAACATGATATTTTGATAACTCCAAACTCAACTAGTCATATTCATACTCTGATAATAGTGTGCAGAGGGCAAACATGTTATGCATCTAATAGAAAGTAACAGGAGATAATGTATTGTTAAAATCATTAAGTAATGAATGAGAAAGTTGTCTCACAATTTATCCAATTGAATATATAAGAAATTTTAACGGGAGGTTATCCGCCACCGCCAATCAACTCGACACGATACGACACGGTATCCGCCACCGCCAATCAACTCGACACGATACGACACGGTACGAGATTGATCTTAGAGTTTTTTAATTTTGACAAATTTCTTATAATTTTTTGAAAGACATGATATTTAACTCATACCTCTTTGATTATCGTATCATTTCATAACATTACCAAAAGTAACCAAAGGTTGGTTGAAATCGCCACACACCAACCTATATATGCTTGGTGGTTACTTGTTGCAAGATAACATAACATTCAACACATTCTCCCTCATATTGTCATAGTCCCTCTTGCATTTAGGTCTGTTATGTGTGATTATAAAATAATATTACGTTCGTAAGTTTTTATCGATTGGAGTGTTATTTCTGTAAGAATGAAATATCGGTCCTATCATGGGTGACGATTACCCAACACCTTGAATACCTGTAAGGGAGTAAATTCATCTTAAGAAGATAGTTTCCGCATTGGGTTCAAATCATCATTTTATTTGACTAACTATAAAATCTGTGAGTTTTCTCTCTTTGCATTGCTGGTTATAACAAAATGGTAGAATGAAAAATTGAACATAGTCATAAGTAAAGCTGATTTTTTCGATTGAAAATCTGTTGTTAAGTCTATGCATCGCTTCCAATAAGTACATGTCGATTAGGTTGAGTCCAAGCCATTTGTCTATCATTGACATTTCTTAGAGTTGTCAATATCAATATAACTTAGAATTGTTATTGTCTATTTCAAAATAAAAATTAAGAATAATCCAAATGAAAAAAGATAATTGGAGCGAAGGAGGATATATAATATATGTACACGCGTGGATGTGAATTTATGTGTAGATGTTGGTGAGAAGAGTAGGAAGGAAGGGAGCGGGGTGGTATGACATGCCCAACAACGATTGAAGCGTCCACATATCACGATTAAAGTATGTGGAAAAATGTGATGTGAAACTTACCATCACATATATTGTGGTATACAATGAAACAAATTGTGTTGATTTCATTAGAAAGTCACTAGTATCGATTTATATCTTACATACATCCTCAGAAATACAATAGATTAATAGATTAAGTCAAGTTGCATACGTACCATCCTATTTCAAATCAAATTTAGATTTATATGGAAATGTTGTAACAAACTCAAATTAGCAAATAAATAAGTAAAGTATAATACAATATTTTGGCCAAATTTACCACTCAGGTAAATTATTGGGTATCAATTTTAAATTTGTTTTAAATTAAAACTTATTGATTAGTAGCACTTGTATGCCCTCCTAATATAATATTCTAGATACAGGTTATTATTCATTGCTAGAGACCTTTTCTGGTATTGATAACGAGAGACTTTATTGAACCCATAAGCACATTTGTTGAACCACAAAAAAAGTGATTAAACCCTATATTTGTTGAACTCAAAACATATCATTTGAAATCTTCAACACATTTGTTGAACTCCACGCTATTAGTGTCAAGAGAAAAATTTTATTCTCAGATCCACCATTGAATATAGTTAGAATGTCATTTCTTACTAATAGAAACTTTTGTATATCACTTTATATTCTGTGGAGATCTAATGAAATTTTATTCGAGCACATTGTTTTACAATAAAACAATTAAAAGAGAAGGAAAGATGGTATTTACATCACAATACATGCAAGTTTTTTATTAGAAAGTCATTAACTATACTAGTTGATGACCCGTGTATTAAATGGTTATCTTAAAATTAACGAAAATAAGAATAGTATGATGTAACATTTAAAAGAAAAAAAAAATCAAACTTGACCTTATATACGTAAAACTGTTACAATTTGAAAATGAGAAACATGTATAATACTTTGAAAAAAATGTTCTTTATGTGAGAACATGGTTTCAGTTTCATCGTATTACTTTTTGAAAATTTTAATTCTATATGTATCACCATATAAACAATCAAGAATGATTCTAAAATTGTAAATAAATTGTTTATGCAACTAAAAACGATGTAGAAAATAAGAAAAAAGTGTAATCTCCCGGGACTATGCAAATATATTCAAAATTATCTTCATTAATATATTGTAAAATATTAGTAAACATAAAAAAAAATATGTATCCTGATGTTTATCGTATCATTATCATTGAAATATTACTGAACAATATAGTTAGTAACAATGGAGTATAAAATATATCAATGACATTTAGTGTATTAAATAAAATGACAAGTTTTGCTTCTGAGTTCTTTTTTTTTTTCCAAAACTAAAAAACGAATAACTTAAATTGTTAAAAGAAACCAAAATCTTTTACATAAAAACATGCATGATAGAATTAATATAAATTTCTTAATAAAAATTATATAAAAAAATTCAAGTCATGTAAGGAATTTGTTTAAACTACAACTACGTAGTTAAAAATAGCTTTAATGTGTATTGGAAGATTAGTCTTTATTTGAGTTATGAAAACATATAAAAACGTGTCATCCTTCAACTAAATCTCTCTTAAGTCGGCAAGCAATAATTTTTTTTTTGTTTATTTTACAAAAATTGCTATAGAAGCATAATCAGAAAATATATATTTGTCAATCCAATGTAATGAAAAAGCTTAGCAGTTTAAATACAGTGAAACAAATAAAAACAGATAATTGCTTATTTAAATTAATTAACATACTAAAAATCTCATAGCGTACAAAACAATATTTGTCCATTAGTTTTAAGTCATTATTACGATTTATGACAAAATTACTAAAAATCAAATAATTTTATCAACTTCATATGCATAACATATCTAAAAAAATTAATAACTCAGTTTACCGAATAAATGATGTTTTCGATTCGAGAAGGCATTTGGGTTTGCTATTAAAAAAAATTTTAGAAGATAATTTGATTCTTAAATTCAACATACACGAAAAAAATTGAAAGAATCAAAAACCATTTAATAAGAATAAAAATCTGAAAATGCTGTAAAATGGGGAAATAGGGGAATTTGAAGTACCTCTTCATAACTATATTAGATTTCTTAAGCATTTCCAACCTGAATAACACAAACAAAGTAGTTGAAAATGATTAGTAGTAAAATTTGAGAAATAATCAAATCTAAAGAGAAGACCATTAAAATGAAAAGTTACAAAGAAGAAGAGGAAGAATGCCTTAAAAACCTATTTGAATCAATGAATATATATATATGGCAAAATGTGTGTGTAAAGTTATAACTGAAACCATGATGTTAAAAATTGTGAACTTTCTGAGTTAGAAGAAATCAAGAAGAAGAAGAAAGACGTAGGAGAGAAGAGAAAGATTGCACGGGAAGAAGAATAATACTGTATATTCTCGTTAAAGCTTTTCCAAAGGAAGAGAAGAAGAATAAATACAAGAGAGAGGGAGGCAAGCCTAACTAACTAAACTAACTAAGCAAAAAGACTAACCAAACAGATTAATTACATGTGATTATACATGAACATCATGCACACGTGATAATGAGCTAATAGCCCCCCTCAAACTGATGCTAAGTGAAAAGGAAGTATAAGTTTAGACCTAATGGAATGAAAAGAATTAAAAGATAAAACTTTTGGCATTATGTCAGCTAACTGGTCCTAGGAGCTAATGTAGCTAACCAATAAGTCTTTCTTTCCCATCTTCTCTCGAATAAAATGATAATCAATCTCAATATGTTTGGTTCGAGCATGGAACACTAGATTAGATCAAGGAAAATCGCAGAGATACTGTCACACCAGAGTTGAGGAGGTTGCTTAAGAGGAATATGAAGATCTTGAAGGAGTTGTCTTATCCATGAAAATCTAGCTGCTGTGTTGGTGAGACTTCTGTATTCAGCTTCAGTTATAGAATGAGAAACTGTACTTTACTTCTTTGTTGACCAAGAAATTGGATTGTTACCGAAAAAGATTATGAAACCTGATGTTGAGCGCCTGTCAATGGAGTCTCTTGCCCAATCCGAGTAAGTAAAGGCATTGAGGCAAATGTTTCCCTTTTGAAACAAAATACCATAATGTGATGTACCCTTTAAGTATCTTAGGATTCGTTTGACAGCTGTTAAATGTAAGCAAGAAGGTTTATGCATGAATTGACACACTTTGTTAACTGCAAAGGTGATGTCCGAAAGACTGAAGGTAAGATATTGCAGTCCTCCAACAAGCATTCTATAAGTAGTTGGATCAGAAAGAAGAGCAGTAGAGGTATCATGCAGATTGGTCATGATGGACATTAGAGTTTTGCATGGCTTAGCATTTTTCATCCCCTCATTTGTCAAGAAGGCTGAGCACTTAAGTTTGCTAGTGTACATGAATGTCGGAAGTGGACTGATGAACCTGTAAGCCAAGAAAGTGCTTGCAGATACAAGATCTGTCATTTCAAATTCAGTGTTGAGATTATGAACAAGATAATTTATAGCTTGTGATCTAGTGCCAGTAATGATTATATCATCTACATAAAATAATATATAAACAATAAAAGATGTAGATTTATGAATGAAGAGAGATATGTTAGCATTAGAAGAAGAGAATCCAATACTAGATAGATATGATGTAAACCTCTCCAACCAGGCTCTAAGAGCCTGTTTGAGACCATATAATGACTTATGCAACCAGCAAACATAGTTAGGATGTTCTGAATCTATAAATCCTTGAGGTTGGCTCATGTAAACCTCTTCTTATAGAGTACCATGAAGAAATACATTCTTCACATCCAATTGATGCAAGGACCAGGAAAATTGAGCAGCATGGGAGAGAACTAATCTTATAGTGGTGGATTTTAAAACTGGGCTAAATGTTTATGAATAATCAAAACCTGGTTGCTGGTTGAATCATTTGCTTGCAATAGTTCCATCAGCATTGTATTTTAACCTATATATCCACTTACAGCCAACCAAAATTTTATTAAGAGGTATAGGAGTTAAGGACCAAGTACCTTGGCGTTGAAGAGCATTGAATTCATCCACCATTGCAATCCTCCATTGTTGAGATTTTGAAGCTTGACTATAGGATGTTGGTTCTGTTTCAGAGTTAGTAGTAGAAATAGGTTGAGATGCAGTAATAGGATCTCTTCTTGCTAATCCCAGCTTAGATCTGGTCTGCATTGAGTGTGTGTTACCTGTTTGATCAAAAGAGGAAGTAGGAACAATAATAGAACTAGAAACAGATGCATGTTTATCAGTAGCAGAACTAGTAGTCAAGGTTAGGTGAATGGGAGGAAGGTCAATGCTTATAGATATGTATCATAGGTGGGGAAGGAGCAGGATTGAGATTGTTATTTAAGTTATCTTGCATTGTTGTATTTGAGATAACCGTAGGAATAGAAGGGTCATGAGAAGCAGTAGTAGATGGAGTGAAGAAAGGTAAGTAGGGAATATGTATATCAGTATGTTTTGAGGTAGGGGGATAAGTTGATCCACAAGTCTGATAGTAGAAAAAGGAAAGCATTTCTCATAAAGAAAATGCCTAGAAGTGATAATGCTATGAGTAATAGGATTATAGCAAATGTATCCTTTAGATTGTAAAGCATATCCTAGAAAAACACGTTGAGAAGATTTTGGTTGTAGCTTGTTTGTGTTATATGGTTTTAACAAATGGTAACCAGCACAATTAAAGAATTTAATAGAAGTATAATCATGCATTTGGTGAAATAAACATTCATATGGACTTTTAAATTGAAGTTTAGCAGTAGGCAAACGATTTATTAGATACACATCAGTGCTAAAGTCATGAAACCAGAAATGAGAAAGGACAGATGCATGGATCATCATACTGAAAGTAGTTTCAATTATGTGTCTGTGTTTGCGCTCGGCTACCCCATTTTGTTCAGGGGTGTAGGGGCATCAAAGTTGGTGATGAATGCCCTTAGTTGCTAGGAAATGAGCTAAAGCTTTGCTGTTAAATTCACCACCATCATCTGTATTAAGAGTTTTCAACTTGACATATAGTAAGTTGTCAATATAAGGGAGAAATGTTTGGAAAATAGCACACACTTTAGATTTAATAGTTAGAGGAAATATCCAAGTGTACTTGCTTGTGTTATTTGTAAATGAAACATAGTATATGAATCCTTCATATAATGTAATTGGAGATGGACCCCATATATCACTATGAAGGATTTCAAGGGCATGATAAGTGATAGAGGAAGACAATTGAAAATGAAGCTTTCTCATTTTACCTTTGACGCAACTAGAGAAAATGTAAGCTTGATTAACAGTGAGAGGAATATTACATTTATTCAAAGTAGACATTAAAATAATATCTGTAGGATGGCCTAATCAATGATACCACAAAAGATTAGAGATCTTGCTGCCAAGATATGCAAAAGGTTATATTGATAGCTTATCTAGAATAGAAGAGTCTTTATCAATGGATTTTAAAAGTTAGAGACCATTCTTACTGGGTCTTAGGAATAGAATTCTCCTTGTTGAGTTGTCCTGAATAAAGGATTTATGAGCATCAAAGGTAAAAGAGCAATCATTGTTAAGGCGGAATTGATAAACTGAAAGTAGATTGGCAGAAATATTAAGAACACATAGAATTTTATTAACAAAAAAATTATGAGATTGAAATTGAAGATTAGCACAACCAATGTGAGAGATGTCCAAAGGTTTTCTGTTACCTATAGTTATAGTATCCTCACTATTGTATTCCTCAGAAATTGTGAGATTAGAAGGGTTTGATGTGATATGATTGTTGCAGCCAGAATCTGATATCCAAGAAGTTGATTTGTTGGAATCTTGATTCAAAGAAGAGTAGTTGGAAGTGAATGCTGCAAGTTTTGCTGGAGGATGTCTCCCTTGGAATGAAAAGTCCATTCGATGGAAGCAATCTAGGGCAGTGTGCCCATGTTTGCCATAGATTTGACACTGAGGTATGTTGTCGTTATGACTAGGAGCAAAGGTTGCAGGAGAGAAGTGTGATGGTGTTGTTAGGGTTGGGAAGAATACCCGAGCTATTGTTGCCATGTCCTCGAAAGGAATTGAATCTATTTCCTCTACTCATGTTTGAAAAGCCTCATCGGAACTGAGTTGCAGCCATTGCCAGGCTGTGAATTTGAATTTCATGTTTCTTTGTCTGATCTTGAAGTGATTGTTTTTCTGCCTTGAGTAAAATGTGGAGTTCTTCAAGGTGTAAAAGATCAGACGTGGTGCGAATAAAGGTTTTGAAAGGGCCATATTTAGAAGAAAGGCCATTAATGGTATAGAGAATAATGTCCTCATCGTCGATTTTGACAGATACATCAGCTAACTTGTCACGGTCATCTTTGATTCTTTGAACATAGTTGTCCATTGTTTTAGTGCCTTTCGTGGTAATGGATTGAAGATCAGATTTCAAATACAAAATATTTAAACGAGATAGAGAAGAGTATCATCATTCAAGAGATGCCCAAGCTTCACGTGAAGAAGTGCAACCAACTACGCAAGAGAGAGTGGAGGGAGAAAGGGTCGCATTCAATAAAGTCATGAGGGCATGATCTTGACCAATCCATGTATGAAATTTTGGATCAATTTTGTCTGTGAGATCACCTTTCTCATCTTGCAGAAATTTGGTTGGGCAAAGATTAGCACCATCGACATATTTAAACAAGCCACGAGCCTTCAGAAGTTGAAGAAATTTGAAAATGCCAAAGAACATAGTTGGTTGAATCTAACCTGATGGAAAAAAGATTGCAAATATTGGATAGAAGGAATATTGAAGAGGGTGGGTTATCCATAGGTGACGCGAGTCCTTCAAAACTTTGATACCATGTGAACTTTCTGAGTTAGAAGAAATCAAGAAAAAGAAGAAAGACGAAGGAGAGAATAGAAAGATGGCACAAGAAGAAGAAGAAGAATACTGTATATTCTCATTAAATCTTTTTCAAAGGAAAAGAAGAATAAATACAAGAGAGAGAGGCAAGCCTAACCAATTAAACTAATTAAGCAAAAAAACTAACTAAAACATATTAATTACAAGTGATTATGCATGAACAGTATGCACACGTGATAATGAGCTAATATAAATGACCATAGAATTAAAAGTACATTAAGAGCAAATTGAAAACGACTAAACAAACGGATGGCAAGATTAAGAGAGGGTGCTAATAAGGTTTTTTCTATATAGTGGGGGTAATTATGAACAGTTCGAATTAAATATGAGAGCTTAAGAAAATTGACTGGTTTTTAGTCTATTCATATTCATAATAATATCAACGTAAATAGGTAACTAAAAAATTTGATTTGGTTCAGTAAAATTATTTATTGCAAAACAATTCCACTATTTATGTGTTAATTGAAATATTTTTTTTGTAAATTAATGTATTAACCTTTATTCATATTAAATATATTAATCAACAATGACATGTGGTGAAATTAAAGCTAACGAAAATTATCACATGACATAATAAGAAGCTTATATACCCAAATATATATATATATATATATATATATAAAAGATAAGAATCTTACATTCTCATTAAGGCAAGAGACTTTTATTCAAACCAAGTTACTGTACATATACCATCCTATTTCAAACCATTCTTAGATTTAGATGGAAATGTACATTAACAAACTCAAAAATCAACTACTGAACAGATATAGCTAAAGCATGTAATATATATAGTATCGTTACAAACTCGTTTCTTTTTGACAATGCTATAAACTAGTTCGTAGATTTATCTGATTGTTTCCCGCCTTTTTTACCCTTTGTAAACAACAAAAAATGGAGATTTGAGAAAATTTAAAGCACCTACAATAAGTCAGTCACTATCACCTTTCTTTTCTCGTTTAATTTTTTTAGTATCTAAATTAACTTTGACTTCGATCTCTGTAAGAAATAGAATGGGGAATGGTAGTGTGTTTGGCCTCGAGGTGGCTGAAGATGACTACGGTAAGATGAAGATGACTACGGTTTAGTCTTTTCAGAATATGACACAAATAGATCACTTTTATAGTAGTAAGTCAGTAATTGATCTGAATAAAATTGAAGTAAATAAATGATCATTTCTATTTAATTTAATTTTAAATTTTGATAATTTACTAACAATACTCTTATCCTATGTTTTTACTTAAGTTTTTTAATTATTTTTTTAAATTTAAATATAATAACTTCTTCAAACATGGGTAGTTATGATAATATTTGTTTAATTAAATATGAATTTCATATTAAGTGAACGTTTTGTTATTATAAATTTATAAATAATATTTATATTATGATAAAATGTAAGCAATATATTAACGATAAAATAATATGTATTAACACTTATTTAGAATAACGCACCATATTGTATTAACACATAATATGATATTAATGTTTATTCAATATATGATGTAAACGCTAACAAGTACATTAACAATCAATGATACGATATTAATAACTATTTAGAATGATTAATATTGAATGAATAAAGTATTAACATCAAATAATATTATATTAACGTTTATTTAAGATCGTAACTACTTCTAATATTTTATTAACATTTATTTAATACAATTATGAACGGTAAATTGACGTCATTACTATTTAATTTTTTTAATTCAATAATGTAAAAGATATATATTAACTATATAAACACAAATGGTTACGTTGGGTAAATATTTTAACACGTTGACAAAAAATATCAATCTAATTCGAAATCATCTGAAATAACAAAACAAACAATGGCCCATCCTCCTAATGTATTAGGGGTGTGTACGGTTCAATTTGGTGGGATAGTAAAGTATTTTTTTAATCCAACTAAATTTACCAGTTACCTAAATAACGGAATCGATGAGTGTAACTGATAAGATATAAGTCATTTAAAAAAATTGACACTGGCTATAAGTGTCAAAAATAAAATAAAAAATTAGTTACTGGTACGCTTTCAAAAAAATTGTCACGCAAAAAAAGTTTTAGCACTCACGCAAACGGCTTTCAGTTTTTAACTATATATAACATATAAAGTATGTATATTAAATATATCTATCATTATATGTGCAATATATTTTATATAATCGATATATCTTATCTAAACTTTATGGATATTGGACTCATTTTTTGCTGGCACGTAAAGCGTGTTTTCACGCTGAAATTCCTTATTAGTATTGTGAGTGGCTAATTTTGTTTATTTTATCTTTGACAACTTTTCAATTTTTTTCGTAAGGTTACCTTTTCTTGTTGTTCTTCCAGAAAGAAAATGTAACAAAATCACACGATGTTGCACTATTCTATAGGACTCTATGACCTAAGTCGTTATCTGCGACTTGAGCATAAGATGTGGATCGATTGGATCCTACACGATTGTAGGATTGTGCAATTCGTCTCGTGACTTTGACAACCCTGGTTAAAGGAATGATTTATATTGCATTACCATAAAAACATTATTGAAACATACAATAATAGAAGAACATATCTAATATGGCAATCTCAGTACTCAGTACCTCTGACAGTTTAGTTAGAGATTTGATAATTTTACTAAAATCATCAAGTATGAAAATTATCATTCTAGATCAGTAAAATGAGATTTAAGGAATAAAAGGTATATATGTTAGTTAGATAATACTTCATCCAATTAAGTACGATGGTTTTTTATTGAAGGGCCACACACAAATGAATAATATATCGAAGATAATGATCAAGTAATATAAAGTACAAATGAAGGTTCAATTACAATTTTACAATTGAATTAATTGTAGTTAATAATTAGTAAATCTAATCATGAGTTTGGTCTTAGAGTCTAATAATTATTTATCCTTGAGTATTTTAATCATTTTGGTCTATGAGCTAGCCTTTGGGTTATTGGTATCGTCATGACCTGTAATAAATAGGTTCAACATGGATGCCTAGTAGTTAAATCAAGTTGGTCTTAATTTTAGTGATGGAAATGATTGATTAAAGTTAATCTAAATTAGTTTTAGTTGCGCTATTATTCAAGCCAATCTTAAGCGTTTGGTTTCACTATAAATAGGAGGCTTCTCTCAAAGTTTTGGTAGAAGCCTTTTATTCCCATTAGTGAGAGAAGAAAAAAACTCAGGGAGCCTAATTATTCTCTCTAGATGAAATATTAAGAGAGAAGGAAAAATTTGATATTTTTCTTCCAAATGCTACATATTAGAGAACGGTTAACGACCCGAGGGATGGTGAGGAAGATCGTGAGTTATCAATAAGTTCAATTTTCACACTGATTTGTGCATCTTCCTTTGGGTTATTGGTATTATCATGACCGGTAATAAATAGGTACAACATGGATAGCTAGTAGTTAAATCAAGTTGGTCTTAATTTTAGTGATGGAAATGATTGATTAAAGTTAATCTAAATTAGTTTTAGTTGCGCTATTATTCAAGCCAATCTTAAGCGTTTGGTTTCACTATAAATAGGAGGCTTCTCTCAAAGTTTTGGTAGAAGCCTTTTATTCCCATTAGTGAGAGAAGAAAAAAACTCAGGGAGCCTAATTATTCTCTCTAGATGAAATATTAAGAGAGAAGGAAAAATTTGATATTTTTCTTCCAAATGCTACATATTAGAGAACGGTTGACGACCCGAGGGGTGGCGAGGAAGATATTGAGTTATCAATAAGTTCAATTTTTCACACTGATTTGTGCATCTTCCTTAGTTACTCTTCAAGTCATAAAAAAGTATAAGTGCCTCAATAGATCTTGTAAAATATTTATTTCTAGGAATGTCATCTTTCATGAGTTCAGCTTTCCTTACTCTACAATGTTTGATACTAAGAATCACAATGCATTTTCTCATTATGTTCATTTTCTATATACTATACATACTTTACTTGTTCCTTTCAGTACACCATCACAAGATAAGGCCAACACTATACAATCCCCTCAAGATGCCATCACTCATGTTTCTCTTGGTCAAACTTCACCTAATATGATAGGTAATGAATTTTCTACTTACACTACTTCTCCTGCTTTGGATACTGATTCTCTTCCAGGAATTGCTTCTAATGCAATTATACTTATCCCTTTGTCTCAATAATTCCCTTCAATTTCTGAGAACCTTGTCATAGACCTACCAATTGAACCTAACCCAACCAAACCTCCCCATTATAGCTACCCTATGATCACTAGAGCTAAAGCTGGCATTTCCAAACCAAAGGCCTATACTGCTACCAAACACCTCTTACTTATGGCCAACTTCTATTTAACCTAAATCTTCCAAACAAGGCCTAAGTGACCCCAAATGGCACCAAGCCATGATTGAAGAATATAATGCTCTTGTTAGAAACCAAACATGAGAACTTGTTCCTTGGAAACCAATTATGTCTGTTATGGGGATCAAATGGGTTTTTAAGGTTAAGATAAACTCAGATGGGAATGTGCAAAGGTATAAGGCACGATTGATGGCTAAAGGCTTTCACCAAACACCTGGAATAGACTTTGGAGAAACATTCAACCCTGTTATCAAGCCCACAACAGTAAGAATTATTCTACATCTTATTCTTGTTCATAATTGGGATGTGAGTCAGCTAGATGTTAACAATGCCTTCCTTGATGGGGTGATTGAAGAAGCTATTTTTATTGTTCAACTTGGGGGTTTTGTGTACAGTACAAGGCTGCATCATGTGTGCAGGCTCAAAAAGGCTTATATTGCTTAAAACAAGAGCATGCTATGACAGGTTTAAGGCAACCTTACTTAGCTGGGGTTTTATTAATTCCAGATCCTATACATCATTGTTTTCTTGAAACAAAGGAAAGAAGTGGTCTTCATTCTAGTTTATGTGGATTATTTCCTTACTACTAGCAGCAACAAGCAACATATTGAGCACCTAATTCATTCTTTATGTAATACTTTCTCTTTGAAGGATATAGGTCCCATTCACTATTTTTTGGGAGTTAAGGTTCACAAGGACAATTCAGGTTTTCAACTTGCTCAAAGGTACATCCTTGACTTACTGTATAAAACACATATGGAAGGAGCCAAACCTGCCTCTTCTCCTGCTGGCTCATCTGTGAAGCTTTACCTCAATGAGGGAGAACCCCTTGCTGATATCACATTGTATAGATAGACTATAGGTAGTCTTCAAAGCTCTCCATAACAAGACCTGACATTGGCTATATAGTTAACAAGTTGAGCCAATTCATGCAGAAACCTACTATTCTCCACTGGCAAGCTTGTAAAAAGGTTCTAAGGTACTTGAAGGGGACTCTTTTGATGGTTTATTTTTGAAATGCTCCAATTCTTTAGCCATACACGCCTTTTCAGACTCATATTAGGCCTGGATATGTGGATGACAGACGTTCAACAAAGGCTTATCTTATCTTCTTAGTGGAAACCTTGTCTCTTGGTCTTCTAAGAAATATAAAGTGACTTGCAGGTCCAGTACAGAAGAGTGAATATAGGTCACTTGCCAATTTCGTTGCTGAGGTTCAATGGTTTTGCAGTTTGCTTAATGAACTTGGTTTTTCTCCTTTGCCTAAACCTGTGATCTGGTGTGATAATGTCAGTGCTCTTGCCTTAGCCTCCGATCTTATTTTTCATGCAAGGATAAAGCACATTGAGCTTGATATATACTTTGTTCGTGACAAAGTTATGCAGGGATCCTTAGCTGTGAGGTATGTGCCATCTGTTGATTAAGTTGTAGATATTTTTTACAAAGCCTTTGTCTATTACACGATTCAAATACTTAAGAAATAAGCTTAAGATGGTGACACAACCCCTTAAGCTTGATGGGGAATGATATGACATGTGTACTTCTAACTAAGTCTAGTCAGCACAACTAGTTAACATTGTTAGTTTTTCAATTTCTGTTTTCTTCTGTTACTTTTCTAGCTTACTACTTTACGTGGCTTTAGTCTTAGTTAGTTGGTTGATGGTTAATTCTCTTTTGGTTAAATAATATCCCCTTACTTCTTTATCAATTATCAAAGTAAGTTGGTTTAGCAAAACTTGTCCAAGATTCTCTCATCTCTCTTCTCACTCTTCTTTCTTCACTCTTTGTTTACTGCTTTATGATTGAATCTGTCCTAAAAGCTTCCTAAAGCTTCACAGATGGACAGTTTAAATGTAAAATCTCTTATATTTATTAACTTTATGGATACCAGTTGGCTATTACTAATTTACTATAATGTAAGTAAATCATTCTGACAAAGCCTATTCACTATTAGCTACCGAAATTGTTCTAGTCCAAAATTATTTGAAAATAATGAAAAATGAAGGACTGTGAAAAATAAAAATAATAAATAACAAAAATACACAAAAATGAAGATATAAATGGGTTTACCAATTGGCAAAAACATTGACTAAGGCATTCGACTCACATAATTAATTCAATCCAAACCCTAAAAATATGTTTAAATATTTATGTAAATGAAATAATTTACGATTTTTTAGAATTGATCATGAATTTTTCACATCATAATTTAAAAATATAGAGAATAATTAAGAGAGAATTAGAGAATAGCAACACCATGATTTGCGTGGAAAACCCTTAAAGGGAAGAAAAATCACGGGGAGATTTCGATGGTATTTCATTATGGAGAAAGCATTTACAAGGCTAATGGGTGTTGAGAGTTCTTGTCCCCCCCCCCCCCCCCCNCCCCCCCCCGTTGGAGTTAGATCTTGCCTTTATTTATATGTATTCAATCGTGACATAGAATCAGATACAACTTATCTAATTCTATCTAAAAATATGATCAACAGAATTTTTTCCTGAGATCTAGCTTATCAACATTAATAACTTAGTAAATCTTGACCGTCTGACCAATCCAATGATCGTGATTAGCTTTTCTTTTGATTGCCACATCGATAATCTATGTACTTTTGTCTGATTGGTATATTCTTCATAACTGCCTAGTTGATCATACGGTTCTCGCTCAATCTTCTCCTCAATGTAGTCTTCGGTCTAGATCTTACCACGTGTCATATAAATTTTTACCTGTACATCTTGCTTATAAGTATTAACAACTTTTTGATTTTGAATCGTTTGGTATAGTGTGGCGAATCTGATGGTTGTAGTGATTGCTAACAGCTTTACCACGGTGATGATTTTCTCGATTGGCTTCTCTGGCTTTCGTGACTCCTTATGTGACTTTTATACTTCAGCTACCTTGGTTAGACGAGTATCTCCATATCAGCTTCTTCAGATCTATTAACATGGAAAATTCAACCATTTCCATAATGCTTCTATAGCATTTACTTTAATTATTTTTCTTCTCCGCTGTTTAGCCAAACATCGAGAATTATTCCTATCCATTTGCCCCCATTACACTTGATGACGTCTCTCTTCATTCAGGTGTAATGATTTGATTCCTTGATCTTCAACACTAGATTCATTGGGACCTCATAGACGTTCATATGTATTACTTCTCTGACTTGAAATGAAGTAATATTCTTTAGATAAATATTTCTACTCTGAAGTTCTTTCTTTAATTCTGAAGTTATGACCTTTTCTTTTCTTAAATGCTAAAGCTTTTGGCGTTTAGGTTTGAGCTTTCTGGTCTGAGTTCAGCTCCTAAAACTTTCATGTCATGAACTTCTGAGCTTTCTGGTCTGAGCTCTGCTCTACCTAATTGTCTCGGCTCAACTCTACCTTCTGGTATGGGTTCAGCTTTTGAAGCTTTTACTTTTGAGCTTTCTGAACTGAGCTCAACTCTGTCTTCTGGTCTAGGCTCCGCTCTTGAAGCTGTGATGCACTTATCAGCTTTTCGTTTTCTTTTCTTTTTTAGTTGTCCGTTGTTAGTGGTGGTTTCACCTTTTCTTTCTACCATTATATTTTTCTGTTCCCGTTCACAAATGCTTTACAGTTGTCGTGCAATTTATTTTTATCAGTTTGTTGTCGATGATGATTACTTCTTCTTTATTTGATGTTACGTCTTTTTGTTCCTTTCACGATGGACTCATTGGTAGAGTTTTTCTCATTTCTTCATTTTTCATTTTCCTTCTCTCGTACGTTAGGATCTATGACAAGAATGTTGTACAAGAAAATTAACATAATAATTTATTGAGCGAATGTACCGTTTCATAATTACATCGCATGAGTTTGAGTTTGCTGTTCCGCATTTGTTTGTAGAGTTTCTATTGTTTTCTTGTTTTCTTTTTCCTTCTCTCTTTTTATATTTTCCCTTTTTACTTCTGCTTCGATCAACATAAATTACTCTGTTTGTGCAATTTTTCTTCTATTGAACTCCTTTTTGTTGTACTTCATTCAAAGACTTAGAAAAATTTAGAGATCAAAATCTGGTATTGTGTTGACTTTAAGCTTTCAACAAAATGCATTTTTAAATATTTAGGAAAGTTTTGGCTCCCAGCTCTCTTCAGAATAACTATGTTTTTTTGTGAAATATGTTCCCGAGGATAAGATTTTAATTTTCTTATGATATACATAATTCCTCAAGGACTTAGGTTCAAATAAAGAACCATGACCCCGTCTTCATTCTGAGAGAAAAAATTACGAGCTATCGTTTTCTTTTGAGAGGAGGACTTAGATTCAAATAAAGAATCATGACCTCATTTTTATTTCTTTCTGAGAACGGAGTCCATAGAAATTCCTAAGGACTTAGGCTCCTTTCGTGGAATCATGACTCCGTTTTGATTCACTACCATTTCACCAATAGAGTTTTTCCTGTTTCCTTTTTTTCCTCCACTTTGCATTTGTTTATTTCCTATTTCTCATTTTCGGTTTCCTTTTTATGCTCTTAACTTTTCTTTCCTTTACTCGCTTCTTTTTCCTTTATTCATGGCCTTCCCATTCTAAAACGTTGAAGCTACGACCTTCCTTTACTTGGCCTTTTCTTTACTCTGTTTTTCTTTATTGAGTTTTTATTTTCTGCATTTCTTTACTCAACTCTTCTTTTCTGCCTTTCTTTTCTCAGCTTTTCTTTTCTCGGCTTTTATTTACTCAGCTTTTATTTGCTCAGCTCAACCTTTTCTTTTCTCAGCTTTGAAATTCTTTCCTCAACTACTTTTCTTTTCTGTTCTGATGTTCTTTCCTCAACTACTTTTCTTTTCTGCTATGAAGCTCATTTCTCAACTACTTTTCTTTTCTGCTCTGAAGTTCTTTCCTCAACTTCTTATCTTTTCTGCTCTGAATTTCGTTCCTCAACTTCTTTTCTTTTCTGCTCTGAAGTTCTTTCCTTAATTTTTTTTTAAATTCTGAAGTTTTTTTCTCAACTTCTTTTTTTTTCTGAAGTTTTTCCTCAACTTCGTTTCTTTTCTGCTCTGAAATTCTTTCCTTAACGTTTTTTATGAAGTTCTTCCTCAAGTTCTTTTCTTTTCTGTTGAAGTTCTTTCCTCAACTTTTTTTGTAAGTTCTGAAGTTATTTTCTCAACTTCTCATAACTTCTTTTCTTTTCTGTTCTGAAGTTCTTTCCTCAACTTCTTTTATGTTCTGAAGTTTTTCCTCAACTTCTTTTCTTTTCTGCTCTGAAGTTCTTTCCTCAATTTTTTTGAACTTTTTCCTCAACTTCTTTTATTTTCTGCTCTGAAGTTCCTTCCTCAACTTTTTTTGAAGTTCTAAAGTTCTTTTCTCAACGTCTTTTCTTTCCTATTCTAAAGACATTTCTATTTTCGTTCTCCAGACTTTCCCATCCTGAAGACGTTTTCTATTTTACTCTGAAGATATTTCTTTTTCCGTTCTCCAGACTTTCCAATTCTGAATATGTTTCATTTTTTTTGTTTAGAAGACATTTCTTTTTCCGCTCACTAGACTTTCTCATTCTGAAGACGTTTCTTTTTCCGTTATTCAGACTTTCCTGTCCTCAAGATGTTTCCTTTTCTGTTCTGAAGACATTTCTTTTTCCGTTCATCAGACTCTTCTTTTTTCGTTCTTCAGACTTTCCTATTCAAAAGACATTTCCTTTTCCGTTCTGAAGTCTAAGGATGTTTCCTTTTCCGTTCTTTCAGACTTTCCCATTCTGAGAACGGCATACATAGACGCTCTAAGGACTTAGGCTCCTTCAATGGAACCATCTCCCCATTTCAATTTTCTTCTAAGAACGACGTACATAGACGCTCCCAAGGACTTATGCTCATTTAGTGGAACTATGGCCCCATTTCAATTTTCTTCTGAGAACGGCGTACGTAAACGCTCCGAATGACTTATGGTCATTCAGTGGAACCATGACCCCATTTTGATTCTCTTCTGAGAGTAGGATTTATGAACTGCCCCTCCCAAGGACTTACGCCCTTAGTTTCTTCTGAGTGTAGGACTTAGGAATTGCTCCTCCCAAGGACTTACGCCCTTCGTTCCTTCTGGGAGTAGGACTTATGAATTGACCATCTGAAGTACTTACACCCTTAGTTCCTTATGAGAGTAGGACTTATGAATTGCCCCTCCCAAGGACTCACGCCCTTAGTTCTTTCTGAGAGTAAGACTTATGAATTGCCCCTCCCAAGAACTCACGCCCTTAGTTCTTTCTGAGAGTAGGACTTATGAAATGCCCCTCCCAAGGACTTACGCCCTTAGTTCCTTTAGAGAACATAACTTACGAATTTCCTGCTCGCAAGGACTCACGCCCTAATTGCCATTGTTGTTGAAGAAGAGAGAAAGTTGACGACAAGTATTTGTCTTTGTAAGCAGTCTGCATGTTATCATGCCATAAGTTTTGATCCAAAGTTCCAAATTGAACTCCATGAAATTCTTCAAGAAGTTGATTTTCATATGCTTCTGATGATATATAAGTCGTCATGTACTTGGCTCCCAGTCGGTACAGTTTAATTAATGAATTTGACCGTTCTGCATAATATGTTTTCCGTGTCTTTTGATCAAAATTTTCAAATTGAAGTACGTAAAATTCTCCAATAAGTAGACTTTTATGTCTTTCCGATGATGTAAGATTCACCGTATAGTTAGCTTCCATCAAATATAATTTAATTTTTGAAATTGACCGTTCTGCATATTCTGCTTTCTTAAACACCCTTCACAAAAATTGTCATAACTTTTACTCGAGAGCTTCAAATTGAGTTCTGCAAAATTATTCAAGAAGTAGATATGCATAGTTTTCTAATATTATTTTCTATGTAATAATATAAAAATTAATACAGTTTAAAAATTAAATTTGAGAAGCATTCATATATTTACTTTCCTGAATAATATCAACGAGAACTGCCATAACATTTGATCGGGAGCTTCAAATTGATTTTTGTAAAATTTTTCACAAGGTTGATTTCCGTATCTTTTAGTTGATATAAGATTCATTGTGTATTGGCCCCCAGTAAATGCAGTTTAATTTCTGAATTTAAGGTTCTGCATAATCTATTTTCCTGAGCATCCTCCATGAGAGTCGTCATAACTTTTTCTCATGAGCTCTAAATCAAGTTCTGCCAAATTCTTCAAATAGTATACATCTACATATTTTTCATGACATATTATATGCTATGTAAATATGCTTAGAAAACTAAATTTTAAAGATGTAATTAAGTGTACTTTCCTGTACGAAGACGACTATACTTTTGATTTAGAGCTCAACTTGAATTCCATAAAATTTTCCATGAAGGAGACTCCCATATCTTTATTATTATGTGACTTGCAATGTAATTTTTATTCCATATTGTTTTATTTCAATTTTCATTTCCGCTCCCGTTGTTGCTTCTATTGTTAAGACATTTTTGTTCCCGTTGTCAGGACGTTTATGTTCTTGTTGTTGGTACATCTTTTATTTTCCTCATAAAGTCCATTTGAAGGGCTATCAAGTCACATCCTTCCATTCTAAAAACTTGAATGGCTGCCTTTTTTGCTTTCTCGTTCGGTAATGAAGTGGCAGCTTTCCCGTTCTGAAGTGACAAATATCTTAACTGAAGTGAACGTGATCTTCTTTGCTCTTCTTTTCTCTAAAATTTCTGCTCTGAAATTCTTTCCTTAACAATTTTTTCTTTTCTAATGAATTTCTATTCTGAATTTCTTTCAAAATTCTGTTATAAAATTTTGGTACTCTTAAAGTTCTAGCTTTTTCTTTTCTGAAGTGCTGAAGCTTCTCTGTTCTGAATTTGTGATTTCTATTTTTTTGTTCTAAAGCTTTGACTTCAAATTTTCTACTCTGAAGCTTTGATTTCAGCTTTTCTATTCTAAATCTCTGAGTTCATCTTTTCTAGTTTGAAGCTCTAACTTCAACTTTTCTGATCTGAGCTTTCTAAGCTCCTCTGATATGCGCTTTCTAAGCTTTTGAGCTCTTCTGGTATGAAATTTATAAGATTTTATAGTATGAGTTTTATGAGCTTTTCTGATCCAAGCTTTCTGAGTTTTTCTGAATTTTATAAGCTCTTCTGGTCTCAGCTTTATAAACTTTTCTGATCCAAGCTTTCTGAACTTTTATGGTATGAGCTTTCTGAGCTTTTTTTTATCTTCCTAATCTCTTCTGGTCTGAGTTTTATGAGCTTTTTTGAACTTTCAGAGCTCTTCTGGTCTGAGATTTATGAGTGTTTCTGAATTTTTTGAGCCTTGAGCTTGTCTGATCTGAGCTTTATAAGCTCTTTAGTATAACATTTGAGTTGATAACAATCTCTGGTATAGTGTCAGCTACTCCTTTAGAAAGAACAATATTTGTCCTTATTCTTGTAACTTGGCTCTTTCATGAGAGGCGCCGGTCTTCTGAACCACAGCTTGTCTTTGATCAGCTCTAGAATTTTCTTTACAAGGAGGGTCAATGGTGTGTAGACCTTATCCCTTAGATGTATTCTGCTCGAGTCTTGTCTTGGGTATTTCGTCCTTCCCTTTTGTCCATCTCTCCCATCTACTCTTTCTGTCATGTCGGCCCTTTTCCAGTTTGATCCAGGGTTTTGTACTTGCTTTTGCGACTCTTCCATTTTCTATTCAATTTCTTTAAATAGGCTTTTCTTTTCCTCTTCAAACGTAATGTAAGTCTGAGCTTGCTGAAAAGTTTCTACCATAAATAAAGGTTTAGTTTTAGACAGGTCATCAAATAAGGAAGAGTTGGGACCCAATGCTCGTCTGAAAGCCAATCTTTCAACTCGATTATCATAATTTTTTACCTTTTCCATCTCTTCTTTGAATCTATAGGTGAATTCTCATAGAGATTCTCCTCCTTTTTTAGTGATTGTCAAAAGGTTCTCAGTGTCCTCCATTACAGCTCGATATGTGGAATATTGCTCTAGGAAGACAAAAGACATGACATTAAAGTTAGTAATCAAATGGATAGGGAATGAGTGATACCATTTTAAAGTTGTTCCGTCCAGCCTAGTTTGGAACATTCTGCACATCAATTCATCCTCATGCTGATGCAGCGCCATTATTTTCCTCAATCTGCGGAGGTGGTCCACTGGATCTGTTTTCCCTTTATAACACTTATTTGGGGCAACAACTTTTTTTTTGTACTGGCGCCACCAAAATTTCTGAGCTCAGTGGGGGTACGGGTGAGAGACTCTAGGTCACTTCTGCCAGTACTTCCTAATTTCATCATCTCTAGCATCTTTTGCTCCAGTAATTCCTCCACAGCTTCCTTCGTTATGACCTTTGGTTGGCAGATCTCGGTCTCAGCCTCCTTTTCTCGATCCTGTGACTGGATTTCCATTACTTCTTGGTGCACGTTCCTCTTGTCCTCATGGTTTTCTTGTCTCGCCTTTCGTCCATTATTTTTCGAGCGGATATCTTGGTCTTCATTGTTAGCCCTTTGGCTGATTTCAACTCGTGTCTGAGCCATCTCCTGTTGTAGGGTACAGATCTGGTCTTGCACTGCTGTCCACGCATCGAGTTGCACTTAAGCATTCAGTTCTTCCATATGCCGCATTCCATTCAGGGTTGTTTAGAGAATCTCGGCTAGTGGGCTTGGCTAATCTGCCTGGTTATCATCTTCCCTGGCTTCATTACCCTCATTTTAGGCTGCATTAGATTTGGTTGGGGCCATATTTAGTGTTTTTGGGGTGGGTGTCTTGAGCTTTTTTCTCTCAGCTCTCAATGAAAGCACCAAATGTAAAGGAAAAAATTCACAGTCTTTGATAATTGATCATGAATTCCCACATCATAATATGAAAATATAGAGAATAATTAAGAGAATGAATGAGAGAATAACAACACCATGATTTACGTGGAAAACTCTTAAAGGGAAGAAAAACCACAGGGATATTTTGATGGTATTTCATTATGGAGAAAGTGTTTACAAGGGTAATGGGTGTTGAGAGTTGTTATCTCACCCCCTGGAGTTATATCTTGCCTTTTTTATAGACCTTCAATCAGTTACATATAATCTGATACAACTTATCTAATTCTATCTAAGAATATGATCAACAGAATTTTTCCTGAGATCTGGCTTATTAGCATTAGCAACTTAGTAAATCTTGACCGTCTGACCAATCCAATGGTCTTGATTAACTTTTCATTGGATTGCCACGTTTGTAATCCATGTACTTTTGTCTGATTGGTCTATTCTTCATAATTGCCTAGTTGGTCCTATGGTTCTCGCTCTATCTTCTACTCGATTGAGTTTTCGGTCTAGATCTTGTCACGTGTCATATGAAATTTTGCATGTACATCTTGCTGATCAGTATCAACAACTTTTTGAATTTGAATAATTTGGCGTAGTGTGACGAATCTGATGGTTGTAGTGTTTGCTACCAGCTTTGCCACGGTGATGATTTTCTCGATTGACTTCTCTGGCTTTCATGACTCCCTATGCAACTTTTATACTTCAGCTACTTTGGTTAGGCGAGTAGCTCCAAATCAGCTTTCTCAGTTCTATTAACATGGCAAATTTAACTATTTCCATAATGCTTCCGTGGCATTTACTTTAATTATTTTTCTTCTCCGCTGATGTGACCGAACACCGAGAATTAATCTTGTTCAATTTAAACATGCTAACTTCCTCTAGCACTTGGTATTTTCCTAAAACTTGGTCAAAAGTAAGCTGCTAGTCATCATGATTATTTACTACTTTTATTTGACTCCTGGTTTGGTTTTCTCAATGCAAAAACTGAAATCCAACTAGGAACCAAGTATTAGCAAAAATTCGATGAAATCCGCTTAAGCTTGATTTTGCATTCTGCCCACATTTCTAAGAAATAATTTTCTCTTAAACAAAATGAATAAAAACTACAAAAAATCTAAACAAAACACTAGCATAAAACAAATGATTAAAACATGATCACTACTATAAATATGCTTTTTCACGACGTAAGTCAAAAACTAGACATGACAGAGTTAACTAAATTCGTTGTCTAAAAGTAAATAGCGCTTTTATTTTTTCACTTTATGACGATGGGTAGAAAACCCGTCATATTAATAGATATTAAAAATGACAGTGTGTCATTAACATGACGGCGTCTCAACATTCTGTCATACTAAATCAAGGACTTATTTGAATTAAAATGACTATGGATAGAAACCTCATCGTATTTCATACCAAAATGATGGGTTATTGGAAACCCGCCCTAGTAACTTCTAATAATTATTAAAATGACGGCGCTTGAAGGCACCTTCCTGTTTTAGAAAAATACGACAGAGCCTAGATACCCATCATTTTTCTCATTATAATTAAAACGACGTGGATCAAAAGCCCCGTACTATTTAATTAAAACACGATGGGGGCTGGACACGCCATCGTCCTTAGACTTATTAAAAATGACGGTTCCTCAAACTCCCGTCATTTTGGTCCTATTGATTCCCTCAACCCTAATTTTTATTTCATCTCCTACCCCATGCGAACCCCACCATTTTTGTTTCCTTGCGTCACAACTACAACCCTTTACTTCCACCATTGCTATTTCTCTCCCCATTGTCTTCCATCAAACTGGAGTTGTCGTATTCACCATCCATAACCCTGTCGTCTTCCATCATGCCGACGACATCTGTCTTCATCGTCGTCTACCATCATCATCTTCATCAGCCACAGCTGCATCTTCCTGGTCTTTAAGAAGTCGCCTCTTCCCCGTCTTCATCATCTAAGCTTGTTAGAGGTGAAAAAATCTATATATTAGACTAAATTTTTTTGGTTTAAACTTAATTCGTTTTCTTCCAAACATGTTAGAATGAGAAAGATTTGTTGGTGTGAAGAGTGTTTTTAGTGAAGGATGTGTTTGGGCCTTTTATTTTAATAGGAAAAATCAGTGGCAGTGAAATTGAACATTTTTCTTTCTAAAACTGTACTGCTATCATGTCTTATATTTGGGGTTAACGCTTTCAACCCATTTTCATTGCATAGTAGATAAAACTGTATTGATACAATGTGCTTTCTTTATAGCAGTAAATATGTTTATAGGACTAGATTTATGGCTTTACCAAGGACTAGAAATTGGTAGAGCGTTTGACAGTGAGAGTTTTTGACTTGCTGCGTATGTAATGAGTTTTCACTTGCTTGGTTCACAAACTGGCTAATAATAAAGGGATTATATAGCCAGAGGACCACAACCATCTTTCTTGAGTATATGCATAATAATACGCCAAAACAGTGTTATCCTGAGGGTTCAAGTTTTAACCTTCTGATTAAGGACAATTTGATCAGTCTTTCACTTGTATTTTAACTATACTGACCCAAAAGTTTCTCCGATACCGGTGAACATGTGTAAAACAGCCAGAGACATGTGTATAAAAAAGAACCAACTAAAAGAAGTCGCGAAGGCCATCGATGTGGCAGAACGGGAAAGGCTAAGCAGAAAGACAAGATTTAATCAAGGATCAACCTTACAATTATATTTAAGTTCCCCAAATTTGGGGGAATATTCTGGTAGTTTATTAATTATGCTTGTGAATCCTCAAAATCTGGTTGTAATATTCTAATTATGGTTAAATCTCCATAGAATACAGTGAATATTACGTTCTTAGGAGACTATTTTCTGTTTTAAGAGATGTAACAATATCTCATGAACAATCTATAAATAAAGGCTAATTGTAAGTTCAATAACGACAATACGAATCACCTTAAAACAATATTCTTTGGGTATTCTCTCTCTCTCTCCCTCTCTCTCTCTCTCTCCCTCTCTCTCTCTCTCTCTCGCTCTACATATCGAGTGGTGATGGAAGATTCATATTATCTCCATACAATCTATACCAAAATAAGAGAAACTCTATGTGAGTACACCCACAGGTTAGTGAGGAGATGACCAAGGTGGAGAACTATGATGACAGAGTTGTTAGCTTGGCTTTTAAATGGGGGCTGGGCCCGAAATCACCCCATTTTCGAGGATTTATCAAAGGTCAAACCTTTGACCACGGAGGAAACCTTTTAGCGGGCACAAAATTACATCACGTTGGGAAAATAGAAAAAAGTCTATTAAAGCTGGTAGAATGATAGAATGATAAGTCAAAAAAAGAACAAAATTTCCAAAACTGACAGAAAACAGAATTAGAGAGTGGAAAAGGACAATGAATGGGGAGATAGTAAGTAGAACAGAACTGAAAGCCGGAGGGGATATGCTGATGACATCCATCCTAGAGATAAAGTCTACACACCGTTGACGGTATCAATAAACCAAATTCTAGACATGATAAAGGACAAACCTTGGTTCAAGAGACCGGCCATGCTCACGAAGGAACCATACTACAAGGACAAGGTTAAGCATTACTCATACCATAGGAGCAACGAGCATTACACAATGGATTGTTATCAACTGAAGGACTGTGTTGAAAAACTGGTGAAAAAATGATACCTGAATCAGTTTGTGAAGAAAGATGAGCCAAAACGGAAAAGTGAGAAAGAGGCCTGTAATAGGGAAAAATGGGATAATAGTAAACAACCATTCCAGATAGTCGGCACTATATTGCGTTGACTAAACATAAGGGAACTAAAAGAAAGTGAAGGAAAGTATATTTTAAGAAACCCTTACTAGAAGACAATTAGGAATGGAGAAGTTCCTCTAATGACAACGGTAACCTCCCACCCATATTTGATGACCTTGATTTAGAGCATGACAGACGCCATAACGACGCCCTAGTCATCTTAATACAAGTTGGAAATTATTTGCTAAGGTGGGTATTGATTGATGACGGGAGTACCATTAATATTCTCCTTTGGTATACACATGAGAAAATGTCTATGAGGGAAGATAGCTGCAAGGTCCATGACAACCACTGATAGACTTCAACGGAGCCTTGAGCTACTTAGAAGGGATAATTACTCTCCCAATTAGTGCAGAGCCATTCAACTACCTCACAGAGTTTGTGGTGTTAGATACGTCATCTCCCTATAATGCCATCCTAGGGAGAACCTGGATGCATAAGATGAATGTCGTATCGTTAACCTATTACCAAGTGTTGAAGTACCCGTCTCCTAACAGGATCAACCCAGCTACTGCTCGAATTTGTGCCATAACCGCACTAGATTCAATAAGAAAGAAGACAACGAGAAAGAAGGTGGAGGAGTTGACGGTTGCTAATAAACAATAGCAATCATAAGAGATAGTGCAAGTGGGTCCGAGATACAAAGCGGGGGAATAAACTGAACCCATCTACGGGGAAACAAAGACATATTTGCAACAACAGCTCAGGAAATGCCCGGTATACCTGAAAATATAATAAGTTGAATACTGATCCGACTATCAGACTAGTAAAGTAGTGAAGGAGGAGTTTCACGCCAGAATGGAATATGGTCATTAAACAAGTAGACAAACTGTTGAAAGCGATCTTCATCAGGGAGGTAGATTACCCCAAGTGGGTTACAAACATTATCATGGTAAAAAATAAGGACGGGAAATGGAGAATCTGCGTAGATTTCACAGATTTGAATAAAGTTTTCCCCAAAGATGAATATCCGTTGCCGAGAATAAATCAGATGATGGATGCCACCTCGGGACATGAGCTCCTAAGTTTCATGGATGCCTTCTCAAGATATAACCAGGTGAAAATGTTCAAACCTAATCAAGAAAATACATCTTTCATAATAGAACATGATATTTTCTGTTACAAAGTAATATCTTTCGGTTTGAAAAATACAGGTTCTACTTACTGGAGGTTGGTGAACAAAATCTTCCGAGAGAAAATCGGGAAAATCATGGAAATCTATGTGGACGATATGCTAGTAAAGAGTTGTAAACGAGAAGATCATATCAAAGACCTCGATGAGACTTTCTTAATCCTAAGGAAGAGCTCCATAAAATTGAATCCAGAGAGATGCATCTTCAGAGCGGCATCGGGAAAATTTTTAAGTCACTTGGTCACACAACGGAGAATTGAAGTCGACCTAGACCAAGTGAAAGTTATAACGGAAATGAGATCCCCTCGGAACCATGAAGAAATACAAGGTCTATAGAAAGATTAACAGCACTAAACAGATTCCTTTCTAGATCAACAAACAAGTGTAAGTTATTCTTTGTAAAACTAAGGAAGAACTCCACAGACGAATGGGATTAAGAATGTGAAGAATTTCTTAATAAGATTACGGAATATTTGACAACTCCTCCATTATTGTCAAAACCAAAACCTAGAGAGCTATTATTTTTGTATGTGGCCATATCACAGACAATTGTCAGTGTTGTTCTAATCAGAGAGGAGGAAAGAAAAAAAAAGTCTATATATATTGTAAGCAAAAGCTTGGTGGCAGCTGGAAACTATTACAAAAGAATGGAGAAGTTAATACTGGCCATTTTGGTGGCAGCAAAAAAGCTAAGGCCCTATTTTCAAGCACACAGCAAGAAGGTGCTGACAGATTCACCAATCAAAAGCCTCTTGCATTCACCCGAGGTCAGCGGAAGAATGTTGAAGTGGGAAATAGAGTTTAAGCCAATACGAAATTGATTACGAGTCGTGGGCATCGATTAAAGAGCAAGTTTTAGCTAACTTCGTAGTGAATTTCACTATTGACAGTAAGAAAGAAACTGATAGCGGGTCATATGCCATTGGGAGCGGAACAAGGGAACTGTACGTTGATGGAGCCTTAAACAACAAATGAGCCGAAGCGATAGTTGTGCTACGGACCCCGTCTGGTGAAACATTGTAGCCCTCCATTTTATTTGGATTCAATGCCGCTTATAACAAGGAAGAATATAAAACTTTGATAGCGGGAACCTCCTTACTATAAGAATTGGAGGTAACTAGAGTAAAAATATTATGTGATTCAATGCTAGTTGTGAAATAGGTCACGAGAGAATTCAGGCAAATGATAAAATGATGATCAATCATTTACAACGGGTAAAAGAAACAATGAACCAACTGAATAGTTATGAAATCCACCAGATCCTAAGAGCGGAAAAACGACATGCGAATGCGCTAGCAAATCAGGGATCTTCGTTATAACTCTCACGTAAGCGGAACATACTAGTCAAATTTCTCAAAAAACAAAGTCTCACAGCAAAAGAGGTAGCAGGATGATGTAATCCGCTATCTGAAGGAAGGAATCTTTCCACATGAAAATTTTTTCACAAAGAAAGTCTAACAGTAAAACACCAGGTACTGCTTGATTAACAGTTTATTGTGTAAGCAATCTTTTTCAGGTCTATATCTGAAGTGTCTAAGAGAAAAGAAAGCCTAATACGTGTTAGCAAAGATTCATGAAGGAGTGTGCGGCAACATTTAGCTCACAAAATGTTGAAGGAAAGATACTACTAACAAAAAATGCATCAAGATGCCAAATAATATGCAAGGAAATATGACAAGTGTCAACGATTTACATCCACAGTCAAAATGGCCCATGGGGAACTCAATATTGTGGCAAGTATTTGGCAGTTCATGCACTGGGCTCTAGACATCGTAGGACCACTCCCCATGACACTTGCTCATAAACGCTTCCTGCTGATTGAGGCAGAGGCTTTTACCAGGATTCACGAGGAAGAAGTAAAAGGGTTCCTATGGAAAAACATAGTGTGCCGGTACGGGATTCCCCGAGTTTTAGTTTCTGACAACGAACTTCAGTTCATTGGGAGAATGGTGAAGACCTTCTGTGAAGACTTAAAAATTGTCAATCGGTTTTCCACACCCTACTATCCACAAAGAAACGGACAAGCTCAGAGGTCAAACTAAATTATACTTTATAATATGAAGAAACGCCTGGAATCGGCCAAGAGGAAATGGGTTGAAAAACTACCAACACTAGTATGAGCATATAGAACAATTCTCAAAGAGCCAACGGAGGAGACACCATTTTCCCTGGCCTATGGAACGGAAGCGGTAATACCTATGGAAATTGGCATTCCCACTATGAGAACAGAACTGACTGAGCAATAAAATGAAGAGCTCATAAAAGAGATCCACTCCAAGAAATATGACATTTTACAGGGTTTAAATACAGGGTTCACAGTCCCATCTTGTTAAAAACTCAAAACAACAAGAATTTTTAAGAACCAAGTAAAAACAATTCCTGTTAAAAGTAAAAAAAAAGTGGGAGGCAGATTTAGACGCGCGACTTAAACGAAACGAGACATAAGCAAATTTTAGAGACCTCATAACCTACACTCAAAGTGTTTCATTCTCAAGCTCTCTCAGAAGCATGATATTCTTCTTCATTTTTAGAGAGAAGCTCAAATTGTTGCTTTTCTCTCTCTATTGCTCTAGTTCTAGAGTCAAGCTTCGGTCCTTCTCTCTCTCGATTCTTCTTCAAAACACAAAGCATATAGATTCTCTCTCTCATAGCATTTCCCTCTCAAAAGACCTAGGGATAGGCTTTTAATGAAGAAGAGACAACAGAGCTCATCGATTATCTTCTCTCTCACTCTCTCGTTCAAAGACAAAGAGCAAGCTACAGTTTTCGTTGATTTTTAGGTTTGATTCTCTAGTCTCCTTCACATATGAGTTTTAAGTCTTTGCATGTCCTTTATACTTGGTGTCTTTGAAACATTTCTAAAGTCTTTTAAAGCTATGACATAGCAGAATAGAGATATTCAAACAATGGGGAGAAGAAGCTTAGCCCCGATCTTCATCTTGCTTCTGCCATAGAAGCTCGAGCCTTGGTAAGGTAAAGGTAAGTGTTGAATCCTTTTACTGCTCTATCTTAGATCTGCTCTCTCTAAAGTGTAGGGTTTGTGAAATCTGCTCTATCATAAATTTATTTATAAATGAAATCTGAGGATCTGTTGATTGTGTAGAATGAGACCTGTGGTTGACCCACTATCTCCTAGGGCTGTACACGCAGCGGCTGCAGTCGGCATTATGGGTGTTTTCCAGGTAATTTGATTGTATTAATAGAATTTTGAAATTCTGTATTTAGGATCTTCAAAAGACTCTTTTTGTTATTTGACTAGGGTGAAATAGGTCCTGCTGGGCATTCCACAGATGATCTCGATGTGCTCAACTTGACCAATGATAAGTTCAAGTGGCATAAGTGAGCTTAGTTTCACTATTTTCTTGAATTTTCGTATAATAAAGTCTATTTTAACTCTTTCTTAAATGTGAATGTAGAGTTATTGTATAAGAACAAGACCTGAACCTCGCTATGGCCATGTAATGGACTTGGTTGCTCAATGATATCTAGTTACTGTCAGCGGCAACGATGGTAGAGACATGTGATCATTTAGTTCTATCTTATTTATTTATTTCTACAATTTTGCTGTTGCAAGGGTTCTCTGAATGATGGTGGTGACCCACGTGAAAATCTCTCCTTCTCTCTCATGTTTAATGATGATGTTAAGTAGGTATTAAGCATACGTTAGCAAGCATAATACTACTCACTGTATGAAATTGTTATGGTGTTCTACATTCTTTACTACAATTGTTAGACTTTTTCTTCAAAGTTTTTACCATTTTTAAAGAATTGCATCAAGAATAGGTAGAAGTTATACTTCTTACATATCTCGAGTACACGATGCATTACTGACGGAAGTACTGAAAGGGGAGAAATACTTGAAGTTATACACTCACTACTACTTGATTAGTTGATTTGATGTTTGTCACCTCTCAGCAGGTATTATAAAGTCATATACTTCGTTCAATCTATCAAGTTTTTTTATTTGGAAAAATACTTTTGTTAGTTTTCTCGAGACTTTATGCATTTGATGGATTGAAGTTGAACCATGAATTGTGCTCCATTAGTTTTTATTTGTTAATGGTGAGTTGCAACTGAATTTTGAAGGTAAATAAGCTTTGAGGAGAAGAGAAGTAGCGAATGTTGTCATGGAATTTTCTGTTAAGACTGCAACTACACATACTCCATAATTCTTTGGTTTACCAAAGGGGGATGGTTTCAGGAGGTGTATATGAATTTGCTGGAGAAGGGATAGTGATAGGATTTGTTGACACTAGAATCGATCCGACACACCCCAGCTTTGCTGATGGCTTAAACGAACATCAAAATGGCTTAAACGAACATCCATTTCCAGTACCCGCCAACTTTTTTTATGACTTAAACCATCATCCATTTCAAAGTACAATATTTTTATTTTCTTCCATGGCTTTTGAATGAGCTTAGTCCACACTGCAGCCACCAAAATAATCATCCTATGATTAATGATTAGATTGTATTTAATTCATTAACTGTCCCCATCTTCATAACACATTTTATGAATGTTTTACGAGTAAAAAGTCATAAAATAAATGTTCCAGTGTGCCTAATGATTGTTTATATTTTGCAAAATGCATTTGGCTGATAGAATTAACCTCGGAATGTATAATTACAAGCATACAACTTCCATTGCAGCAGGAAATCATGGTATTTCAGTTGTAGTTTCTGAGTATCGCTTTGGAAATGCTAGTGGCGTTCACAGTTAGTAATCTATATCCATGAATCTGTTACTGCTCTGATGTTGTTTATTCTCTGTGATTCTGCCAGTTTAGATTTGTTCAGCTACATTCTCAACGTCACGAGAAGTGTCTAAAATTAATTATATGTTTTGGAGTACTGGTTCTTACATAATATATGTGAGAAACAAATCAACATGTCAAAATAACGCTGAACCAAATTGGAACCTAGTGGAATAGAAGAAAGATGGCATTCAGATACATAGTATGAAAGTTTTAATATATGGTTATTGTGTAGCTCACTCAAACAATACTTTTTTACGAGCTTTTCACTCAAATAGTTTCTTTGTTATATGTTTCACAGCCACTGGCAGATGCCTACGGACTGCTCATGCATAGGAATGGTAAGTGGGAGTGGACTTTGCACCAAGATATCAACATGCTGACGTAAGTGACTAGAGATTTGCTGGGAACTTAATAAAACCTGTTAGTTACCAGCATCAATCGTTATCTTTACATTTTTTTGTTTGATTGGTAAAGGAGATGGCTATACATCTTGTGATGGTAATTCTTTTTCCTTTTTCTTCTTTCATATTTGATAAGGTTGATGGCCTTGTGATACACAATGATTTTTCTTCAGACTTCTGCGTAAAAGGGTATAAATGGTTTTCCGCTCTACCTAATCAAACTTGCATATATGATTATTATTTGTACTATTGACAACGAATCATGTATGTTGTATTCTGCAGCAAGAGAACTTTTATGTTCTATAAATTGTTTGTAAAAGAAATTGCATTTATAAAATGTCAAAAAATCTCTTTATAAGAAGTATAATTTATAACCAAAAACTATTTCAATAGGATTCAAAAAATATTATGGTATCTGATTTAATAAGATACAAAAAAATATGTGAATGTTAATTCACAAGATTAAAAACACATGTTGAATACATTCAACCATAGTCCGAAAACCTATTAAACAACGTTCTACAGGAGTCGAAAAACCCTGTAAAAAATTAGAGACCACATGGTTCTTGATAGGAGGTGTTAACCCTTGCGGAAAATGTGCACTTTTAATATGAGGGGCAGTCACAGGCACCGCGAGAACCCTGCGGATTACTTTTCACAAATTTTTCTAGCTTTTTGTAGAATGTCATATTTCTTGTAATCAGATCTTGACTTATTAGTAGAAAGGAGAGAAGCAGCACTTGTACGGATTACTAATTATAACCACAAAAGAAAAGCCTATTTCTGAAGAAAAATCAGAAAGCAGGAGTTTCAGAAGGGAGATCTAATCCTGGAGAAGATCATTCAAACGGAAGGAAATTTCGGTGCATCCTGGGAATGGTCGTACATTGTTAAAGAGGTAAGTGGCAGTGGATACTATCATCTAATAACTAAGGAGGGAGCAGAATTGACAAAACCTTGGAACGCCATCAATATGAAAAAGTACTTTGATTAACTTATTAAATATTGTTATAATGAATAATCTTTCATGTGGTTTATTCCCGCAAGGGTTTTCTACGTAAAAAAACTTGTGTAAACTCTCTTCCTCATCTCTTGAAATAAAATGTGGAAACTGAAAGGTCGACGACCTAGTAGCCAAAACCCTTGAGAGCGGAAAAAACCTTCTCTCTAAAATATTAAAACTGAAAGGCCGATGACCTAGTAGCCAAATCCCTTGAGAGCGGGAAAAATACTCTCTAAATTGTGGAAAAAGGAGTAGGAGAAAATGACAACGACCAATCAACCTAAGTCCTTGAGAGCGGGAAAACACTCTCTCTAAACTATGAAAATTAAAGGTTGACCGTCTTAACACCTAAAGCCTTGAGAGCGGGGACATCTTCTCTAAAAAAAAAAAGAAATGAAAGGGTTGGCAGCCTAGTAGCCAAAGTCCTTGAGAGCGGGATACACTTTATCTCTCAAATGTGAAAATAAATAAATGAGTACGACAAAGCAAACAATGATGGAAATAAAGTGATAAAGTACGAGGAAACAAAGCCAACAATTAAAGATGGAAAAGAAAGTAAACTCAAAGGAAACAAAAGCAAGGAAAGAATCATATATGTTCCAAAGAAGAAACCAAAAGTCAAAGTCTCTGTAAGCGAATAAAGAGAAGAGTGGGCAAAAAAAACATTATAAGCGAAAACTCTTTTAAATCTGCTACTATTCTTAAGTGTTAAACCATTTACTAAGTTTTTGCTTAAATATTTGGAAGGTTAACAATGAAAGTTGTTGAAGGAAAAGATCCTAAGGGTTAATCTACTTTTTATATTTTTATTAAGTGTTAGGACATATAATAAAAGAAATGATAGAAATTCTTAAAAGAAGAGATCATTTCATTGATAAAGGGGAAAATTACAAAATGATCTTAAAAAAATAATAATAAGTACAAGTACATAAAATGAATATCGCAGGGAAAGTAAAAAGCTAAATTCTTCAATAGGGATGACTTCATCGGCGGGAACAAAGGAGTCAACAGTGACATTCTCAATAGTGAGACATCCTCAGTAGAAGCATCCACTGCGGCTTGAGATTCTGAAGCATCTTCGAGAGGGACTTTGGGAGGATTATTCTCCTTCCCATCCTTGTATCCCGCAGGGTAGACTTTCTTCTCAGCCTTGTCAAAAGGGTTTGGAAGATGTCTTTCATCTCTCTCTACTCGACCTCCTCCCGAGCTAACTCTGTGGCAACCAACCTCTCCTCGGTGATCTTCAAGTTTTCCCCAGAAATGGCCAAGCACCTCTTGGACTCTTCCAAAGCTTCCTTTGTGGCCTTCTGTGAGTTCTCCAGCTTAGCAAGCTCCACCGCAGCTTCCGCCGCGCCCTGGGAAAACTCTCCACTGTCCCCAGATATTAGCCTCCCTCTTCTTCAACCACTCAATCTCATCTTGGTGACGACTAAGGACTGCATTCCATCCTTCGACCTCCCTCCTCCACTATGCTTTAGTCTGCTCAATTTTTAGGAAATGTTATTAGAGACTGTTGTGAAAAATAATGGCTTGTAGGATATACAAAGGGAGAAAAATCAAACATTAAAAAATGGAGAAGATAAGCAAAGAAAGTAGGAAAATAAAATAATAAAATAAATACCTTCATCAGACCATGACTCAGACATATTACGGGCAGTTTTCATGTCTGTTTCAGATTAGACCCCCCAAAGCATGATGTGTGTTAAACGAGAGTCGTTGAGGAAGTTCACAGAAGAAGGGATCAGAGGAACATCATGGAAGCACCTCTATCTCCATAAAGAAGGATCTTCACTTCCCCCTTGAGATCTGTAGGAGTGAATGGCAATAGACTCCCTCTGCTCTGACTGCAGAGGAGGAGGAGAAACTAAACGCTGCTGAAAACCCTCTTCGGGATCTGCAGGAGCAGAAGGAATGACTAGATAAATGTTTGTTGGGACAACGAGACTTTCAGTAGAGGTGAGTGGAGGATGATGAGCCTCTCAGGAAGAACTCGAGGCTTCATGCCTTAGGAAGACGTTCCTATCCTCTTCGACGTCCCCAACTATAGTGTTGCACAGGTGCCTCGACATAATTATGCTCACAACAAAATTTTGAAGAAGTTATTCTCGTTCTGCATCGTCCCATTCATACCAAAAAGAAATAGATGTACTGGAAATGTAAACTGCTGGAACAGAATGAGAGTTGGGGATGTAAATACCTCTTGGAAGCTCGGGAGAAGACGACTGAGCTGAAGAAAAGGTGACTTAAGGTACATCAAGAATGAAAGCTACATTAATCTCTTGTCACAGATCAAGAAGATCATCCCAGTCCCATCCTCGGATGTTGAAAGCGACGATTATCTTATCTTGGGACACCCTGAAAAGATAGAACTTGTTGTTCTTGTTATGTGCAAAAAAAGGGGTCAAAACTAGATGAAGGAAAAAGAAACAAAAGGAAAGCAAGAATAAAGAATCAAGAAAGGGGAACTGAAGCTCCGACAACTTATTGAAAACTCCTCATTTTTTAGGGATTGTCCAACGGCTATCACCGCCCCAATTCCCTCTGATTTGAATGTCGTCATTAGTCCCCTTTTGGAATTTCGGTTATCATTTCCTCTTTTCAGGTCTGGGACAGGGGGCAAGGTAATAGGTGTCGCCATGATACTTAATGATATAACAAGCATGCAGCTCGCCAACGCCTAAATCTAAGCCACATCTTTTATTTAAGGCCTTAAAACATAACAGAATCCTGTAGGAGCTAGGACTGAATTGAGAGGGAGCCAGCCCAACGGTATAGAAAAACTCTTCATAAAGAGGAGAAAAAGGAAGCTTAAGTCATATACATCGGACTAAGGGTAAATTGGAATGGGGGTTTACACTCTAGACCATGATGACCACTCTCTCCTAAACCACAAAAGACATTAGGAGGGAAGGTGTCTCTGTGGGAAGCAATGAAATGGTCAAGCTTGGCTTGGGAGCTTACTATGGGAACAAGAGGTTTGAACTTAGTACTGCCCGCCATGCTTAAAGGAATTAAAGGAAAGAATATGCGAAAAAATTTTTCAGAGAAGAAGAAGAATAAGAAGAAGAGTTTACAGAAAATGATGGAGGTAGGGAAGAAATGAAGGAAGAAAGGTCTTTAAATAGGTAGATGATTTGAAAGGTAAATGAAACACACCTTATGATTTTTTAAAAATGGGAATTGGAAAGGATGTTTTGTAGGGAAACATGAATGAGAAGACAAAAGCATTACCTGTACTGAAAAATGACATAGTGACAACTGGGAAAGAAAAAAGGGATAAGGCATACGCTACACGAAATAGTTGAGAGCGAGAAAGTGAAAAGATATGGAGAAACGATGAAGAGCCATTTTATGGAAGGGACGTCAGCGAGAACGGGAGATGAAGCAGCAACTTAGGTAAGGCACACGTATCTTTTTACTTATTTATTATTATCTTTTGTTGTTTCCAATGTTTGCAGGTTCCCAATAAAAGGGCACAAGAAGAAGAAGAACTTGATCAAATCTCTCATCAAAACACGTGAAAACTGAGGTTCCTCATCATTACACATTAATAAATAAAATTTTATTGAATGTAATGGGGGCACATGAACATGAGTAAAACCGCCAGAGACATGCGTATAAAAAGGAACCAACCAGAAGATGCCGCGAAGGCCATTGATGTGACAGAACGGGAAAGGCTCAGCGGAAAGAATCAAGATTTAATCATGGATCAACCTAACAGTTATAGCTGAATTCCCTAAATCTGGGAGAATATTCCAATAATTTATTAATTATGCTTGTGAATCCCCCCAAATCGGATTGTAATCTTTTAATTATGGTTAAATCTTCCTGGAATACAATGAATATTTCATTCTTAGGAGAATATTTCTCATTTTAAGAGATGTAACAAGATCTCATTAACAACCTACAAATAAAGACTAATTGTAAGTTCAATAAAGACAATATAAATCACCTAAAAGTAGTCTTCTAAAAAGAACCCTATATTCATTCAAGAGCATGCATATATTATTGGTCTCTCTCTCAATTTACTTCTTTCAGTATGTGAGGAAAAAATCCTTTACAACAAGCTTACTGGGGTCTCGATGTTTGGATTACTTATTTTATGTCTCATGTAATTGAATGAAAAATTGATGTTATGCAATTTCTGATTTGTATAAGATATGGATGGAGATGACCTGAATTTTGATATTTTGAATATAGATAAAGATGTAATTAAATCAAGCACATTAATTACTCTTGCCACCTTTCTCTAAACTACAGCTTCCCCTTTGTAACCACTTTAATTAGGGTCAAAGATAAAAAGATCAATGAACATTTATTGGATACAATAAAATGTGTCATTGTTGAAAATTTTAAGTAACATGATTTATACTTTTTTCTCTGTAAAGTGTCACATACATATTAATTAGCTTGGATTCTCTCCTCTTTAATCTCTGAACGAATTAACTCACTTTCATCATTTAGAAACGTATGCATGGAGGTTGTAATAAATTGTACTAGACGTAGAGAAATTATCTGTCGTTGAATTTACTCTACGAAAAAAAAATTCATCGACCAAAGGTAAGCATTCACCGTGCCTTTTTTTTTGGGAG